>CAWVNO010001763.1:0-244000 GCA_963930645.1 Salticus scenicus | reverse complement strand
TTTAGATCTTTGTTTACATTTGTAGTCTTTATTTACATTTATATTCTTTTTTCATTAGGTTCTTTGTTTAATTAGGTTCTTTGATTACATTTATAGCCTTTGTTTACATTTAGATCTTTGTAAACATTTATAGTCTTTGTTTACATTTAGGTCTTTGTTTACATATGGGGTCTTTTTACATTTAAAGTCTGTTTTTAATTAAGGTCTTTCTTTCCTTTTAGATCTCTGTTTACTATTGTAGCCTTTGTTTCCATTTAAGTTCTTTGTTTCCATGTATAGTCTTTGTTTACATTTAGCTCTTTGACTACATTTATGTCTTTGTTTACATTTAGTGTGTCTCTGTTTACATTTAGTGTGTCTCTGTTTACAGTTAGTGTCTCTGTTTAAATTTCATGCCTGTGCACATTTAGGGATTTTTTATATTTAGGGACATTGTTCACTTTTAGATTTTGTTTATATTTGTAGTCTTTGTTTACATCTATAATATTTTTTCATTAGGTTCTTTGTTTAATTAGGTTATTTGTATACATTTATAGCCTTTGTTTACATTTAGACCTTTGTATACATTTAGTGTCTTTGTTTACATTTAGGTCTTTGTTTACATTCACGTCTTTGCTTACATTTAAAGTCTTTGTTTACATTCACGTCTTTATTTACAAATGGGGTCTGTTTACATTTAAATCTTTTTTTTAAGGTCTTTCTTTCCTTTTAGATCTCTGTTTATTATTATAGTCTTTGTTTCCATTTAGGTACTTTGTTTACATTTATTGCCTTTGTTTACATTTATATCACTGTTTACATTCACGTCTTTGTTTACATTAAGGGTCTTTGTTTACATTTAGTGTCTTTGTTTACATTTTATTCCTGTGTATACATTTAGGGTCATTATTGACTTTTAGATCTTTGTTTATAATTGTAGTCTTTATTTACATTTATAACCTTTGTTTACATTTATAGCCTTTATTTATATTTAGGTCTCTGTATACATTTATAGACTTTGTTAACACTTATGTGATTGTTTACATTCACGTCTTTGTTTACATTTAGGGTCTTTGTTTACATTCACGTCTTTGTTTACATTCAGGGTTGTTGTTTACATATGGGATCTGTTTACTTTTATGTCTTTGTTTACATATAGTGATTTTTTATATTTAGGGTGATTGTTTAATTTTAGATCTTTGTTTACATTTGTACTCTTTATTTACATTTATATTCTTTTTCATTAGGTTCTTTCTTTAATTAGGTTCTTTTTTTACATTTATAGCCTTTGTTTACATTTAGATCTTTGTATACATTTATAGTCTTTGTTTACATTTAGGTCTTTGTTTACATATGGGGTCTTTTTACATTTAAAGTCTATTTTTAATTAAGGTCTTTCTTTCCTTTTAGATCTCTGTTTATTATTGTAGACTTTGTTTCCATTTAGGTTCTTTGTTTCCATGTATAGTCTTTATTTACATTTAGCTGTTTGTCTACATTTATGTCTTTGTTTACATTTAGTGTGTCTCTGTTTACATTTAGTGTCTCTGTTTAAATTTCATGCCTGTGCACATTTAGGGATTTTTTATATTTAGGGTCATTGTTGACTTTTAGATCTTTGTTTATATTTGTAGTGTTTGTTTACATTTATAGCCTTTGTTTACATTTAGCTCTTCGATACATTTACGTCTTTGTTTACATTTAGAGTCTTTGTTTACATTCACGTCTTGCTTTACATATGGGGTCTGTTTACACTTAGGTCTTTGTTAACACTCACGTATTTGTTTACATTTAGGGTCTTTGTTTACATTCACGTCTTTGCTTACATATGGGGTCTGTTTACATTAAAAGTCTGTTTTTATTTAAGGATTTTCTTTTTTTTTAGATTTATGTTTATAATTGTAGTCTTTGTTTACATTTGTAGCATTTGTTTACATTTAGGTCTTCGCTACATTCACGTCTTTGTTTACATTTAGAGAGTTTGTTTACATTCAAGTCTTCGTTTACATTTGGGGTCTGTTTACAATTAGGTCTTTGTTTACATTTAGAATTTTTTTAATTTAGGGTCATTGTTTACTTTTAGATCTTTGTTTACAAGTAAAAACTTTTTTCATAAGGTTCTATGTTTATCTATGTTCTTTGTTTACATTTATAGCTTTTATTTATATTTAGGTCTCTGTATACATTTATAGACTTTGTTAACACTTATGTGATTGTTTACATTCACGTCTTTGTTTACATTTAGGTCTTTGTTTACATATGGGGTCTTTTTACATTTAAAGTCTGTTTTTAATTAAGGTCTTTCTTTCCTTTTAGATCTCTGTTTATTATTGTAGACTGTTTCCATTTAGGTTCTTTGTTTCCATGTATAGTCTTTGATTACATTTAGGTCTTTGTCTACATTTATGTCTCTGTTTACATTTAGTGTCTCTGTTTATATTTCATGTCTGTGCACATTTAGGGATTTTTTATATTTAGGGTCATTGTTGACTTTTAGATCTTTGTTTATATTTGTAGTGTTTGTTTACATTTATAGCCTTAGTTTACATTTAGGTCCTCGATACATTAACGTCTTTGTTTACATTTAGGGTCTTTGTTTACATTCACGTCTTGCTTTACATATGGGGTCTGTTTACATTTAGGTCTTTGTTAACATTCACGAATTTGTTTACATTTAGGGTCTTTGTTTACATTCACGTCTTTGTTTACATATGGGGTCTGTTTACATTAAAAGTCTGTTTTTATTTAAGGCCTTTCTTTTATTTTAGATTTATGTTTATAATTGTAGTCTTTGTTTACATTTATAGCATTTGTTTACATTTAGGTCTTCGATACATTCACGTCTTTGTTTACATTTAGAGCCTTTGTTTACATTCACGTCTTCGTTTACATATGGGGTCTGTTTACAATTAGGTCTTTGTTTTCATTTAGGGATTTTAAATTTAGGGTCATTGTTTACTTTTACATTTTGTTTATATTTGTAGTCTTTGTTTACATCTATAATATTTTTTCATTAGGTTCTTTGTTTAATTAGGTTATTTGTATACATTTATAGCCTTTGTTTACATTTAGTTTTTTGTATACATTTATTGTCTTTGTTTACATTTAAGTCTTTGTTTACATTCACGTCTTTGCTTACATTTAAAGTCTTTGTTTACATTCACGTCTTTATTTACATATGGGGTCTATTTACATTTAAATCTTTTTTTTAAGGTCTTTTTTTCCTTTTACATCTCTGTTTATTATTATAGTCTTCGTTTCCATTTAGGTACTTTGTTTCCATTTATTGCCTTTGTTTACATTTATATCACTGTTTACATTCACGTCTTTGTTTACATTAAGGGTCTTTGTTTACATTTAGTGTCTTTGTTTACCTTTTATGCCTGTGTATACATTTAGGGTCATTGTTGACTTTTAGATCTTTGTTTATATTTGTAGTCTTTATTTACATTTATAACCTTTGTTTACATTTAGGTCGATACATTCACGTCTTTGTTTACATTTAGAGTCTTTGTTTACATTCACGTCTTCGTTTACATATGGGGCCTGTTTACATTTAGGTCTTTGTTTACATTTAGGAAATTTTAAATTTAGGGTCATTGTTAACTTTTAGATCTTTGTTTACAAGTATAAACTTTTTCATTAGGTTCTATGTTTATCTATGCACTTTGTTTACATTTAAAGCCTTTATTTATATTTAGGTCTCTGTATACATTTATAGACTTTCTTAACACTTAATTGATTGTTTACATTCACGTCTTTGTTTACATTCAGGGTTTTTGTTTACATATGGGATCTGTTTACTTTTATGTCTTTGTTTACATTTAGTGATTTTTTATATTTAGGGTGATTGTTTAATTTTAGATCTTTGTTTACATTTGTACTCTTTATTTACATTTATATTCTTTTTCATTAGGTTCTTTCTTTAATTAGGTTCTTTTTTTACATTTATAGCCTTTGTTTACATTTAGATCTTTGTATACATTTATAGTCTTTGTTTACATTTAGGTCTTTATTTACATATGGGGTCTTTTTACATTTAAAGTCTATTTTTAATTAAGGTCTTTCTTTCCTTTTAGATCTCTGTTTATTATTGTAGACTTTGTTTCCATTTAGGTTCTTTGTTTCCATGTATAGTCTTTATTTACATTTAGCTGTTTGTCTACATTTATGTCTTTGTTTACATTTAGTGTGTCTCTGTTTACATTTAGTGTCTCTGTTTAAATTTCATGCCTGTGCACATTTAGGGATTTTTTATATTTAGGGTCATTGTTGACTTTTAGATCTTTGTTTATATTTGTAGT
The DNA here is from genome assembly GCA_963930645.1 of Salticus scenicus. Classification (NCBI taxonomy): domain Eukaryota; kingdom Metazoa; phylum Arthropoda; class Arachnida; order Araneae; family Salticidae; genus Salticus; species Salticus scenicus. The sequence goes on along the minus strand of CAWVNO010001763.1, from coordinate 239,717 downwards.
GTTTGTTTACATTTATAGCCTTTGTTTACATTTAGCTCTTCGATACATTTACGTCTTTGTTTACATTTAGAGTCTTTGTTTACATTCACGTCTTGCTTTACATATGGGGTCTGTTTACACTTAGGTCTTTGTTAACACTCACGTATTTGTTTACATTTAGGGTCTTTGTTTACTTTCACGTCTTTGCTTACATATGGGGTCTGTTTACATTAAAAGTCTGTTTTTATTTAAGGATTTTGTTTTTTTTTAGATTTATGTTTATAATTGTAGTCTTTGTTTACATTTGTAGCATTTGTTTACATTTAGGTCTTCGCTACATTCACGTCTTTGTTTACATTTAGAGAGTTTGTTTACATTCAAGTCTTCGTTTACATTTGGGGTCTGTTTACAATTAGGTCTTTGTTTACATTTAGAATTTTTTTAATTTAGGGTCATTGTTTACTTTTAGATCTTTGTTTACAAGTAAAAACTTCTCTCATAAGGTTCTATGTTTATCTATGTTCTTTGTTTACATTTATAGCTTTTATTTATATTTAGGTCTCTGTATACATTTATAGACTTTGTTAACACTTATGTGATTGTTTACATTCACGTCTTTGTTTACATTTAGGTCTTTGTTTACATATGGGGTCTTTTTACATTTAAAGTCTGTTTTTAATTAAGGTCTTTCTTTCCTTTTAGATCTCTGTTTATTATTGTAGACTGTTTCCATTTAGGTTCTTTGTTTCCATGTATAGTCTTTGATTACATTTAGGTCTTTGTCTACATTTATGTCTCTGTTTACATTTAGTGTCTCTGTTTATATTTCATGTCTGTGCACATTTAGGGATTTTTTATATTTAGGGTCATTGTTGACTTTTAGATCTTTGTTTATATTTGTAGTGTGTGTTTACATTTATAGCCTTTGTTTACATTTAGGTCCTCGATACATTAACGTCTTTGTTTACATTTAGAGTCTTTGTTTACATTCACGTCTTGCTTTACATATGGGGTCTGTTTACATTTAGGTCTTTGTTAACATTCACGAATTTGTTTACATTTAGGGTCTTTGTTTACATTCACGTCTTTGTTTACATATGGGGTCTGTTTACATTAAAAGTCTGTTTTTATTTAAGGCCTTTCTTTTATTTTAGATTTATGTTTATAATTGTAGTCTTTGTTTACATTTATAGCATTTGTTTACATTTAGGTCTTCGATACATTCACGTCTTTGTTTACATTTAGAGCCTTTGTTTACATTCACGTCTTCGTTTACATATGGGGTCTGTTTACAATTAGGTCTTTGTTTTCATTTAGGGATTTTAAATTTAGGGTCATTGTTTACTTTTACATTTTGTTTATATTTGTAGTCTTTGTTTACATCTATAATATTTTTTCATTAGGTTCTTTGTTTAATTAGGTTATTTGTATACATTTATAGCCTTTGTTTACATTTAGTTTTTTGTATACATTTATTGTCTTTGTTTACATTTAAGTCTTTGTTTACATTCACGTCTTTGCTTACATTTAAAGTCTTTGTTTACATTCACGTCTTTATTTACATATGGGGTCTATTTACATTTAAATCTTTTTTTTAAGGTCTTTTTTTCCTTTTAGATCTCTGTTTATTATTATAGTCTTCGTTTCCATTTAGGTACTTTGTTTCCATTTATTGCCTTTGTTTACATTTATATCACTGTTTACATTCACGTCTTTGTTTACATTAAGGGTCTTTGTTTACATTTAGTGTCTTTGTTTACCTTTTATGCCTGTGTATACATTTAGGGTCATTGTTGACTTTTAGATCTTTGTTTATATTTGTAGTCTTTATTTACATTAATAACCTTTGTTTACATTTAGGTCGATACATTCACGTCTTTGTTTACATTTAGAGTCTTTGTTTACATTCACGTCTTCGTTTACATATGGGGCCTGTTTACATTTAGGTCTTTGTTTACATTTAGGAAATTTTAAATTTAGGGTCATTGTTAACTTTTAGATCTTTGTTTACAAGTATAAACTTTTTCATTAGGTTCTATGTTTATCTATGCACTTTGTTTACATTTAAAGCCTTTATTTATATTTAGGTCTCTGTATACATTTATAGACTTTCTTAACACTTAATTGATTGTTTACATTCACGTCTTTGTTTACATTCAGGGTTTTTGTTTACATATGGGATCTGTTTACTTTTATGTCTTTGTTTACATTTAGTGATTTTTTATATTTAGGGTGATTGTTTAATTTTAGATCTTTGTTTACATTTGTAGTCTTTATTTACATTTATATTCTTTTTTCATTAGTTTCTTTTTTAATTAGGTTCTTTGATTACATTTATAGCCTTTGTTTACATTTAGATCTTTGTAAACATTTATAGTCTTTGTTTACATTTAGGTCTTTGGTTACATATGGGGTCTTTTTACATTTAAAGTCTGTTTTTAATTAAGGTCTTTCTTTCCTTTTAGATCTCTGTTTATTATTGTAGACTTTGTTTCCATTTAAGTTCTTTTTTTTCCATGTATAGTCTTTGTTTTCATTTAGGTCTTTGTCTACATTTATGTCTTTGTTTACATTTAGGGTCTTTGTTTACATTTAGTGTCTCTGTTTACATTTAGTGTCTCTGTTTATATTTCATGCCTGTGCACATTTAGGGATTTTTTATATTTAGGGTCATTGTTGACTTTTAGATCTTTGTTTATATTTGTAGTGTTTGTTTACATTTAGAGGTATTGTTTACATTTAGGTCTTCGATACATTCACGTCTTTGTTTACATTTAGAGACTTTGTTTACATTCACGTCTTGCTTTACATATGGGGTCTGTTTACATGTAGGTCTTTGTTAACACTCACGTATTTGTTTACATTTATGGTCTTTGTTTACATTCACGTCTTTGTTTACATATGGGGTCTGTTTACATTAAAAGTCTGTTTTTATTTAAGGCCTTTCTTTTATTTTAGATTTATGTTTATAATTGTAGTCTTTGTTTACATTTATAGCATTTGTTTACATTTAGGTCTTCGATACATTCACGTCTTTATTTACATTTAGAGCCTTCGTTTACATTCACGTCTTCGTTTTTATATGGGGTCTGTTTACAATTAGGTCTTTGTTTTCATTTAGGGATTTTAAATTTAGGGTCATTGTTTACTTTTAGATTTTGTTTATATTTGTAGTGTTTGTTTACATCGATAATATTTTTTCATTAGGTTCTTTGTTTAATTAGGTTATTTGTATACATTTATAGCCTTTGCTTACATTTAGATCTTTGTATACATTTATTGTCTTTGTTTACATTTAGGTCTTTGTTTACATTCACGTCTTTGCTTACATTTAAAGTCTTTGTTTACATTCACGTCTTTATTTACATATGGGGTCTGTTTACATTTAAATCTTTTTTTTTAAGGTCTTTCTTTCCTTTTAGATCTCTGTTTATTATTATAGTCTTCGTTTCCATTTAGGTACTTTGTTTCCATTTATTGCCTTAGTTTACATTTATATCACTGTTTACATTCACGTCTTTGTTTACATTAAGGGTCTTTGTTTACATTTAGTGTCTTTGTTTACATTTTATTCCTGTGTATACATTTAGGGTCATTGTTGACTTTTAGATCTTTGTTTATAATTGTAGTCTTTATTTACATTTATAACCTTTGTTTACATTTATAGCCTTTATTTATATTTAGGTCTCTGTATACATTTATAGACTTCGTTAACACTTATGTGATTGTTTACATTCACGTCTTTGTTAACATTTAGGGTCTTTGTATACATTCACGTCTTTGTTTACATTCAGGGTTGTTGTTTACATATGGGATCTGTTTACTTTTATGTCTTTGTTTACATATAGTGATTTTTTATATTTAGGGTGACTGTTTAATTTTAGATCTTTGTTTACATTTGTAGTCTTTATTTACATTTATATTCTTTTTTCATTAGGTTCTTTGTTTAATTAGGTTCTTTTTTACATTTATAGTCTTTGTTTACATTTAGGTCTTTGTTTACATATGGGGTCTTTATACATTTAAAGTCTATTTTTAATTAAGGTCTTTCTTTCCTTTTAGATCTCTGTTTATTATTGTAGACTTTGTTTCCATTTAGGTTCTTTGTTTCCATGTATAGTCTTTGTTTACATTTAGCTGTTTGTCTACATTTATGTCTTTATTTACATTTAGTGTGTCTCTGTTTACATTTAGTGTGTCTCTGTTTACATTTAGTGTCTCTGTTTAAATTTTATGCCTGTGCACATTTAGGGATTTTTTATATTTAGGGTCTTTGTTGACTTTTAGATCTTTGTTTATATTTGTAGTGTTTGTTTACATTTATAGCCTTTGTTTACATTTAGCTCTTCGATACATACACGTCTTTGTTTACATTTAGAGTCTTTGTTTACATTCACGTCTTGCTTTACATATGGGGTCTGTTTACATTTAGGTCTTTGTTAACACTCACGTATTTGTTTACCTTTAGGGTCTTTGTTTACATATGGGGTCTGTTTACATTAAAAGTCTGTTTTTATTTAAGGATTTTCTTTTTTTTAGATTTATGTTTATAATTGTAGTCTTTGTTTACATTTGTAGCATTTGTTTACATTTAGGTCTTCGCTACATTCACGTCTTTGTTTACATTTAGAGAGTTTGTTTACATTCAAGTCTTCGTTTACATTTGGGGTCTGTTTACAATTAGGTCTTTGTTTACATTTAGAATTTTTTTAATTTAGGGTCATTGTTTACTTTTAGATCTTTGTTTACAAGTAAAAACATTTTTCATTAGGTTCTATGTTTATCTATGTTCTTTGTTTACATTTATAGCCTTTATTTATATTTAGGTCTCTGTATACATTTATAGACTTTGTTAACACTTATGTGATTGTTTACATTCACGTCTTTGTTTACATTTAGGTCTTTGTTTACATATGGGGTCTTTTTACATTTAAAGTCTGTTTTTAATTAAGGTCTTTCTTTCCTTTTAGATCTCTGTTTATTATTGTAGACTGTTTCCATTTAGGTTCTTTGTTTCCATGTATAGTCTTTGATTACATTTAGGTCTTTGTCTACATTTATGTCTTTGTTTACATTTAGGGTCTTTGTTTACATTTAGTGTCTCTGTTTACATTTAGTGTCTCTGTTTATATTTCATGTCTGTGCACATTTAGGGATTTTTTATATTTAGGGTCATTGTTGACTTTTAGATCTTTGTTTATATTTGTAGTGTTTGTTTACATTTATAGCCTTTGTTTACATTTAGGTCCTCGATACATTAACGTCTTTGTTTACATTTAGAGTCTTTGTTTACATTCACGTCTTGCTTTACATATGGGGTCTGTTTACATTTAGGTCTTTGTTAACATTCACGTATTTGTTTACATTTATGGTCTTTGTTTACATTCACGTCTTTGTTTACGTATGGGGTCTGTTTACATTAAAAGTCTGTTTTTATTTAAGGCCTTTCTTTTATTTTAGATTTATGTTTATAATTGTAGTCTTTGTTTACATTTATAGCATTTGTTTACATTTAGGTCTTCGTTTACATATGGGGTCTGTTTACAATTAGGTCTTTGTTTTCATTTAGGGATTTTAAATTTAGGGTCATTGTTTACTTTTAGATTTTGTTTATATTTGTAGTCTTTGTTTACATCTATAATATTTTTTCATTAGGTTCTTTGTTTAATTAGGTTATTTGTATACATTTATAGCCTTTGTTTACATTTAGATCTTTGTATACATTTATTGTCTTTGTTTACATTTAGGTCTTTGTTTACATTCACGTCTTTGCTTACATTTAAAATCTTTGTTTACATTCACGTCTTTATTTACATATGGGGTCTGTTTACATTTAAATCTTTTTTTTAAGGTCTTTCTTTCCTTTTAGATCTCTGTTTATTATTATAGTCTTCGTTTCCATTTAGGTACTTTGTTTCCATTTATTGCCTTTGTTTACATTTATATCACTGTTTACATTCACGTCTTTGTTTACATTAAGGGTCTTTGTTTACATTTAGTGTCTTTGTTTACATTTTATGCCTGTGTATACATTTAGGGTCGTTGTTGATTTTTAGATCTTTGTTTATATTTGTAGTCTTTATTTACATTTATAACCTTTGTTTACATTTAGGTCTTCGATACATTCACGTCTTTGTTTACATTTAGAGTCTTTGTTTACATTCACGTCTTCGTTTACATATGGGGCCTGTTTACATTTAGGTCTTTGTTTACATTTAGGAATTTTTAAATTTAGGGTCATTGTTAACTTTTAGATCTTTGTTTACAAGTATAAACTTTTTCATTAGGTTCTATGTTTATCTATGCACTTTGTTTACATTTATAGCCTTTATTTATATTTAGGTCTCTGTATACATTTATAGACTTTCTTAACAATTAATTGATTGTTTACATTCACGTCTTTGCTTACATTTAGGGTCTTTGTTTACATTCACGTCTTTGTTTATATTCAGGGTTTTTGTTTACATATGGGATCTGTTTACTTTTATGTCTTTGTTTACGTATAGTGATTTTTTATATTTAGGGTGATTGTTTAATTTTAGATCTTTGTTTACATTTGTAGTCTTTATTTACATTTATATTCTTTTTTCATTAGGTTCTTTGTTTAATTAGGTTCTTTTTTTACATTTATAGCCTTTGTTTACATTTAGATCTTTGTATACATTTATAGTCTTTGTTTACATTTAGGTCTTTGTTTACATATGGGGTCTTTTTACATTTAAAGTCTGTTTTTAATTAAGGTCTTTCTTTCCTTTTAGATCTCTGTTTATTATTGTAGACTTTGTTTCCATTTAGGTTCTTTGTTTCCATGTATAGTCTTTGTTTACATTTAGCTCTTTGTCTACATTTATGTCTTTGTTTACATTTAGTGTGTCTCTGTTTACAGTTAGTGTCTCTATTTAAATTTCATGCCTGTGCACATTTAGGGATTTTTTATATTTAGGGTCATTGTTGACTTTTAGATCTTTGTTTATATTTGTAGTGTTTGTTTACATTTATAGCCTTTGTTTACATTTAGGTCTTCGATACATTCACGTCTTTGTTTACATTTAGAGCCTTTGTTTACATTCACGTCTTCGTTTACATATGGGGTCTGTTTACAATTAGGTCTTTGTTTTCATTTAGGGATTTTAAATTTAGGGTCATTGTTTACTTTTAGATTTTGTTTATATTTGTAGTCTTTGTTTACATCTATAATATTTTTTCATTAGGTTCTTTGTTTAATTAGGTTATTTGTATACATTTATAGCCTTTGTTTACATTTAGATCTTTGTATACATTTATTGTCTTTGTTTACATTTAGGTCTGTTTACATTCACGACTTTGCTTACATTTAAAGTCTTTGTTTACATTCACGTCTTTATTTACATATGGGGTCTGTTTACATTTAAATCTTTTTTTTTAAGGTCTTTCTTTCCTTTTAGATCTCTGTTTATTATTATAGTCTTTGTTTCCATTTAGGTACTTTGTTTCCATTTATTGCCTTTGTTTACATTTATATCACTGTTTACATTCACGTCTTTGTTTACATTAAGTGTCTTTGTTTACATTTAGTGTCTTTGTTTACATTTTATTCCTGTGTATACATTTAGGGTCATTGTTGACTTTTAGATCTTTGTTTATAATTGTAGTCTTTATTTACATTTATAACCTTTGTTTACATTTATAGCCTTTATTTATATTTATGTCTCTGTATACATTTATAGACTTTGTTAACACTTATGTGATTGTTTACATTCACGTCTTTGTTTACATTTAGGGTCTTTGTTTACATTCACGTCTTTGTTTACATTCAGGGTTGTTGTTTACATATGGGATCTTTTTACTTTTATGTCTTTGTTTACAAATAGTGATTTTTTATATTTAGGGTGATTGTTTAATTTTAGATCTTTGTTTACATTTGTAGTCTTTATTTACATTTATATTCTTTTTTCATTAGGTTCTTTGTTTAATTAGGTTCTTTTTTTACATTTATAGCCTTTGTTTACATTTAGATCTCTGTATACATTTATAGTCTTTGTTTACATTTAGGTCTTTGTTTACATATGGGGTCTTTTTACATTTAAAGTCTATTTTTAATTAAGGTCTTTCTTTCCTTTTAGATCTCTGTTTATTATTGTAGACTTTGTTTCCATTTAGGTTCTTTGTTTCCATGTATAGTCTTTGTTTACATTTAGCTGTTTGTCTACATTTATGTCTTTGTTTACATTTAGTGTGTCTCTGTTTACATTTAGTGTGTCTCTGTTTACATTTAGTGTCTCTGTTTAAATTTTATGCCTGTGCACATTTAGGGATTTTTTATATTTAGGGTCATTGTTGACTTTTAGATCTTTGTTTATATTTGCAGTGTTTGTTTACATTTATAGCCTTTGTTTACATTTAGCTCTTCGATACATTTACGTCTTTGTTTACATTTAGAGTCTTTGTTTACATTCACGTCTTGCTTTACATATGGGGTCTGTTTACACTTAGGTCTTTGTTAACACTCACGTATTTGTTTACATTTAGGGTCTTTGTTTACATTCACGTCTTTGCTTACATATGGGGTCTGTTTACATTAAAAGTCTGTTTTTATTTAAGGATTTTCTTTTTTTTTAGATTTATGTTTATAATTGTAGTCTTTGTTTACATTTGTAGCATTTGTTTACATTTAGGTCTTCGCTACATTCACGTCTTTGTTTACATTTAGAGAGTTTGTTTACATTTAAGTCTTCGTTTACATTTGGGGTCTGTTTACAATTAGGTCTTTGTTTACATTTAGAATATTTTTAATTTAGTGTCATTGTTTACTTTTAGATCTTTGTTTACAAGTAAAAACTTTTTTCATAAGGTTCTATGTTTATCTATGTTCTTTGTTTACATTTATAGCTTTTATTTATATTTAGGTCTCTGTATACATTTATAGACTTTGTTAACACTTATGTGATTGTTTACATTCACGTCTTTGTTTACATTTAGGTCTTTGTTTACATATGGGGTCTTTTTACATTTAAAGTCTGTTTTTAATTAAGGTCTTTCTTTCCTTTTAGATCTCTGTTTATTATTGTAGACTGTTTCCATTTAGGTTCTTTGTTTCCATGTATAGTCTTTGATTACATTTAGGTCTTTGTCTACATTTATGTCTCTGTTTACATTTAGTGTCTCTGTTTATATTTCATGTCTGTGCACATTTAGGGATTTTTTATATTTAGGGTCATTGTTGACTTTTAGATCTTTGTTTATATTTGTAGTGTTTGTTTACATTTATAGCCTTTGTTTACATTTAGGTCCTCGATACATTAACGTCTTTGTTTACATTTAGAGTCTTTGTTTACATTCACGTCTTGCTTTACATATGGGGTCTGTTTACATTTAGGTCTTTGTTAACATTCACGAATTTCTTTACATTTAGGGTCTTTGTTTACATTCACGTCTTTGTTTACATATGGGGTCTGTTTACATTAAAAGTCTGTTTTTATTTAAGGCCTTTCTTTTATTTTAGATTTATGTTTATAATTGTAGTCTTTGTTTACATTTATAGCATTTGTTTACATTTAGGTCTTCGATACATTCACGTCTTTGTTTACATTTAGAGCCTTTGTTTACATTCACGTCTTCGTTTACATATGGGGTCTGTTTACAATTAGGTCTTTGTTTTCATTTAGGGATTTTAAATTTAGGGTCATTGTTTACTTTTACATTTTGTTTATATTTGTTGTCTTTGTTTACATCTATAATATTTTTTCATTAGGTTCTTTGTTTAATTAGGTTATTTGTATACATTTATAGCCTTTGTTTACATTTAGTTTTTTGTATACATTTATTGTCTTTGTTTACATTTAAGTCTTTGTTTACATTCACGTCTTTGCTTACATTTAAAGTCTTTGTTTACATTCACGTCTTTATTTACATATGGGGTCTATTTACATTTAAATCTTTTTTTAAGGTCTTTTTTTCCTTTTAGATCTCTGTTTATTATTATAGTCTTCGTTTCCATTTAGGTACTTTGTTTCCATTTATTGCCTTTGTTTACATTTATATCACTGTTTACATTCACGTCTTTGTTTACATTAAGGGTCTTTGTTTACATTTAGTGTCTTTGTTTACCTTTTATGCCTGTGTATACATTTAGGGTCATTGTTGACTTTTAGATCTTTGTTTATATTTGTAGTCTTTATTTACATTTATAACCTTTGTTTACATTTAGGTCGATACATTCACGTCTTTGTTTACATTTAGAGTCTTTGTTTACATTCACGTCTTCGTTTACATATGGGGCCTGTTTACATTTAGGTCTTTGTTTACATTTAGGAAATTTTAAATTTAGGGTCATTGTTAACTTTTAGATCTTTGTTTACAAGTATAAACTTTTTCATTAGGTTCTATGTTTATCTATGCACTTTGTTTACATTTAAAGCCTTTATTTATATTTAGGTCTCTGTATACATTTATAGACTTTCTTAACACTTAATTGATTGTTTACATTCACGTCTTTGTTTACATTCAGGGTTTTTGTTTACATATGGGATCTGTTTACTTTTATGTCTTTGTTTACATTTAGTGATTTTTTATATTTAGGGTGATTGTTTAATTTTAGATCTTTGTTTACATTTGTACTCTTTATTTACATTTATATTCATTTTCATTAGGTTCTTTCTTTAATAAGTTCTTTTTTTACATTTATAGCCTTTGTTTACATTTAGATCTTTGTATACATTTATAGTCTTTGTTTACATTTAGGTCTTTGTTTACATATGGGGTCTTTTTACATTTAAAGTCTATTTTTAATTAAGGTCTTTCTTTCCTTTTAGATCTCTGTTTATTATTGTAGACTTTGTTTCCATTTAGGTTCTTTGTTTCCATGTATAGTCTTTATTTACATTTAGCTGTTTGTCTACATTTATGTCTTTGTTTACATTTAGTGTGTCTCTGTTTACATTTAGTGTCTCTGTTTAAATTTCATGCCTGTGCACATTTAGGGATTTTTTATATTTAGGGTCATTGTTGACTTTTAGATCTTTGTTTATATTTGTAGTGTTTGTTTACACTTATAGCCTTTGTTTACATTTAGCTCTTCGATACATTTACGTCTTTGTTTACATTTAGAGTCTTTGTTTACATTCACGTCTTGCTTTACATATGGGGTCTGTTTACACTTAGGTCTTTGTTAACACTCACGTATTTGTTTACATTTAGGGTCTTTGTTTACATTCACGTCTTTGCTTACATATGGGGTCTGTTTACATTAAAAGTCTGTTTTTATTTAAGGATTTTCTTTTTTTTTTAGATTTATGTTTATAATTGTAGTCTTTGTTTACATTTGTAGCATTTGTTTACATTTAGGTCTTCGCTACATTCACGTCTTTGTTTACATTTAGAGAGTTTGTTTACATTCAAGTCTTCGTTTACATTTGGGGTCTGTTTACAATTAGGTCTTTGTTTACATTTAGAATTTTTTTAATTTAGGGTCATTGTTTACTTTTAGATCTTTGTTTACAAGTAAAAACTTTTTTCATAAGGTTCTATGTTTATCTATGTTCTTTGTTTACATTTATAGCTTTTATTTATATTTAGGTCTCTGTATACATTTATAGACTTTGTTAACACTTATGTGATTGTTTACATTCACGTCTTTGTTTACATTTAGGTCTTTGTTTACATATGGGGTCTTTTTACATTTAAAGTCTGTTTTTAATTAAGGTCTTTCTTTCCTTTTAGATCTCTGTTTATTATTGTAGACTGTTTCCATTTAGGTTCTTTGTTTCCATGTATAGTCTTTGATTACATTTAGGTCTTTGTCTACATTTATGTCTCTGTTTACATTTAGTGTCTCTGTTTATATTTCATGTCTGTGCACATTTAGGGATTTTTTATATTTAGGGTCATTGTTGACTTTTAGATCTTTGTTTATATTTGTAGTGTTTGTTTACATTTATAGCCTTTGTTTACATTTAGGTCCTCGATACATTAACGTCTTTGTTTACATTTAGGTCTTTGTTAACATTCACGAATTTGTTTACATTTAGGGTCTTTGTTTACATTCACGTCTTTGTTTGCATATGGGGTCTGTTTACATTAAAAGTCTGTTTTTATTTAAGGCCTTTCTTTTATTTTAGATTTATGTTTATAATTGTAGTCTTTGTTTACATTTATAGCATTTGTTTACATTTAGGTCTTCGATACATTCACGTCTTTGTTTACATTTAGAGCCTTTGTTTACATTCACGTCTTCTTTTACATATGGGGTCTATTTACATTTAAATCTTTTTTTTAAGGTCTTTTTTTCCTTTTAGATCTCAGTTTATTATTATAGTCTTCGTTTCCATTTAGGTACTTTGTTTCCATTTATTGCCTTTGTTTACATTTATATCACTGTTTACATTCACGTCTTCGTTTACATATGGGGCCTGTTTACATTTAGGTCTTTGTTTACATTTAGGAAATTTTAAATTTAGGGTCATTGTTAACTTTTAGATCTTTGTTTACAAGTATAAACTTTTTCATTAGGTTCTATGTTTATCTATGCACTTTGTTTACATTTAAAGCCTTTATTTATATTTAGGTCTCTGTATACATTTATAGACTTTCTTAACACTTAATTGATTGTTTACATTCACGTCTTTGTTTACATTCAGGGTTTTTGTTTACATATGGGATCTGTTTACTTTTATGTCTTTGTTTACATTTAGTGATTTTTTATATTCAGGGTGATTGTTTAATTTTAGATCTTTGTTTACATTTGTAGTCTTTATTTACATTTATATTCTTTTTTCATTAGTTTCTTTTTTAATTAGGTTCTTTGATTACATTTATAGCCTTTGTTTACATTTAGATCTTTGTAAACATTTATAGTCTTTGTTTACATTTAGGTCTTTGTTTACATATGGGGACTTTTTACATTTAAAGTCTGTTTTTAATTAAGGTCTTTCTTTCATTTTAGATCTCTGGTTATTATTGTAGACTTTGTTTCCATTTAGGTTCTTTGTTTCCATGTATAGTCTTTGTTTACATTTAGGTCTTTGTCTACATTTATGTGTTTGTTTACATTTAGGGTCTTTGTTTACATTTAGTGTCTCTGTTTACATTTAGTGTCTCTGTTTATATTTTATGCCTGTGCACATTTAGGGATTTTTTATATTTAGGGTCATTGTTGACATTTAGATCTTTGTTTATATTTGTAGTGTTTGTTTAAATTTAGAGCCTTTGTTTACATTTAGGTCTTCGATACATTCACGTCTTATTTTATATTTAGAGACTTTGTTTACATTCAAGTCTTCGTTTACATATGGGGTCTGTTTACAATTAGGTCTCTGTTTACATTTAGGAATTTTTAAATTTAGGGTCATTGTTTACTTTTAGATCTTTGTTTACAAGTATAAACTTTTTTCATTAGGTTCTATGTTTATCTATGTTCTTTGTTTACATTTATAGCCTTTATTTATATTTAGGTCTCTGTATACATTTATAGACTTTGTTAACACTTATGTGATTGTTTACATTCACGTCTATGTTTACATTTAGGGTCTTTGTTTACATTCACGTCTTTGTTTACATTCAGGGTTTTTGTTTACATATGGGATCTGTTTACTTTTATGTCTTTGTTTACATTTAGTGATTTTTTATATTTAGGGTGATTGTTTAATTTTAGATCTTTGTTTAAATTTGTATTCTTTTTTCATTAGGTTCTTTGTTTACATTTATAGCCTTTGTTTACATTTAGGGTCTTTGTTTACATTTAGTGTCTCTGTTTACATTTAGTGTCTCTGTTTATATTTCATGCCTGTGCACATTTAGGGATTTTTTATATTTAGGGTCATTGTTGACTTTTAGATCTTTGTTTATATTTGTAGTGTTTATTTACATTTATAACCTTTGTTTACATTTATAACCTTTGTTTACATTTATAGCCTTTATTTATATTTAGGTCTCTGTATACATTTATAGACTTTGTTAACACTTATGTGATTGTTTACATTCACGTCTTTGTTTACATTTAATGTCTTTGTTTACATTCACGTCTTTGTTTACATTCAGGGTTGTTGTTTACATATGGGATCTGTTTACTTTTATGTCTTTGTTTACATATAGTGATTTTTTATATTTAGGGTGATTGTTTAATTTTAGATCTTTGTTTACATTTGTAGTCTTTATTTACATTTATATTCTTTTTTCATTAGGTTCTTTGTTTAATTAGGTTCTTTTTTTACATTTATAGCCTTTGTTTACATTTAGATCTTTGTATACATTTATAGTCTTTGTTTGCATTTAGGTCTTTGTTTACATATGGGGTCTTTTTACATTTAAAGTCTATTTTTAATTAAGGTCTTTCTTTCCTTTTAGATCTCTGTTTATTATTGTAGACTTTGTTTCCATTTAGGTTCTTTGTTTCCATGTATAGTCTTTGTTTACATTTAGCTCTTTGTCTACATTTATGTCTTTGTTTACATTTAGTGTGTCTCTGTTTACATTTAGTGTGTCTCTGTTTACATTTAGTGTCTCTGTTTAAATTTCATGCCTGTGCACATTTAGGGATTTTTTATATTTAGGGTCATTGTTGACTTTTAGATCTTTGTTTATATTTGTAGTGTTTGTTTACATTTATAGCCTTTGTTTACATTTAGCTCTTCGATACATTCACGTCTTTGTTTACATTTAGAGTCTTTGTTTACATTCACGTCTTGCTTTACATATGGGGTCTGTTTACATTTAGGTCTTTGTTAACACTCACGTATTTTTTTACATTTAGGGTCTTTGTTTACATTCACGTCTTTGTTTACATATGGAGTCTGTTTACATTAAAAGTCTGTTTTTATTTAAGGATTTTCTTTTTTTTAGATTTAAGTTTATAATTGTAGTCTTTGTTTACATTTGTAGCATTTGTTTACATTTAAGTCTTCGCTACATTCACGTCTCTGTTTACATTTAGAGAGTTTGTTTACATTCAAGTCTTCGTTTACATTTGGGGTCTGTTTACAATTAGGTCTTTGTTTACATTTAGAATTTTTTTAATTTAGGGTCATTGTTTACTTTTAGATCTTTGTTTACAAGTAAAAACTTTTTTCATTAGGTTCTATGTTTATCTATGTTCTTTGTTTACATTTATAGCCTTTTTTTATATTTAGGTCTCTGTATACATTTATAGACTTTGTTAACACTTATGTGATTGTTTACATTCACGTCTTTGTTTACATTTAGGGTCATTGTTTACATTCACGTCTTTGTTTACATATGGGGCCTGTTTACATTTAGGTCTTTGTTTACATTTAGGAATTTTTAAATTTAGGGTCATTGTTAACTTTTAGATCTTTGTTTACAATTATAAACTTTTTCATTAGGTTCTATGTTTATCTATGCACTTTGTTTACATTTATAGCCTTTATTTATATTTAGGTCTCTGTATACATTTATAGACTTTCTTAACACTTAATTGATTGTTTAAATTCACGTCTTTGTTTACATTTAGGGTCTTTGTTTACATTCACGTCTTTGTTTACATTCAGGGTTGTTGTTTACATATGGGATCTGTTTACTTTTATGTCTTTGTTTACATATAGTGATTTTTTATATTTAGGGTGATTGTTTAATTTTAGATCTTTGTTTACATTTGTAGTCTTTATTTACATTTATATTCTTTTTTCATTAGGTTCTTTGTTTAATTAGGTTCTTTGATTACATTTATAGCCTTTGTTTACATTTAGATCTTTGTAAACATTTATAGTCTTTGTTTACATTTAGGTCTTTGTTTACATATGGGGACTTTTTACATTTAAAGTCTGTTTTTAATTAAGGTCTTTATTTCCTTTTAGATCTCTGTTTATTATTGTAGACTTTGTTTCCATTTAGGTTCTTTGTTTACATTTAGAGTCTTTGTTTACATTCACGTCTTGCTTTACATATGGGGTCTGTTTACATTTAGGTCTTTGTTAACATTCACGTATTTGTTTACATTTAGGGTCTTTGTTTACATTCACGTCTTTGTTTACATATGGGGTCTGTTTACATTAAAAGTCTGTTTTTATTTAAGGCCTTTCTTTTATTTTAGATTTATGTTTATAATTGTAGTCTTTGTTTACATTTATAGCATTTGTTTACATTTAGGTCTTCGATACATTCACGTCTCTGTTTACATTTAGAGCCTTTGTTTACATTCACGTCTTCGTTTACATATGGGGTCTGTTTACAATTAGGTCTTTGTTTTCATTTAGGGATATTAAATTTAGGGTCATTGTTTACTTTTAGATTTTGTTTATATTTGTAGTCTTTGTTTACATCTATAATATTTTTTCATTAGTTTCTTTGTTTAATTAGGTTATTTGTATACATTTATAGCCTTTGTTTACATTTAGATCTTTGTATACATTTATTGTCTTTGTTTACATTTAGGTCTTTGTTTACATTCACGTCTTTGCTTACATTTAAAGTCTTTGTTTACATTCACGTCTTTATTTACATATGGGGTCTGTTTACATTTAAATCTTTTTTTTTAAGGTCTTTCTTTCCTTTTAGATCTCTGTTTATTATTATAGTCTTTGTTTCCATTTAGGTACTTTGTTTCCATTTATTGCCTTTGTTTACATTTATATCACTGTTTACATTCACGTCTTTGTTTACATTAAGGGTATTTGTTTACATTTAGTGTCTGTTTACATTTTATTCCTGTGTATACATTTAGGGTCATTGTTGACTTTTAGATCTTTGTTTATAATTGTAGTCTTTATTTACATTTATAACCTTTGTTTACATTTATAGCCTTTATTTATATTTAGGTCTCTGTATACATTTATAGACTTTGTTAACACTTATGTGATTGTTTACATTCACGTCTTTGTTTACATTTAGGGTCTTTGTTTACATTCACGTCTTTGTTTACATTCAGGGTTGTTGTTTACATATGGGATCTGTTTACTTCTATGTCTTTGTTTACATATAGTGATTTTTTATATTTAGGGTGATTGTTTAATTTTAGATCTTTGTTTACATTTGTAGTCTTTATTTACATTTATATTCTTTTTTCATTAGGTTTTTTGTTTAATTAGGTTCTTTTTTTACATTTATAGCCTTTGTTTACATTTAGATCTCTGTATTCATTTATTGTCTTTGTTTATATTTAGGTCTTTGTTTACATATGGGGTCTTTTTACATTTAAAGTCTATTTTTAATTAAGGTCTTTCTTTCCTTTTAGATCTCTGTTTATTATTGTAGACTTTGTTTTCATTTAGGTTCTTTGTTTCCATGTGTAGTCTTTGTTTACATTTAGCTGTTTGTCTGCATTTATGTCTTTGTTTACATTTAGTGTGTCTCTGTTTACATTTAGTGTATCTGTTTAAATTTCATGCCTGTGCACATTTAGGGATTTTTTATATTTAGGTTCATTGTTGACTTTTAGATCTTTGTTTATATTTGTAGTGTTTGTTTACATTTATAGCCTTTGTTTACATTTAGCTCTTCGATACATTCACGTCTTTGTTTACATTTAGAGTCTTTGTTTACATTCACGTCTTGCTTTACATATAGGGTCTGTTTACATTTAGGTCTTTGTTAACACTCACGTATTTGTTTACATTTAGGGTCTTTGTTTACATTCACGTCTTTGTTTACATTAAGGGTCTTTGTTTACATTTAGTGTCTTTGTTTACATTTTATGCCTGTGTATACATTTAGGGTCATTGTTGACTTTTAGATCTTTGTTTATATTTGTAGTCTATATTTACATTTATAACCTTTGTTTACATTTAGGTCTTCGATACATTCACGTCTTTGTTTACATTTAGGTCTTTGTTTACATTTAGGAATTTTTAAATTTAGGGTCATTGTTAACTTTTAGATCTTTG
This sequence comes from Salticus scenicus, assembly GCA_963930645.1. Lineage (NCBI taxonomy): Eukaryota > Metazoa > Arthropoda > Arachnida > Araneae > Salticidae > Salticus > Salticus scenicus. The sequence goes on along the minus strand of CAWVNO010001763.1, from coordinate 221,928 downwards.
TTTACAAGTATAAACTTTTTCATTAGGTTCTATGTTTATCTATGCACTTTGTTTACATTTATAGCCTTTATCTATATTTAGGTCTCTGTATACATTTATAGACTTTCTTAACACTTAATTGATTATTTACATTCACGTCTTTGTTTACATTTAGGGTCTTTGTTTACATTCACGTCAATGTTTACATTCAGGGTTTTTGTTTACATATGGGATCTGTTTACTTTTATGTCTTTGTTTACATTTAGTGATTTTTTATATTTAGGGTGATTGTTTAATTTTAGATCTTTGTTTACATTTGTAGTCTTTATTTACATTTATATTCTTTTTTTATTAGGTTCTTTGTTTAATTAGGTTCTTTGATTACATTTATAGCCTTTGTTTACATTTAGATCTTTGTAAACATTTATAGTCTTTGTTTACATTTAGGTCTTTGTTTACATATGGGGACTTTTTACATTTAAAGTCTGTTTTTAATTAAGGTCTTTATTTCCTTTTAGATCTCTGTTTATTATTGTAGACTTTGTTTCCATTTAGGTTCTTTGTTTCCATGTAGTCTTTGTTTACATTTAGGTCTTTGTCTACATTTATGTCTTTGTTTACATTTAGGGTCTTTGTTTACATTTAGTGTCTCTGTTTACATTTAGTGTCTCTGTTTATATTTCATGCCTGTGCACATTTAGGGATTTTTTATATTTAGGGTTATTGTTGACTTTTAGATCTTTGTTTATATTTGTAGTGTTTGTTTACATTTAGAGCCTTTGTTTACATTTAGGTCTTCGATACATTCACGTCTTATTTTACATTTAGAGACTTTGTTTACATTCAAGTCTTCGTTTACATATGGGGTCTGTTTACAATTAGGTCATTGTTTACATTTAGGAATTTTTAAATTTAGGGTCATTGTTTACTTTTAGATCTTTGTTTACAAGTATAAACTTTTTTCATTAGGTTCTATGTTTATCTATGTTCTTTGTTTACATTTATATCCTTTATTTATATTTAGGTCTCTGTATACATTTATAGACTTTGTTAACACTTGTGTGATTGTTTACATTCACGTCTTTGTTTACATTTAGGGTCTTTGTTTACATTCACGTCTTTGTTTACATTCAGGGTTTTTGTTTACATATGGGATCTGTTTACTTTTATGTCTTTGTTTACATATAGTGATTTTTTATATTTAGGGTGATTGTTTAATTTTAGATCTTTGTTTACATTTGTAGTCTTTATTTACATTTATATTCTTTTTTCATTACGTTCTCTGTTCAATTAGGTTCTTTGATTAAATTTATAGCCTTTGTTTACATTTAGATCTTTGTAAACATTTATAGTCTTTGTTTACATTTGTAGTCTTTATTTACATTTATATTCTTTTTTCATTAGGTTCTTTGTTCAATTAGGTTCTTTGATTACATTTATAGCCTTTGTTTACATTTAGATCTTTGTAAACATTTATAGTCTTTGTTTACATTTAGGTCTTTGGTTACATATGGGGTCTTTTTACATTTAAAGTCTGTTTTTAATTAAGGTCTTTCTTTCCTTTTAGATCTCTGTTTATTATTGTAGACTTTGTTTCCATTTAAGTTCTTTTTTTTCCATGTATAGTCTTTGTTTTCATTTAGGCCTTTGTCTACATTTATGTCTTTGTTTACATTTAGGGTCTTTGTTTACATTTAGTGTCTCTGTTTACATTTAGTGTCTCTGTTTATATTTCATGCCTGTGCACATTTAGGGATTTTTTATATTTAGGGTCATTGTTGACTTTTAGATCTTTGTTTATATTTGTAATCTTTATTTACATTTATATTCTTTTTTCATTAGGTTCTTTGTTTAATTAGGTTCTTTGATTACATTTATAGCCTTTGTTTACATTTAGATCTTTGTAAACATTTATAGTCTTTGTTTACATTTAGGTCTTTGTTTACATATGGGGACTTTTTACATTTAAAGTCTGTTTATAATTAAGGTCTTTATTTCCTTTTAGATCTCTGTTTATTATTGTAGACTTTGTTTCCATTTAGGTTCTTTGTTTCCATGTATAGTCTTTGTTTACATTTAATTCTTTGTCTACATTTATGTCTTTGTTTACATTTAGGGTCTTTGTTTACATTTAGTGTCTCTGTTTACATTTAGTGTCTCTGTTTATATTTCATGCCTGTGCACATTTAGGGATTTTTTATATTTAGGGTCATTGTTGACTTTTAGATATTTGTTTATATTTGTAGCGTTTGTTTACATTTAGAGCCTTTGTTTACATTTAGGTCTTCGATACATTCACGTCTTATTTTACATTTAGAGACTTTGTTTACATTCAAGTCTTCGTTTACATATGGGGTCTGTTTACAATTAGATCTTTGTTTACATTTAGGAATTTTTAAATTTAGGGTCATTGTTTACTTTTAGATCTTTGTTTACAAGTATAAACTTTTTTCATTAGGTTCTATGTTTATCTATGTTCTTTGTTTACATTTATAGCCTTTATTTATATTTAGGTCTCTGTATACATTTATAGACTTTGTTAACACTTATGTGATTGTTTACATTCACGTCTTTGTTTACATTTAGGGTCTTTGTTTACATTCACGTCTTTGTTTACATTCAGGGTTTTTGTTTACATATGGGATCTGTTTACTTTTATGTCTTTGTTTACATTTAGTGATTTTTTATATTTAGGGTGATTGTTTAATTTTAGATCTTTGTTTAAATTTGTATTCTTTTTTCATTAGGTTCTTTGTTTACATTTATAGCCTTTGTTTACATTTAGGGTCTTTGTTTACATTTAGTGTCTCTGTTTATATTTCATGCCTGTGCACATTTAGGGATTTTTTATATTTAGGTTCATTGTTGACTTTTAGATCTTTGTTTATATTTGTAGTGTTTATTTACATTTATAGCCTTTGTTTACATTTAGGTCTTCGATACATTCACGTCTTTGTTTACATTTAGAGTCTTTGTTTACATTCACGTCTTGCTTTACATATGGGGTCTGTTTACATTTAGGTCTTTGTTAACACTCACGTATTTGTTTACATTTAGGGTCTTTGTTTACATTCACGTCTTTGTTTACATATGGGGTCTGTTTACATTAAAAGTCTGTTTTTGATTAAGGATTTTCTTTTTTTTAGATTTATGTTTATAATTGTAGTCTTTGTTTACATTTGTAGCATTTGTTTACATTTAGGTCTTCCCTACATTCACGTCTTTGTTTACATTTAGAGAGATTGTTTACATTCAAGTCTACGTTTACATTTGGGGTCTGTTTACAAGTAGGTCTTTGTTTACATTTAGAATTTTTTTAATTTAGGGTCATTGTTTACTTTTAGATCTTTGTTTACAAGTAAAAACTTTTTTCATTAGGTTCTGTGTTTATCTATGTTCTTTGTTTACATTTATAGCCTTTATTTATATTTAGGTCTCTGTATACATTTATAGACTTTGTTAACACTTATGTGATTGTTTACATTCACGTCTTTGTTTACATTTAGGTCTTTGTTTACATATGGGGTCTTTTTACATTTAAAGTCTGTTTTTAATTAAGGTCTTTCTTTCCTTTTAGATCTCTGTTTATTATTGTAGACTGTTTCCATTTAGGTTTTTTGTTTCCATGTATAGTCTTTGATTACATTTAGGTCTTTGTCTACATTTATGTCTTTGTTTACATTTAGGGTCTTTGTTTACATTTAGTGTCTCTGTTTACATTTAGTGCCTCTGTTTATATTTCATGTCTGTGCACATTTAGGGATTTTTTATATTTAGGGTCATTGTTGACTTTTAGATCTTTGTTTATATTTGTAGTGTTTGTTTACATTTATAGCCTTTGTTTACATTTAGGTCTTCGATACATTCACGTCTTTGTTTACATTTAGAGTCTTTGTTTACATTCACGTCTTGCTTTACATATGGGGTCTGTTTACATTTAGGTCTTTGTTAACATTCACGTATTTGTTTACATTTAGGGTCTTTGTTTACATTCACGTCTTTGTTTACATATGGGGTCTGTTTACATTAAAAGTCTGTTTTTATTTAAGGCCTTTCTTTTATTTTAGAGTTATGTTTATAATTGTAGTCTTTGTTTACATTTATAGCATTTGTTTACATTTAGGTCTTCGATACAGTCACGTCTTTGTTTACATTTAGAGCCTTTGTTTACATTCACGTCTTCGTTTACATATGGGGTCTGTTTACAATTAGGTCTTTGTTTTCATTTAGGGATTTTAAATTTAGGGTCATTGTTTACTTTTAGATTTTGTTTATATTTGTAGTCTTTGTTTACATCTATAATATTTTTTCATTAGGTTCTTTGTTTAATTAGATTATTTGTATACATTTATAGCCTTTGTTTACATTTAGATCTTTGTATACATTTATTGTCTTTGTTTACATTTAGGTCTTTGTTTACATTCACGTCTTTGCTTACATTTAAAGTCTTTGTTTACATTCACGTCTTTATTTACATATGGGGTCTGCTTACATTTAAATCTTTTTTTTAAGGTCTTTCTTTCCTTTTAGATCTCTGTTTATTATTATAGTCTTTGTTTCCATTTAGGTACTTTGTTTCCATTTATTGCCTTTGTTTACATTTATATCACTGTTTACATTCACGTCTTTGTTTACATTAAGGGTCTTTGTTTACATTTAGTGTCTTTGTTTACATTTTATTCCTGTGTATACATTTAGGGTCATTGTTGACTTTTAGATCTTTGTTTATAATTGTAGTCTTTATTTACATTTATATTCTTTTTTCATTAGGTTCTTTGTTTAATTAGGTTCTTTGATTACATTTATAGCCTTTGTTTACATTTAGATCTTTGTAAACATTTATAGTCTTTGTTTACATTTAGGTCTTTGTTTACATATGGGGACTTTTTACATTTAAAGTCTGTTTTAATTAAGGTCTTTATTTCCTTTTAGATCTCTGTTTATTATTGTAGACTTTGTTTCCATTTAGGTTCTTTGTTTCCATGTATAGTCTTTGTTTACATTTAGGTCTTTGTCTACATTTATGTCTTTGTTTACATTTAGGGTCTTTGTTTACATTTAGTGTCTCTGTTTACATTTAGTGTCTCTGTTTATATTTCATGCCTGTGCACATTTAGGGATTTTTTATATTTAGGGTCATTGTTGACTTTTAGATCTTTGTTTATATTTGTAGTGTTTGTTTACATTTAGAGCCTTTGTTTACATTTAGGTCTTCGATACATTCACGTCTTATTTTACATTTAGAGTCTGTTTATATTCACGTCTTGCTTTACATATGGGGTCTGTTTACAATTAGGTCATTGTTTACATTTAGGAATTTTTAAATTTAGGCTCTTTGTTTACATTCACGTCTTTGTTTACATATGGGGTCTGTTTACAATAAAAGTCTGTTTTTATTTAAGTATTTTCTTTTTTTTAGATTTATGTTTATAATTGTAGTCTTTCTTTACATTTGTGGCATTTGTTTACATTTAGGTCTTCGCTACATTCACGTCTTTGTTTACATTTAGACAGTTTGTTTACATTCAAGTCTTCGTTTCCATTTGGGGTCTGTTTACAAGTAGGTCTTTGTTTACATTTAGAATTATTTTAATTTAGGGTCATTGTTTACTTTTAGATCTTTGTTTACAAGTAAAAACTTTTTTCATTAGGTTCTATGTTTATCTATGTTCTTTGTTTACATTTATAGCCTTTATTTATATTTAGGTCTCTGTATACTCTTATAGACTTTGTTAACACTTATGTGATTGTTTACATTCACGTCTTTGTTTACATTTAGGTCTTTGTTTACATATGGGGTCTTTTTACATTTAAAGTCTGTTTTTAATTAAGGTCTTTCTTTCCTTTTAGATCTCTGTTTATTATTGTAGACTGTTTCCATTTAGGTTCTTTGTTTCCATGTATAGTCTTTGATTACATTTAGGTCTTTGTCTACATTTATGTCTTTGTTTACATTTAGGGTCTTTGTTTACATTTAGTGTCTCTGTTTACATTTAGTGCCTCTGTTTATATTTCATGTCTGTGCACATTTAGGGATTTTTTATATTTAGGGTCATTGTTGACTTTTAGATCTTTGTTTATATTTGTAGTGTTTGTTTACATTTATAGCCTTTGTTTACATTTAGGTCTTCGATACATTCACGTCTTTGTTTACATTTAGAGTCTTTGTTTACATTCACGTCTTGCTTTACATATGGGGTCTGTTTACATTTAGGTCTTTGTTAACATTCACGTATTTGTTTACATTTAGGGTCTTTGTTTACATTCACGTCTTTGTTTACATATGGGGTCTGTTTACATTAAAAGTCTGTTTTTATTTAAGGCCTTTCTTTTATTTTAGATTTATGTTTATAATTGTAGTCTTTGTTTACATTTATAGCATTTGTTTACATTTAGGTCTTCGATACATTCACGTCTTTGTTTACATTTAGAGCCTTTGTTTACATTCACGTCTTCGTTTACATATGGGGTCTGTTTACAATTAGGTCTTTGTTTTCATTTAGGGATATTAAATTTAGGGTCATTGTTTACTTTTAGATTTTGTTTATATTTGTAGTCTTTGTTTACATCTATAATATTTTTTCATTAGGTTCTTTGTTTAATTAGGTTATTTGTATACATTTATAGCCTTTGTTTACATTTAGATCTTTGTATACATTTATTGTCTTTGTTTACATTTAGGTCTTTGTTTACATTCACGTCTTTGCTTACATTTAAAGTCTTTGTTTACATTCACGTCTTTATTTACATATGGGGTCTGTTTACATTTAAATCTTTTTTTTAAGGTCTTTCTTTCCATTTAGATCTCTGTTTATTATTATAGTCTTTGTTTCCATTTAGGTACTTTATTTCCATTTATTGTCTTTGTTTACATTTATATCACTGTTTACATTCACGTCTTTGTTTACATTAAGGGTCTTTGTTTACATTTAGTGTCTTTGTTTACATTTTATTCCTGTGTATACATTTAGGGTCATTGTTGAGTTTTAGATCTTTGTTTATAATTGTAGTCTTTATTTACATTTATAACCTTTGTTTACATTTATAGCCTTTATTTATATTTAGGTCTCTGTATACATTTATAGACTTTGTTAACACTTATGTGATTGTTTACATTCACGTCTTTGTTTACATTTAGGGTCTTTGTTTACATTCACGTCTTTGTTTACATTCAGGGTTGTTGTTTACATATGGGATCTGTTTACTTCTATGTCTTTGTTTACATATAGTGATTTTTTATATTTAGGGTGATTGTTTAATTTTAGATCTTTGTTTACATTTGTAGTCTTTATTTACATTTATATTCTTTTTTCATTAGGTTCTTTGTTTAATTAGGATCTTTTTTTACATTTATAGCCTTTGTTTACATTTAGATCTCTGTATACATTTATAGTCTTTGTTTACATTTAGGTCTTTGTTTACATATGGGGTCTTTTTACATTTAAAGTCTATTTTTAATTAAGGTCTTTCTTTCCTTTTAGATCTCTGTTTATTATTGTAGACTTTGTTTTCATTTAGGTTCTTTGTTTCCATGTATAGTCTTTGTTTACATTTAGCTGTTTGTCTACATTTATGTCTTTGTTTACATTTAGTGTATCTCTGTTTACATTTAGTGTGTCTCTGTTTACATTTAGTGTCTCTGTTTAAATTTCATGCCTGTGCACATTTAGGGATTTTTTATATTTAGGTTCATTGTTGTCTTTTAGATCTTTGTTTATATTTGTAGTGTTTGTTTACATTTATAGCCTTTGTTTACATTTAGCTCTTCGATACATTCACGTCTTTGTTTACATTTAGAGTCTTTGTTTATATTCACGTCTTGCTTTACACATGGGGTCTGTTTACATTTAGGTCTTTGTTAACACTCACGTATTTGTTTACATTTAGGCTCTTTGTTTACATTCACGTCTTTGTTTACATATGGGGTCTGTTTACATTAAAAGTCTGTTTTTATTTAAGGATTTTCTTTTTTTTAGATTTATGTTTATAATTGTAGTCTTTGTTTACATTTGTAGCATTTGTTTACATTTAGGTCTTCGCTACATTCACGTCTTTGTTTACATTTAGAGAGTTTGTTTACATTCAAGTCTTCGTTTCCATTTGGGGTCTGTTTACAATTAGGTCTTTGTTTACATTTAGAATTTTTTTAATTTAGGGTCATTGTTTACTTTTATATCTTTCTTTACAAGCAAAAACTTTTTTCATTAGGTTCTATGTTTATCTATGTTCTTAGTTTACATTTATAGCCTTTATTTATATTTAGGTCTCTGTATACATTTATAGACTTTGTTAACACTTATGTGATTTTTACATTCACGTCTTTGTTTACATTTAGGGTCTTTGTTTACATTCACGTCTTTGTTTACATTCAGGGTTGTTGTTTACATATGGGATCTGTTTACTTCTATGTCTTTGTTTACATATAGTGATTTTTTATATTTAGGGTGATTGTTTAATTTTAGACCTTTCTTTACATTTGTAGTCTTTATTTACATTTATATTCTTTTTTCATTATGTTCTTTGTTTAATTAGGTTCTTTTTTTACATTTATAGCCTTTGTTTACATTTAGATCTCTGTATACATTTATAGTCTTTGTTTATATTTAGGTCTTTGTTTACATATGGGGTCTTTTTAGATTTAAAGTCTATTTTTAATTAAGGTCTTTCTTTCCTTTTAGATCTCTGTTTATTATTGTAGACTTTGTTTACATTTAGCTGTTTGTCTACATTTATGTCTTTGTTTACATTTAGTGTGTCTCTGTTTACATTTAGTGTCTCTGTTTAAATTTCATGCCTGTGCACATTTAGGGATTTTTTATATTTAGGTTCATTGTTGACTTTTAGATCTTTGTTTATATTTGTAGTGTTTGTTTACATTTATAGCCTTTGTTTACATTTAGCTCTTCGATACATTCACGTCTTTGTTTACATTTAGAGTCTTTGTTTACATTCACGTCTTCCTTTACATATGGGGTCTGTTTACATTTAGGTCTTTGTTAACACTCACGTATTTGTTTACATTTAGGGTCTTTGTTTACATTCACGTCTTTGTTTACATTAAGGGTCTTTGCTTACATTTAGTGTCTTTGTTTACATTTTATGCCTGTGTATACATTTAGGGTCATTGTTGACTTTTAGATCTTTGTTTATATTTGTAGTCTTTATTTACATTTATAACCTTTGTTTACATTTTGGTCTTCGATACATTCACGTCTTTGTTTACATTTAGAGTCTTTGTTTACATTCACGTCTTCGTTTACATATGGGGCCTGTTTACATTTAGGTCTTTGTTTACATTTAGGAATTTTTAAATTTAGGGTCATTGTTAACTTTTAGATCTTTGTTTACAAGTATAAACTTTTTCATTAGGTTCTATGTTTATCTATGCACATTGTTTACATTTATAGCCTTTATCTATATTTAGGTCTCTGTATACATTTATAGACTTTCTTAACACTTAATTGATTGTTTACATTCACGTCTTTGTTTACATTTAGGGTCTTTGTTTACATTCACGTCAATGTTTACATTCAGGGTTTTTATTTACATATGGGATCTGTTTACTTTTATGTCTTTGTTTACATTTAGTGATTTTTTATATTTAGGGTGATTGTTTAATTTTGGATCTTTGTTTACATTTGTAGTCTTTATTTACATTTATATTCTTTTTTCATTAGGTTCTTTGTTTAATTAGGTTCTTTGATTACATTTATAGCCTTTCTTTACATTTAGATCTTTGTAAACATTTATAGTCTTTGTTTACATTTAGGTCTTTGTTTACATATGGGGACTTTTTACATTTAAAGTCTGTTTTAATTAAGGTCTTTATTTTCTTTTAGATCTCTGTTTATTATTGTAGACTTTGTTTCCATTTAGGTTCTTTGTTTCCATGTATAGTCTTTGTTTACATTTAGGTCTTTGTCTACATTTATGTCTTTGTTTACATTTAGGGTCTTTGTTTACATTTAGTGTCTCTGTTTACATTTAGTGTCTCTGTTTATATTTCATGCCTGTGCACATTTAGGGATTTTTTATATTTAGGGTCATTGTTGACTTTTAGATCTTTGTTTATATTTGTAGTGTTTGTTTACATTTAGAGCCTTTGTTTACATTTAGGTCTTCGATACATTCATGTCTTATTTTACATTTAGAGTCTGTTTATATTCACGTCTTGCTTTACATATGGGGTCTGTTTACAATTAGGTCATTGTTTACATTTAGGAATTTTTAAATTTAGGCTCTTTGTTTACATTCTCGTCTTTGTTTACATATGGGGTCTGTTTACATTAAAAGTCTGTTTTTATTTAAGGATTTTCTTTTTTTTAGATTTATGTTTATAATTGTAGTCTTTGTTTACATTTGTGGCATTTGTTTACATTTAGGTCTTCGCTACATTCACGTCTTTGTTTACATTTAGACAGTTTGTTTACATTCAAGTCTTCGTTTCCATTTGGGGTCTGTTTACAAGTAGGTCTTTGTTTACATTTAGAATTTTTTTAATTTAGGGTCATTGTTTACTTTTAGATCTTTGTTTACAAGTAAAAACTTTTTTCATTAGGTTCTATGTTTATCTATGTTCTTTGTTTACATTTATAGCCTTTATTTATATTTAGGTCTCTGTATACATTTATAGACTTTGTTAACACTTATCTGATTGTTTACATTCACGTCTTTGTTTACATTTAGGTCTTTGTTTACATATGGGGTCTTTTTACATTTAAAGTCTGTTTTTAATTAAGGTCTTTCTTTCCTTTTAGATCTCTGTTTATTATTGTAGACTGTTTCCATTTAGGTTCTTTGTTTCCATGTATAGTCTTTGATTACATTTAGGTCTTTGTCTACATTTATGTCTTTGTTTACATTTAGGGTCTTTGTTTACATTTAGTGTCTCTGTTTACATTTAGTGTCTCTGTTTATATTTCATGTCTGTGCACATTTAGGGATTTTTTATATTTAGGGTCATTGTTGACTTTTAGATCTTTGTTTATGTTGGAATGTTTGTTTACATTTATAGCCTTTGTTTACATTTAGGTCTTCGATACATTCACGTCTTTGTTTACATTTAGAGTCTTTGTTTACATTCACGTCTTGCTTTACATATGGGGTCTGTTTACATTTAGGTCTTTGTTAACATTCACGTATTTGTTTACATTTAGGGTCTTTGTTTACATTCACGTCTTTGTTTACATATGGGGTCTGTTTACATTAAAAGTCTGTTTTTATTTAAGGCCTTTCTTTTATTTTAGATTTATGTTTATAATTGTAGTCTTTGTTTACATTTATAGCATTTGTTTACATTTAGGTCTTCGATACATTCACGTCTTTGTTTACATTTAGAGCCTTTGTTTACATTCACGTCTTCGTTTACATATGGGGTCTGTTTACAATTAGGTCTTTGTTTTCATTTAGGGATATTAAATTTAGGGTCATTGTTTACTTTTAGATTTTGTTTATATTTGTAGTCTTTGTTTACATCTATAATATTTTTTCATTAGGTTCTTTGTTTAATTGGGTTATTTGTATACATTTATAGCCTTTGTTTACATTTAGATCTTTGTATACATTTATTGTCTTTGTTTACATTTAGGTCTTTGTTTACATTCACGTCTTTGCTTACATTTAAAGTCTTTGTTTACATTCACGTCTTTATTTACATATGGGGTCTGTTTACATTTAAATCTTTTTTTTAAGGTCTTTCTTTCCTTTTAGATCTCTGTTTATTATTATAGTCTTTGTTTCCATTTAGGTACTTTATTTCCATTTATTGTCTTTGTTTACATTTATATCACTGTTTACATTCACGTCTTTGTTTACATTAAGGGTCTTTGTTTACATTTAGTGTCTTTGTTTACATTTTATTCCTGTGTATACATTTAGGGTCATTGTTGACTTTTAGATCTTTGTTTATAATTGTAGTCTTTATTTACATTTATAACCTTTGTTTACATTTATAGCCTTTATTTATATTTAGGTCTCTGTATACATTTATAGACTTTGTTAACACTTATGTGATTGTTTACATTCACGTCTTTGTTTACATTTAGGGTCTTTGTTTACATTCACGTCTTTGTTTACATTCAGGGTTGTTGTTTACATATGGGATCTGTTTACTTCTATGTCTTTGTTTACATATAGTGATTTTTTATATTTAGGGTGATTGTTTAATTTTAGATCTTTGTTTACATTTGTAGTCTTTATTTACATTTATATTCTTTTTTCATTAGGTTCTTTGTTTAATTAGGTTCTTTTTTTACATTTATAGCCTTTGTTTACATTTAGATCTCTGTATACATTTATAGTCTTTGTTTACATTTAGGTCTTTGTTTACATATGGGGTCTTTTTACATTTAAAGTCTATTTTTAATTAAGGTCTTTCTTTCCTTTTAGATCTCTGTTTATTATTGTAGACTTTGTTTTCATTTAGGTTCTTTGTTTCCATGTATAGTCTTTGTTTACATTTAGCTGTTTGTCTACATTTATGTCTTTGTTTACATTTAGTGTGTCTCTGTTTACATTTAGTGTGTCTCTGTTTACATTTAGTGTCTCTGTTTAAATTTCATGCCTGTGCACATTTAGGGATTTTTTATATTTAGGTTCATTGTTGACTTTTAGATCTTTGTTTATATTTGTAGTGTTTGTTTACATTTATAGCCTTTGTTTACATTTAGCTCTTCGATAAATTCACGTCTTTGTTTACATTTAGAGTCTTTGTTTATATTCACGTCTTGCTTTACACATGGGGTCTGTTTACATTTAGGTCTTTGTTAACACTCACGTATTTGTTTACATTTAGGCTCTTTGTTTCCATTCACGTCTATGTTTACATATGGGGTCTGTTTACATTAAAAGTCTGTTTTTATTTAAGGATTTTCTTTTTTTTAGATTTATGTTTATAATTGTAGTCTTTGTTTACATTTGTAGCATTTGTTTACATTTAGGTCTTCGCTACATTCACGTCTTTGTTTACATTTAGAGAGTTTGTTTACATTCAAGTCTTTGTTTCCATTTGGGGTCTGTTTACAATTAGGTCTTTGTTTACATTTAGAATTTTTTTAATTTAGGGTCATTGTTTACTTTTAGATCTTTGTTTACAAGTAAAAACTTTTTTCATTAGGTTCTATGTTTATCTATGTTCTTTGTTTACATTTATAGCCTTTATTTATATTTAGGTCTCTGTATACATTTATAGACTTTGTTAACACTTATGTGATTGTTTACATTCACGTCTTTGTTTACATTTAGGTCTTTGTTTACATATGGGGTCTTTTTACATTTAAAGTCTGTTTTTAATTAAGGTCTTTCTTTCCTTTTAGATCTCTGTTTAATATTGTAGACTGTTTCCATTTAGGTTCTTTGTTTCCATGTATAGTCTTTGATTACATTTAGGTCTTTGTCTACATTTATGTCTTTGTTTACATTTAGGGTCTTTGTTTACATTTAGTGTCTCTGTTTACATTTAGTGTCTCTGTTTATATTTCATGTCTGTGCACATTTAGGGATTTTTTATATTTAGGGTCATTGTTGACTTTTAGATCTTTGTTTATATTTGTAGTGTTTGTTTACATTTATAGCCTTTGTTTACATTTAGGTCTTCGATACATTCACGTCTTTGTTTACATTTAGAGTCTTTGTTTACATTCACGTCTTGCTTTACATATGGGGTCTGTTTACATTTGGGTCTTTGTTAACATTCACGTATTTGTTTACATTTAGGGTCTTTGTTTACATTCACGTCTTTGTTTACATATGGGGTCTGTTTACATTAAAAGTCTGTTTTTATTTAAGGCCTTTCTTTTATTTTAGATTTATGTTTATAATTGTAGTCTTTGTTTACATTTATAGCATTTGTTTACATTTAGGTCTTCGATACATTCACGTCTTTGTTTACATTTAGAGCCTTTGTTTACATTCACGTCTTCGTTTACATATGGGGTCTGTTTACAATTAGGTCTTTGTTTTCATTTAGGGATATTAAATTTAGGGTCATTGTTTACTTTTAGATTTTGTTTATATTTGTAGTCTTTGTTTACATCTATAATATTTTTTCATTAGGTTCTTTGTTTAATTAGGTTATTTGTATACATTTATAGCCTTTGTTTACATTTAGATCTTTGTATACATTTATTGTCTTTGTTTACATTTAGGTCTTTGTTTACATTCAGGTCTTTATTTACATATGGGGTCTGTTTACATTTAAATCTTTTTTTTTAAGGTCTTTCTTTCCTTTTAGATCTCTGTTTATTATTATAGTCTTTGTTTCCATTTAGGTACTTTGTTTCCATTTATTGCCTTTGTTTACATTTATATCACTGTTTACATTCACGTCTTTGTTTACATTAAGTGTCTTTGTTTACATTTAGTGTCTTTGTTTACATTTTATTCCTGTGTATACATTTAGGGTCATTGTTGACTTTTAGATCTTTGTTTATAATTGTAGTTTTTATTTACATTTATAACCTTTGTTTACATTTATAGCCTTTATTTATATTTAGGTCTCTGTATACATTTATAGACTTTGTTAACACTTATGTGATTGTTTACATTCACGTCTTTGTTTACATTTAGGGTCTTTGTTTACATTCACGTCTTTGTTTACATTCAGGGTTGTTGTTTACATATGGGATCTGTTTACTTCTATGTCTTTGTTTACCTATAGTGATTTTTTATATTTAGGGTGATTGTTTAATTTTAGATCTTTGTTTACATTTGTAGTCTTTATTTACATTTATATTCTTTTTTCATTAGGTTCTTTGTTTAATTAGGTTCTTTTTTTACATTTATAGCCTTTGTTTACATTTAGATCTCTGTATACATTTATAGTCTTTGTTTACATTTAGGTCTTTGTTTACATATGGGGTCTTTTTACATTTAAAGTCTATTTTTAATTAAGGTCTTTCTTTCCTTTTAGATCTCTGTTTATTATTGTAGACTTTGTTTTCATTTAGGTTCTTTGTTTCCATGTATAGTCTTTGTTTACATTTAGCTGTTTGTCTACATTTATGTCTTTGTTTACATTTAGTGTGTCTCTGTTTACATTTAGTGTGTCTCTGTTTACATTTAGTGTCTCTGTTTAAATTTCATGCCTGTGCACATTTAGGGATTTTTTATATTTAGGTTCATTGTTGACTTTTAGATCTTTGTTTATATTTGTAGTGTTTGTTTACATTTATAGCCTTTGTTTACATTTAGCTCTTCGATAAATTCACGTCTTTGTTTACATTTAGAGTCTTTGTTTATATTCACGTCTTGCTTTACACATGGGGTCTGTTTACATTTAGGTCTTTGTTAACACTCACGTATTTGTTTACATTTAGGCTCTTTGTTTCCATTCACGTCTATGTTTACATATGGGGTCTGTTTACATTAAAAGTCTGTTTTTATTTAAGGATTTTCTTTTTTTTAGATTTATGTTTATAATTGTAGTCTTTGTTTACATTTGTAGCATTTGTTTACATTTAGGTCTTCGCTACATTCACGTCTTTGTTTACATTTAGAGAGTTTGTTTACATTCAAGTCTTTGTTTCCATTTGGGGTCTGTTTACAATTAGGTCTTTGTTTACATTTAGAATTTTTTTAATTTAGGGTCATTGTTTACTTTTAGATCTTTGTTTACAAGTAAAAACTTTTTTCATTAGGTTCTATGTTTATCTATGTTCTTTGTTTACATTTATAGCCTTTATTTATATTTAGGTCTCTGTATACATTTATAGACTTTGTTAACACTTATGTGATTGTTTACATTCACGTCTTTGTTTACATTTAGGTCTTTGTTTACATATGGGGTCTTTTTACATTTAAAGTCTGTTTTTAATTAAGGTCTTTCTTTCCTTTTAGATCTCTGTTTAATATTGTAGACTGTTTCCATTTAGGTTCTTTGTTTCCATGTATAGTCTTTGATTACATTTAGGTCTTTGTCTACATTTATGTCTTTGTTTACATTTAGGGTCTTTGTTTACATTTAGTGTCTCTGTTTACATTTAGTGTCTCTGTTTATATTTCATGTCTGTGCACATTTAGGGATTTTTTATATTTAGGGTCATTGTTGACTTTTAGATCTTTGTTTATATTTGTAGTGTTTGTTTACATTTATAGCCTTTGTTTACATTTAGGTCTTCGATACATTCACGTCTTTGTTTACATTTAGAGTCTTTGTTTACATTCACGTCTTGCTTTACATATGGGGTCTGTTTACATTTGGGTCTTTGTTAACATTCACGTATTTGTTTACATTTAGGGTCTTTGTTTACATTCACGTCTTTGTTTACATATGGGGTCTGTTTACATTAAAAGTCTGTTTTTATTTAAGGCCTTTCTTTTATTTTAGATTTATGTTTATAATTGTAGTCTTTGTTTACATTTATAGCATTTGTTTACATTTAGGTCTTCGATACATTCACGTCTTTGTTTACATTTAGAGCCTTTGTTTATATTTAGGTCTCTGTATACATTTATAGACTTTGTTAACACTTATGTGATTGTTTACATTCACGTCTTTGTTTACATTTAGGTCTTTGTTTACATATGGGGTCTTTTTACATTTAAAGTCTGTTTTTAATTAAGGTCTTTCTTTCCTTTTAGATCTCTGTTTATTATTGTAGACTGTTTCCATTTAGGTTCTTTGTTTCCATGTATAGTCTTTGATTACATTTAGGTCTTTGTCTACATTTATGTCTTTGTTTACATTTAGGGTCTTTGTTTACATTTAGTGTCTCTGTTTACATTTAGTGTCTCTGTTTATATTTCATGTCTGTGCACATTTAGGGATTTTTTATATTTAGGGTCATTGTTGACTTTTAGATCTTTGTTTATATTTGTAGTGTTTGTTTACATTTATAGTCTTTGTTTACACTCACGTCTTGCTTTACATATGGGGTCTGTTTACATTTAGGTCTTTGTTAACATTCACGTATTTGTTTACATTTATAGCATTTGTTTACATTTAGGTCTTCGTTTACATATGGGGTCTGTTTACAATTAGGTCTTTGTTTTCATTTAGGGATTTTAAATTTAGGGTCATTGTTTACTTTTAGATTTTGTTTATATTTGTAGTCTTTGTTTACATCTATAATATTTTTTCATTAGGTTCTTTGTTTAATTAGGTTATTTGTATACATTTATAGCCTTTGTTTACATTTAGATCTTTGTATACATTTACTGTCTATGTTTACATTTAGGTCTTTGTTTACATTCACGTCTTTGCTTACATTTAAAATCTTTGTTTACATTCACGTCTTTATTTACATATGGGGTCTGTTTACATTTAAATCTTTTTTTAAGGTCTTTCTTTCCTTTTAGATCTCTGTTTATTATTATAGTCTTCGTTTCCATTGAGGTACTTTGTTTCCATTTATTGCCTTTGTTTACATTTATATCACTGTTTACATTCACGTCTTTGTTTACATTAAGGGTCTTTGTTTACATTTAGTGTCTTTGTTTACATTTTATGCCTGTGTATACATTTAGGGTCGTTGTTGATTTTTAGATCTTTGTTTATATTTGTAGTCTTTATTTACATTTATAACCTTTGTTTACATTTAGGTCTTCGATACATTCACGTCTTTGTTTACATTTAGAGTCTTTGTTTACATTCACGTCTTCGTTTACATATGGGGCCTGTTTACATTTAGGTCTTTGTTTACATTTAGGAATTTTTAAATTTAGGGTCATTGTTAACTTTTAGATCTTTGTTTACAAGTATAAACTTTTTCATTAGGTTCTATGTTTATCTATGCACTTTGTTTACATTTATAGCCTTTATTTATATTTAGGTCTCTGTATACATTTATAGACTTTCTTAACACTTAATTGATTGTTTACATTCACGTCTTCGTTTACATTTAGGGTCTTTGTTTACATTCACGTCAATGTTTACATTCAGGGTTTTTGTTTACATATGGGAACTGTTTACTTTTATGTCTTTGTTTACATTTAGTGATTTTTTATATTTAGGGTGATTGTTTAATTTTAGATCTTTGTTTACATTTGTAGTCTTTATTTACATTTATATTCTTTTTTCATTAGGTTCTTTGTTTAATTAGGTTCTTTTTTTACATTTATAGCCTTTGTTTACATTTAGATCTCTGTATACATTTATAGTCTTTGTTTACATTTAGGTCTTTGTTTACATATGGGGTCTTTTTACATTTAAAGTCTATTTTTAATTAAGGTCTTTCTTTCCTTTTAGATCTCTGTTTATTATTGTAGACTTTGTTTCCATTTAGGTTCTTTGTTTCCATGTATAGTCTTTGTTTACATTTAGCTGTTTGTCTACATTTATGTCTTTGTTTACATTTAGTGTGTCTCTGTTTACATTTAGTGTGTCTCTGTTTACATTTAGTGTCTCTGTTTAAATTTCATGCCTGTGCACATTTAGGGATTTTTTATATTTAGGGTCATTGTTGACTGTTAGATCTTTTTTTATATTTGTAGTGTTTGTTTACATTTATAGCCTTTGTTTACATTTAGCTCTTCGATACATTCACGTCTTTGTTTACATTTAGAGTCTTTGTTTACATTCACGTCTTGCTTTACATATGGGGTCTGTTTACATTTAGGTCTTTGTTAACACTCACGTATTTGTTTACATTTAGGGTCTTTGTTTACATTTACGTCTTTGTTTACATATGGGGTCTGTTTACATTAAAAGTCTGTTTTTATTTAAGGATTTTCTTTTTTTTAGATTTATGTTTATAATTGTAGTCTTTGTTTACATTTGTAGCATTTGTTTACATTTAGGTCTTCGCTACATTCACGTCTTTGTTTACATTTAGAGAGTTTGTTTACATTCAAGTCTTCGTTTACATTTGGGGTCTGTTTACAATTAGGTCTTTGTTTACATTTAGAATTTTTTTAATTTAGGGTTATTGTTTACTTTTAGATCTTTGTTTACAAGTAAAAACTTTTTTCATTAGGTTCTATGTTTATCTATGTTCTTTGTTTACATTATAGCCTTTATTTATATTTAGGTCTCTGTATACTCTTATAGACTTTGTTAACACTTATGTGATTGTTTACATTCACGTCTTTGTTTACATTTAGGTCTTTGTTTACATATGGGGTCTTTTTACATTTAAAGTCTCTTTTTAAATAAGGTCTTTCTTCCCTTTTAGATCTCTGTTTATTATTGTAGACTGTTTCCATTTAGGTTCTTTGTTTCCATGTATAGTCTTTGATTACATTTAGGTCTTTGTCTACATTTATGTCTTTGTTTACATTTAGGGTCTTTGTTTACATTTAGTGTCTCTGTTTACATTTAGTGTCTCTGTTTATATTTCATGTCTGTGCACATTTAGGGATTTTTTATATTTAGGGTCATTGTTGACTTTTAGATCTTTGTTTATATTTGTAGTGTTTGTTTACATTTATAGCCTTTGTTTACATTTAGGTCTTCGATACATTCACGTCTTTGTTTACATTCACGTCTTGCTTTACATATGGGGTCTGTTTACATTTAGGTCTTTGTTAACATTCACGTATTTGTTTACATTTAGGGTCTTTGTTTACATTCACGTCTTTGTTTACATATGGGGTCTGTTTACATTAAAAGTCTGTTTTTATTTAAGGCCTTTCTTTTATTTTAGATTTATGTTTATAATTGTAGTCTTTGTTTACATTTATAGCATTTGTTTACATTTAGGTCTTCGATACATTCACGTCTTTGATTACATTTAGAGCCTTTGTTTACATTCACGTCTTCGTTTACATATGGGGTCTGTTTACAATTAGGTCTTTGTTTTCATTTAGGGATTTTAAATTTAGGGTCATTGTTTACTTTTAGATTTTGTTTATATTTGTAGTCTTTGTTTACATCTATAATATTTTTTCATTAGGTTCTTTGTTTAATTAGGTTATTTGTATACATTTATAGCCTTTGTTTACATTTAGATCTTTGTATACATTTATTGTCTTTGTTTACATTTAGGTCTTTGTTTACATTCACGTCTTTGCTTACATTTAAAGTCTTTGTTTACATTCACGTCTTTATTTACATATGGGGTCTGTTTACATTTAAATCTTTTTTTTAAGGTCTTTCTTTCCTTTTAGATCTCTGTTTATTATTATAGTCTTTGTTTCCATTTAGGTACTTTGTTTCCATTTATTGCCTTTGTTTACATTTATATCACTGTTTACATTCACGTCTTTGTTTACATTAAGGGTCTTTGTTTACATTTAGTGTCTTTGTTTACATTTTATTCCTGTGTATACATTTAGGGTCATTGTTGACTTTTAGATCTTTGTTTATAATTGTAGTCTTTATTTACATTTATAACCTTTGTTTACATTTATAGCCTTTCTTTATATTTAGGTCTCTGTATACATTTATAGACTTTGTTAACACTTATGTGATTGTTTGCATTCACGTCTTTGTTTACATTTAGGGTCTTTGTTTACATTCACGTCTTTGTTTACATTCAGGGTTGTTCTTTACATATGGGATCTGTTTACTTTTATGTCTTTGTTTACATATAGTGATTTTTTATATTTAGGGTGATTGTTTAATTTTAGGTCTTTGTTTACATTTGTAGTCTTTATTTACATTTATATTCTTTTTTCATTAGGTTCTTTGTTTAATTAGGTTCTTTTTTTACATTTATAGCCTTTGTTTACATTTAGATCTCTGCATACATTTATAATCTTTGTTTACATTTAGGTCTTTGTTTACGTATGGGGTCTTTTTACATTTAAAGTCTATTTTTAATTAAGGTCTTTCTTTGATTTTAGATCTCTGTTTATTATTGTAGACTTTGTTTCCATTTAGGTTCTTTGTTTCCATGTATAGTCTTTGTTTACATTTAGCTGTTTGTCTACATTTATGTCTTTGTTTACATTTAGTGTGTCTCTGTTTACATTTAGGGTGTCTCTGTTTACATTTAGTGTCTCTGTTTAAATTTCATGCCTGTGCACATTTAGGGATTTTTTATATTTAGGGTCATTGTTGACTTTTAGATCTTTTTTTATATTTGTAGTGTTTGTTTACATTTATAGCCTTTGTTTACATTTAGCTCTTCGATACATTCACGTCTTTGTTTACATTTAGAGTCTTTGTTTACATTCACGTCTTGCTTTACATATGGGGTCTGTTTACATTTAGGTCTTTGTTAACACTCACGTATTTGTTTGCATTTAGGGTCTTTGTTTACATTCACGTCTTTGTTTACATATGGGGTCTGTATACATTAAAAGTCTGTTTTTATTTAAGGATTTTCTTTTTTTTAGATTTATGTTTATAATTGTAGTCTTTGTTTACATTTGTAGCATTTGTTTACATTTAGGTCTTCGCTACATTCACGTCTTTGTTTACATTTAGAGAGTTTGTTTACATTCAAGTCTTCGTTTCCATTTGGGGTCTGTTTACAATTAGGTCTTTGTTTTCATTTAGGGATATTAAATTTAGGGTCATTGTTTACTTTTAGATTTTGTTTATATTTGTAGTCTTTGTTTACATCTATAATATTTTTTCATTAGGTTCTTTGTTTAATTAGGTTATTTGTATACATTTATAGCCTTTGTTTACATTTAGATCTTTGTATACATTTATTGTCTTTGTTTACATTTAGGTCTTTGTTTACATTCAGGTCTTTATTTACATATGGGGTCTGTTTACATTTAAATCTTTTTTTTTAAGGTCTTTCTTTCCTTTTAGATCTCTGTTTATTATTATAGTCTTTGTTTCCATTTAGGTACTTTGTTTCCATTTATTGCCTTTGTTTACATTTATATCACTGTTTACATTCACGTCTTTGTTTACATTAAGGGTCTTTGTTTACATTTAGTGTCTTTGTTTACATTTTATTCCTGTGTATACATTTAGGGTCATTGTTGACTTTTAGATCTTTGTTTATAATTGTAGTTTTTATTTACATTTATAACCTTTGTTTACATTTATAGCCTTTATTTATATTTAGGTCTCTGTATACATTTATAGACTTTGTTAACACTTATGTGATTGTTTACATTCACGTCTTTGTTTACATTTAGGGTCTTTGTTTACATTCACGTCTTTGTTTACATTCAGGGTTGTTGTTTACATATGGGATCTGTTTACTTCTATGTCTTTGTTCACCTATAGTGATTTTTTATATTTAGGGTGATTGTTTAATTTTAGATCTTTGTTTACATTTGTAGTCTTTATTTACATTTATATTCTTTTTTCATTAGGTTCTTTGTTTAATTAGGTTCTTTTTTACATTTATAGCCTTTGTTTACATTTAGATCTCTGTATACATTTATAGTCTTTGTTTACATTTAGGTCTTTGTTTACATATGGGGTCTTTTTACATTTAAAGTCTATTTTTAATTAAGGTCTTTCTTTCCTTTTAGATCTCTCTTTATTATTGTAGACTTTGTTTTCATTTAGGTTCTTTGTTTCCATGTATAGTCTTTGTTTACATTTAGCTGTTTGTCTACATTTATGTCTTTGTTTACATTTAGTGTGTCTCTGTTTACATTTAGTGTGTCTCTGTTTACATTTAGTGTCTCTGTTTAAATTTCATGCCTGTGCACATTTAGGGATTTTTTATATTTATGTTCATTGTTGACTTTTAGATCTTTGTTTATATTTGTAGTGTTTGTTTACATTTATAGCCTTTGTTTACATTTAGCTCTTCGATACATTCACGTCTTTGTTTACATTTAGAGTCTTTGTTTACATTCACGTCTTGCTTTACATATGGGGTCTGTTTACATTTAGGTCTTTGTTAACACTCACGTATTTGTTTACATTTAGGGTCTTTGTTTACATTCACGTTTTTGTTTACATATGGGGTCTGTTTACATTAAAAGTCTGTTTTTATTTAAGGATTTTCTTTTTTTTAGATTTATGTTTATAATTGTAGTCTTTGTTTACATTTGTAGCATTTGTTTACATTTATAGACTTTGTTAACACTTATGTGATTGTTTACATTCACGTCTTTGTTTACATTTAGGTCTTTGTTTACATATGGGGTCTTTTTACATTTAAAGTCTGTTTTTATTTAAGGCCTTTCTTTTATTTTAGATTTATGTTTATAATTGTAGTCTTTGTTTACATTTATAGCATTTGTTTACATTTAGGTCTTCGATACATTCACGTCTTTGTTTACATTTAGAGCCTTTGTTTACATTCACGTCTTCGTTTACATATGGGGTCTGTTTACAATTAGGTCTTTGTTTTCATTTAGGGATATTAAATTTAGGGTCATTGTTTACTTTTAGATTTTGTTTATATTTGTAGTCTTTGTTTACATCTATAATATTTTTTCATTAGGTTTTTGTTTAATTAGGTTATTTGTATACATTTATAGCCTTTGTTTACATTTAGATCTTTGTATACATTTATTGACTTCGTTTACATTTAGGTCTTTGTTTACATTCACGTCTTTATTTACATATGGGGTCTGTTTACATTTAAATCTTTTTTTTTAAGGTCTTTCTTTCCTTTTAGATCTCTGTTTATTATTATAGTCTTTGTTTCCATTTAGGTACTTTGTTTCCATTTATTGCCTTTGTTTACATTTATATCACTGTTTACATTCACGTCTTTGTTTACATTAAGGGTCTTTGTTTACATTTAGTGTCTTTGTTTACATTTTATTCCTGTGTATACATTTAGGGTCATTGTTGACTTTTAGATCTTTGTTTATAATTGTAGTCTTTATTTACATTTATAACCTTTGTTTACATTTATAGCCTTTATTTATATTTAGGTCTCTGTATACATTTATAGACTTTGTTAACACTTATGTGATTGTTTACATTCACGTCTTTGTTTACATTTAGGGTCTTTGTTTACATTCACGTCTTTGTTTACATTCAGGGTTGTTGTTTACATATGGGATGTGTTTACTTCTATGTCTTTTTTACATATAGTGATTTTTTATATTTAGGGTGATTGTTTAATTTTAGATCTTTGTTTACATTTGTAGTCTTTATTTACATTTATATTCTTTTTTCATTAGGTTCTTTGTTTAATTAGGTTCTTTTTTTACATTTATAGCCTTTGTTTACATTTAGATCTCTGTATACATTTATAGTCTTTGTTTACATTTAGGTCTTTGTTTACATATGGGGTCTTTCTACATTTAAAGTCTATTTTTAATTAAGGTCTTTCTTTCCTTTTAGATCTCTGTTTATTATTGTAGACTTTGTTTTCATTTAGGTTCTTTGTTTCCATGTATAGTCTTTGTTTACATTTAGCTGTTTGTCTACATTTATGTCTTTGTTTACATTTAGTGTGTCTCTGTTTACATTTAGTGTCTCTGTTTAAATTTCATGCCTGTGCACATTTAGGGATTTTGTATATTTAGGTTCATTGTTGACTTTTAGATCTTTGTTTATATTTGTAGTGTTTGTTTACATTTATAGCCTTTGTTTACATTTAGCTCTTCGATACATTCACGTCTTTGTTTACATTTAGAGCCTTTGTTTACATTCACGTCTTCGTTTACATATGGGGTCTGTTTACAATTAGGTCTTTGTTTTCATTTAGGGATATTAAATTTAGGGTCATTGTTTACTTTTAGATTTTGTTTATATTTGTAGTCTTTGTTTACATCTATAATATTTTTTCATTAGGTTCTTTGTTTAATTGGGTTATTTGTATACATTTATAGCCTTTGTTTACATTTAGATCTTTGTATACATTTATTGTCTTTGTTTACATTTAGGTCTTTGTTTACATTCACGTCTTTGCTTACATTTAAAGTCTTTGTTTACATTCACGTCTTTATTTACATATGGGGTCTGTTTACATTTAAATCTTTTTTTTAAGGTCTTTCTTTCCTTTTAGATCTCTGTTTATTATTATAGTCTTTGTTTCCATTTAGGTACTTTATTTCCATTTATTGTCTTTGTTTACATTTATATCACTGTTTACATTCACGTCTTTGTTTACATTAAGGGTCTTTGTTTACATTTAGTGTCTTTGTTTACATTTTATTCCTGTGTATACATTTAGGGTCATTGTTGACTTTTAGATCTTTGTTTATAATTGTAGTCTTTATTTACATTTATAACCTTTGTTTACATTTATAGCCTTTATTTATATTTAGGTCTCTGTATACATTTATAGACTTTGTTAACACTTATGTGATTGTTTACATTCACGTCTTTGTTTACATTTAGGGTCTTTGTTTACATTCACGTCTTTGTTTACATTCAGGGTTGTTGTTTACATATGGGATCTGTTTACTTCTATGTCTTTGTTCACCTATAGTGATTTTTTATATTTAGGGTGATTGTTTAATTTTAGATCTTTGTTTACATTTGTAGTCTTTATTTACATTTATATTCTTTTTTCATTAGGTTCTTTGTTTAATTAGGTTCTTTTTTACATTTATAGCCTTTGTTTACATTTAGATCTCTGTATACATTTATAGTCTTTGTTTACATTTAGGTCTTTGTTTACATATGGGGTCTTTTTACATTTAAAGTCTATTTTTAATTAAGGTCTTTCTTTCCTTTTAGATCTCTCTTTATTATTGTAGACTTTGTTTTCATTTAGGTTCTTTGTTTCCATGTATAGTCTTTGTTTACATTTAGCTGTTTGTCTACATTTATGTCTTTGTTTACATTTAGTGTGTCTCTGTTTACATTTAGTGTGTCTCTGTTTACATTTAGTGTCTCTGTTTAAATTTCATGCCTGTGCACATTTAGGGATTTTTTATATTTATGTTCATTGTTGACTTTTAGATCTTTGTTTATATTTGTAGTGTTTGTTTACATTTATAGCCTTTGTTTACATTTAGCTCTTCGATACATTCACGTCTTTGTTTACATTTAGAG
Source organism: Salticus scenicus (assembly GCA_963930645.1). Classification (NCBI taxonomy): domain Eukaryota; kingdom Metazoa; phylum Arthropoda; class Arachnida; order Araneae; family Salticidae; genus Salticus; species Salticus scenicus. The sequence goes on along the minus strand of CAWVNO010001763.1, from coordinate 196,187 downwards.
TCTTTGTTTACATTCACGTCTTGCTTTACATATGGGGTCTGTTTACATTTAGGTCTTTGTTAACACTCACGTATTTGTTTACATTTAGGGTCTTTGTTTACATTCACGTTTTTGTTTACATATGGGGTCTGTTTACATTAAAAGTCTGTTTTTATTTAAGGATTTTCTTTTTTTTAGATTTATGTTTATAATTGTAGTCTTTGTTTACATTTGTAGCATTTGTTTACATTTAGGTCTTCGCTACATTCACGTCTTTGTTTACATTTAGAGAGTTTGTTTACATTCAAGTCTTCGTTTCCATTTGGGGTCTGTTTACAATTAGGTCTTTGTTTACATTTAGAATTTTTTTAATTTAGGGTCATTGTTTACTTTTAGATCTTTGTTTACAAGTAAAAACTTTTTTCATTAGGTTCTATGTTTATCTATGTTCTTTGTTTACATTTATAGCCTTTATTTATATTTAGGTCTCTGTATACATTTATAGACTTTGTTAACACTTATGTGATTGTTTACATTCACGTCTTTGTTTACATTTAGGTCTTTGTTTACATATGGGGTCTTTTTACATTTAAAGTCTGTTTTTAATTAAGGTCTTTCTTTCCTTTTAGATCTCTGTTTAATATTGTAGACTATTTCCATTTAGGTTCTTTGTTTCCATGTATAGTCTTTGATTACATTTAGGTCTTTGTCTACATTTATGTCTTTGTTTACATTTAGGGTCTTTGTTTACATTTAGTGTCTCTGTTTACATTTAGTGTCTCTGTTTATATTTCATGTCTGTGCACATTTAGGGATTTTTTATATTTAGGGTCATTGTTGACTTTTAGATCTTTGTTTATATTTGTAGTGTTTGTTTACATTTATAGCCTTTGTTTACATTTAGGTCTTCGATACATTCACGTCTTTGTTTACATTTAGAGTCTTTGTTTACATTCACGTCTTGCTTTACATATGGGGTCTGTTTACATTTGGGTCTTTGTTAACATTCACGTATTTGTTTACATTTAGGGTCTTTGTTTACATTCACGTCTTTGTTTACATATGGGGTCTGTTTACATTAAAAGTCTGTTTTTATTTAAGGCCTTTCTTTTATTTTAGATTTATGTTTATAATTGTAGTCTTTGTTTACATTTATAGCATTTGTTTACATTTAGGTCTTCGATACATTCACGTCTTTGTTTACATTTAGAGCCTTTGTTTACATTCACGTCTTCGTTTACATATGGGGTCTGTTTACAATTAGGTCTTTGTTTTCATTTAGGGATATTAAATTTAGGGTCATTGTTTACTTTTAGATTTTGTTTATATTTGTAGTCTTTGTTTACATCTATAATATTTTTTCATTAGGTTCTTTGTTTAATTAGGTTATTTGTATACATTTATAGCCTTTGTTTACATTTAGATCTTTGTATACATTTATTGTCTTTGTTTACATTTAGGTCTTTGTTTACATTCAGGTCTTTATTTACATATGGGGTCTGTTTACATTTAAATCTTTTTTTTTAAGGTCTTTCTTTCCTTTTAGATCTCTGTTTATTATTATAGTCTTTGTTTCCATTTAGGTACTTTGTTTCCATTTATTGCCTTTGTTTACATTTATATCACTGTTTACATTCACGTCTTTGTTTACATTAAGGGTCTTTGTTTACATTTAGTGTCTTTGTTTACATTTTATTCCTGTGTATACATTTAGGGTCATTGTTGACTTTTAGATCTTTGTTTATAATTGTAGTTTTTATTTACATTTATAACCTTTGTTTACATTTATAGCCTTTATTTATATTTAGGTCTCTGTATACATTTATAGACTTTGTTAACACTTATGTGATTGTTTACATTCACGTCTTTGTTTACATTTAGGGTCTTTGTTTACATTCACGTCTTTGTTTACATTCAGGGTTGTTGTTTACATATGGGATCTGTTTACTTCTATGTCTTTGTTCACCTATAGTGATTTTTTATATTTAGGGTGATTGTTTAATTTTAGATCTTTGTTTACATTTGTAGTCTTTATTTACATTTATATTCTTTTTTCATTAGGTTCTTTGTTTAATTAGGTTCTTTTTTACATTTATAGCCTTTGTTTACATTTAGATCTCTGTATACATTTATAGTCTTTGTTTACATTTAGGTCTTTGTTTACATATGGGGTCTTTTTACATTTAAAGTCTATTTTTAATTAAGGTCTTTCTTTCCTTTTAGATCTCTCTTTATTATTGTAGACTTTGTTTTCATTTAGGTTCTTTGTTTCCATGTATAGTCTTTGTTTACATTTAGCTGTTTGTCTACATTTATGTCTTTGTTTACATTTAGTGTGTCTCTGTTTACATTTAGTGTGTCTCTGTTTACATTTAGTGTCTCTGTTTAAATTTCATGCCTGTGCACATTTAGGGATTTTTTATATTTATGTTCATTGTTGACTTTTAGATCTTTGTTTATATTTGTAGTGTTTGTTTACATTTATAGCCTTTGTTTACATTTAGCTCTTCGATACATTCACGTCTTTGTTTACATTTAGAGTCTTTGTTTACATTCACGTCTTGCTTTACATATGGGGTCTGTTTACATTTAGGTCTTTGTTAACACTCACGTATTTGTTTACATTTAGGGTCTTTGTTTACATTCACGTTTTTGTTTACATATGGGGTCTGTTTACATTAAAAGTCTGTTTTTATTTAAGGATTTTCTTTTTTTTAGATTTATGTTTATAATTGTAGTCTTTGTTTACATTTGTAGCATTTGTTTACATTTACGTCTTCGCTACATTTACGTCTTTCTTTACATTTAGAGAGTTTATTTACAAAGTCTCTAAATGTAAAATGTAAGTCTTCGTTTACATTTTTGGTCTGTTTACAATTAGGTCTTTGTTTACATTTAGAATTTTTTTAATTTAGGGTCATTGTTTACTTTTAGATCTTTGTTTACAAGTAAAAACTTTTTTCATTAGGTTCTATGTTTATCTATGTTCTTTGTTTACATTTATAGCCTTTATTTATATTTAGGTCTCTGTATACATTTATAGACTTTGTTAACACTTATGTGATTGTTTACATTCACGTCTTTGTTTACATTTAGGTCTTTGTTTACATATGGGGTCTTTTTACATTTAAAGTCTGTTTTTATTTAAGGCCTTTCTTTTATTTTAGATTTATGTTTATAATTGTAGTCTTTGTTTACATTTATAGCATTTGTTTACATTTAGGTCTTCGATACATTCACGTCTTTGTTTACATTTAGAGCCTTTGTTTACATTCACGTCTTCGTTTACATATGGGGTCTGTTTACAATTAGGTCTTTGTTTTCATTTAGGGATATTAAATTTAGGGTCATTGTTTACTTTTAGATTTTGTTTATATTTGTAGTCTTTGTTTACATCTATAATATTTTTTCATTAGGTTTTTGTTTAATTAGGTTATTTGTATACATTTATAGCCTTTGTTTACATTTAGATCTTTGTATACATTTATTGACTTCGTTTACATTTAGGTCTTTGTTTACATTCACGTCTTTATTTACATATGGGGTCTGTTTACATTTAAATCTTTTTTTTTAAGTTCTTTCTTTCCTTTTAGATCTCTGTTTATTATTATAGTCTTTGTTTCCATTTAGGTACTTTGTTTCCATTTATTGCCTTTGTTTACATTTATATCACTGTTTACATTCACGTCTTTGTTTACATTAAGGGTCTTTGTTTACATTTAGTGTCTTTGTTTACATTTTATTCCTGTGTATACATTTAGGGTCATTGTTGACTTTTAGATCTTTGTTTATAATTGTAGTCTTTATTTACATTTATAACCTTTGTTTACATTTATAGCCTTTATTTATATTTAGGTCTCTGTATACATTTATAGACTTTGTTAACACTTATGTGATTGTTTACATTCACGTCTTTGTTTACATTTAGGGTCTTTGTTTACATTCACGTCTTTGTTTACATTCAGGGTTGTTGTTTACATATGGGATCTGTTTACTTCTATGTCTTTGTTCACCTATAGTGATTTTTTATATTTAGGGTGATTGTTTAATTTTAGATCTTTGTTTACATTTGTAGTCTTTATTTACATTTATATTCTTTTTTCATTAGGTTCTTTGTTTAATTAGGTTCTTTTTTTACATTTATAGCCTTTGTTTACATTTAGATCTCTGTATACATTTATAGTCTTTGTTTACATTTAGGTCTTTGTTTACATATGGGGTCTTTTTACATTTAAAGTCTATTTTTAATTAAGGTCTTTCTTTCCTTTTAGATCTCTGTTTATTATTGTAGACTTTGTTTTCATTTAGGTTCTTTGTTTCCATGTATAGTCTTTGTTTACATTTAGCTGTTTGTCTACATTTATGTCTTTGTTTACATTTAGTGTGTCTCTGTTTACATTTAGTGTGTCTCTGTTTACATTTAGTGTCTCTGTTTAAATTTCATGCCTGTGCACATTTAGGGATTTTTTATATTTAGGTTCATTGTTGACTTTTAGATCTTTGTTTATATTTGTAGTGTTTGTTTACATTTATAGCCTTTGTTTACATTTAGCTCTTCGATAAATTCACGTCTTTGTTTACATTTAGAGTCTTTGTTTATATTCACGTCTTGCTTTACACATGGGGTCTGTTTACATTTAGGTCTTTGTTAACACTCACGTATTTGTTTACATTTAGGCTCTTTGTTTCCATTCACGTCTATGTTTACATATGGGGTCTGTTTACATTAAAAGTCTGTTTTTATTTAAGGATTTTCTTTTTTTTAGATTTATGTTTATAATTGTAGTCTTTGTTTACATTTGTAGCATTTGTTTACATTTAGGTCTTCGCTACATTCACGTCTTTGTTTACATTTAGAGAGTTTGTTTACATTCAAGTCTTTGTTTCCATTTGGGGTCTGTTTACAATTAGGTCTTTGTTTACATTTAGAATTTTTTTAATTTAGGGTCATTGTTTACTTTTAGATCTTTGTTTACAAGTAAAAACTTTTTTCATTAGGTTCTATGTTTATCTATGTTCTTTGTTTACATTTATAGCCTTTATTTATATTTAGGTCTCTGTATACATTTATAGACTTTGTTAACACTTATGTGATTGTTTACATTCACGTCTTTGTTTACATTTAGGTCTTTGTTTACATATGGGGTCTTTTTACATTTAAAGTCTGTTTTTAATTAAGGTCTTTCTTTCCTTTTAGATCTCTGTTTAATATTGTAGACTGTTTCCATTTAGGTTCTTTGTTTCCATGTATAGTCTTTGATTACATTTAGGTCTTTGTCTACATTTATGTCTTTGTTTACATTTAGGGTCTTTGTTTACATTTAGTGTCTCTGTTTACATTTAGTGTCTCTGTTTATATTTCATGTCTGTGCACATTTAGGGATTTTTTATATTTAGGGTCATTGTTGACTTTTAGATCTTTGTTTATATTTGTAGTGTTTGTTTACATTTATAGCCTTTGTTTACATTTAGGTCTTCGATACATTCACGTCTTTGTTTACATTTAGAGTCTTTGTTTACATTCACGTCTTGCTTTACATATGGGGTCTGTTTACATTTGGGTCTTTGTTAACATTCACGTATTTGTTTACATTTAGGGTCTTTGTTTACATTCACGTCTTTGTTTACATATGGGGTCTGTTTACATTAAAAGTCTGTTTTTATTTAAGGCCTTTCTTTTATTTTAGATTTATGTTTATAATTGTAGTCTTTGTTTACATTTATAGCATTTGTTTACATTTAGGTCTTCGATACATTCACGTCTTTGTTTACATTTAGAGCCTTTGTTTACATTCACGTCTTCGTTTACATATGGGGTCTGTTTACAATTAGGTCTTTGTTTTCATTTAGGGATATTAAATTTAGGGTCATTGTTTACTTTTAGATTTTGTTTATATTTGTAGTCTTTGTTTACATCTATAATATTTTTTCATTAGGTTCTTTGTTTAATTAGGTTATTTGTATACATTTATAGCCTTTGTTTACATTTAGATCTTTGTATACATTTATTGTCTTTGTTTACATTTAGGTCTTTGTTTACATTCAGGTCTTTATTTACATATGGGGTCTGTTTACATTTAAATCTTTTTTTTTAAGGTCTTTCTTTCCTTTTAGATCTCTGTTTATTATTATAGTCTTTGTTTCCATTTAGGTACTTTGTTTCCATTTATTGCCTTTGTTTACATTTATATCACTGTTTACATTCACGTCTTTGTTTACATTAAGTGTCTTTGTTTACATTTAGTGTCTTTGTTTACATTTTATTCCTGTGTATACATTTAGGGTCATTGTTGACTTTTAGATCTTTGTTTATAATTGTAGTTTTTATTTACATTTATAACCTTTGTTTACATTTATAGCCTTTATTTATATTTAGGTCTCTGTATACATTTATAGACTTTGTTAACACTTATGTGATTGTTTACATTCACGTCTTTGTTTACATTTAGGGTCTTTGTTTACATTCACGTCTTTGTTTACATTCAGGGTTGTTGTTTACATATGGGATCTGTTTACTTCTATGTCTTTGTTTACCTATAGTGATTTTTTATATTTAGGGTGATTGTTTAATTTTAGATCTTTGTTTACATTTGTAGTCTTTATTTACATTTATATTCTTTTTTCATTAGGTTCTTTGTTTAATTAGGTTCTTTTTTACATTTATAGCCTTTGTTTACATTTAGATCTCTGTATACATTTATAGTCTTTGTTTACATTTAGGTCTTTGTTTACATATGGGGTCTTTTTACATTTAAAGTCTGTTTTTAATTAAGGTCTTTCTTTCCTTTTAGATCTCTGTTTATTATTGTAGACTGTTTCCATTTAGCTTCTTTGTTTCCATGTATAGTCTTTGATTACATTTAGCTGTTTGTCTACATTTATGTCTTTGTTTACATTTAGTGTGTCTCTGTTTACATTTAGTGTGTCTCTGTTTACATTTAGTGTCTCTGTTTAAATTTCATGCCTGTGCACATTTAGGGATTTTTTATATTTAGGTTCATTGTTGACTTTTAGATCTTTGTTTATATTTGTAGTGTTTGTTTACATTTATAGCCTTTGTTTACATTTAGCTCTTCGATACATTCACGTCTTTGTTTACATTTAGAGTCTTTGTTTACATTCACGTCTTGCTTTACATATGGGGTCTGTTTACATTTAGGTCTTTGTTAACACTCACGTATTTGTTTACATTTAGGGTCTTTGTTTACATTCACGTTTTTGTTTACATATGGGGTCTGTTTACATTAAAAGTCTGTTTTTATTTAAGGATTTTCTTTTTTTTAGATTTATGTTTATAATTGTAGTCTTTGTTTACATTTAGAATTTTTTTAATTTAGGGTCATTGTTTACTTTTAGATCTTTGTTTACAAGTAAAAACTTTTTTCATTAGGTTCTATGTTTATCTATGTTCTTTGTTTACATTTATAGCCTTTATTTATATTTAGGTCTCTGTATACATTTATAGACTTTGTTAACACTTATGTGATTGTTTACATTCACGTCTTTGTTTACATTTAGGTCTTTGTTTACATATGGGGTCTTTTTACATTTAAAGTCTGTTTTTAATTAAGGTCTTTCTTTCCTTTTAGATCTCTGTTTATTATTGTAGACTGTTTCCATTTAGGTTCTTTGTTTCCATGTATAGTCTTTGATTACATTTAGGTCTTTGTCTACATTTATGTCTTTGTTAACATTTAGGGTCTTTGTTTACATTTAGTGTCTCTGTTTACATTTAGTATCTCTGTTTATATTTCATGTCTGTGCACATTTAGGGATTTTTTATATTTAGGGTCATTGTTGACTTTTAGATCTTTGTTTATATTTGTAGTGTTTGTTTACATTTATAGCATTTGTTTACATTTAGGTCTTCGATACATTCACGTCTTTGTTTACATTTAGAGTCTTTGTTTACATTTACGTCTTGCTTTACATATGGGGTCTGTTTACATTTAGGTCTTTGTTAACATTCACGTATTTGTTTACATTTAGGGTCTTTGTTTACATTCACGTCTGTTTACATATGGGGTCTGTTTACATTAAAAGTCTGTTTTTATTTAAGGCCTTTCTTTTATTTTAGATTTATGTTTATAATTGTAGTCTTTGTTTACATTTATAGCATTTGTTTACATTTAGGTCTTCGATACATTCACGTCTTTGTTTACATTTAGGGTCTTTGTTTACATTCACGTCTTTGTTTACATTCAGGGTTGTTGTTTACATATGGGATGTGTTTACTTCTATGTCTTTTTTACATATAGTGATTTTTTATATTTAGGGTGATTGTTTAATTTTAGATCTTTGTTTACATTTGTAGTCTTTATTTACATTTATATTCTTTTTTCATTAGGTTCTTTGTTTAATTAGGTTCTTTTTTTACATTTATAGCCTTTGTTTACATTTAGATCTCTGTATACATTTATAGTCTTTGTTTACATTTAGGTCTTTGTTTACATATGGGGTCTTTCTACATTTAAAGTCTATTTTTAATTAAGGTCTTTCTTTCCTTTTAGATCTCTGTTTATTATTGTAGACTTTGTTTTCATTTAGGTTCTTTGTTTCCATGTATAGTCTTTGTTTACATTTAGCTGTTTGTCTACATTTATGTCTTTGTTTACATTTAGTGTGTCTCTGTTTACATTTAGTGTCTCTGTTTAAATTTCATGCCTGTGCACATTTAGGGATTTTGTATATTTAGGTTCATTGTTGACTTTTAGATCTTTGTTTATATTTGTAGTGTATGTTTACATTTATAGCCTTTGTTTACATTTAGCTCTTCGATACATTCACGTCTTTGTTTACATTTAGAGTCTTTGTTTACATTCACGTCTTGCTTTACATATGGGGTCTGTTTACATTTAGGTCTTTGTTAACACTCACGTATTTGTTTACATTTAGGGTCTTTGTTTACATTCACGTTTTTGTTTACATATGGGGTCTGTTTACATTAAAAGTCTGTTTTTATTTAAGGATTTTCTTTTTTTTAGATTTATGTTTATAATTGTAGTCTTTGTTTACATTTGTAGCATTTGTTTACATTTAGGTCTTCGCTACATTCACGTCTTTGTTTACATTTAGAGAGTTTGTTTACATTCAAGTCTTCGTTTACATTTTTGGTCTGTTTGCAATTAGGTCTTTGTTTACATTTAGAATTTTTTTAATTTAGGGTCATTGTTTACTTTTAGATCTTTGTTTACAAGTAAAAACTTTCTTCATTAGGTTCTATGTTTATCTATGTTCTTTGTTTACATTTATAGCCTTCATTTATATTTAGGTCTCTGTATACATTTATAGACTTTGTTAACACTTATGTGATTGTTTACATTCACGTCTTTGTTAACATTTAGGTCTTTGTTTACATATGGGGTCTTTTTACATTTAAAGTCTGTTTTTAATTAAGGTCTTTCTTTCCTTTTAGATCTCTGTTTATTATTGTAGACTGTTTCCATTTAGCTTCTTTGTTTCCATGTATAGTCTTTGATTACATTTAGGTCTTTGTCTACATTTATGTCTTTGTTTACATTTAGGGTCTTTGTTTACATTTTGTGTCTCTGTTTACATTTAGTATCTCTGTTTATATTTCATGTCTGTGCACATTTAGGGATTTTTTATATTTAGGGTCATTGTTGACTTTTAGATCTTTGTTTATATTTGTAGTGTTTGTTTACATTTATAGCCTTTGTTTACATTTAGGTCTTCGATACATTCACGTCTTTGTTTACATTTAGAGTCTTTGTTTACATTCACGTCTTGCTTTACATATGGGGTCTGTTTACATTTAGGTCTTTGTTAACATTCACGTATTTGTTTACATTTAGGGTCTTTGTTTACATTCACGTCTTTGTTTACATATGGGGTCTGTTTACATTAAAAGTCTGTTTTTATTTAAGGCCTTTCTTTTATTTTAGATTTATGTTTATAATTGTAGTCTTTGTTTACATTTATAGCATTTGTTTACATTTAGGTCTTCGATACATTCAGGTCTTTGTTTACATTTAGAGCCTTTGTTTACATTCACGTCTTCGTTTACATATGGGTTCTGTTTACAATGAGGTCTTTGTTTTCATTTAGGGATATTAAATTTAGGGTCATTGTTTACTTTTAGATTTTGTTTATATTTGTAGTCTTTGTTTACATCTATAATATTTTTTCATTAGGCTCTTTGTTTAATTAGATTATTTGTATACATTTATAGCTTTGTTTACATTTAGATCTTTGTATACATTTATTGTCTTTGTTTACATTTAGGTCTTTGTTTACATTCACGTCTTTGCTTACATTTAAAGTGTTTGTTTACATTCACGTCTTTATTTACATATGGGGTCTGTTTACATTTAAATCTTTTTTTTTATGGTCTTTCTTTCCTTTTAGATCTCTGTTTATTATTATAGTCTTTGTTTCCATTTAGGTACTTTGTTTCCATTTATTGAATTTGTTTACATTTATGTCACTGTTTACATTCACGTCTTTGTTTACATTAAGGGTCTTTGTTTACATTTAGTGTCTTTGTTTACATTTTATTCCTGTGTATACATTTAGGGTCATTGTTGACTTTTAGATCTTTGTTTATAATTGTAGTCTTTATTTACATTTATAACCTTTGTTTACATTTATAGCCTTTATTTATATTTTGGTCTCTGTATACATTTATAGACTTTGTTAACACTTATGTGATTGTTTACATTCACGTCTTTGTTTACATTTAGGGTCTTTGTTTACATTCACGTCTTTGTTTACATTCAGGGTTGTTGTTTACATATGGGATCTGTTTACTTCTATGTCTTTGTTTACATATAGTGATTTTTTATATTTAGGGTGATTGTTTAATTTTAGATCTTTGTTTACATTTGTAGTCTTTATTTACATTTATATTCTTTTTTCATTAGGTTCTTTGTTTAATTAGGTTCTTTTTTTACATTTATAGCCTTTGTTTACATTTAGATCTCTGTATACATTTATAGTCTTTGTTTACATTTAGGTCTTTGTTTACATATGGGGTCTTTTTACATTTAAAGTCTATTTTTAATTAAGGTCTTTCTTTCCTTTTAGATCTCTGTTTATTATTGTAGACTTTGTTTACATTTAGGTTCTTTGTTTCCATGTATAGTCTTTGTTTACATTTAGCTGTTTGTCTACATTTATGTCTTTGTTTACATTTAGTGTGTCTCTGTTTACATTTAGTGTGTCTCTGTTTACATTTAGTGTCTCTGTTTAAATTTCATGCCTGTGCACATTTAGGGATTTTTTATATTTAGGTTCATTGTTGACTTTTAGATCTTTGTTTATATTTGTAGTGTTTGTTTACATTTATAGCCTTTGTTTTTATTTAGCTCTTCGATACATTCACGTCTTTGTTTACATTTAGAGTCTTTGTTTATATTCACGTCTTGCTTTACACATGGGGTCTGTTTACATTTAGGTCTTTGTTAACACTCACGTATTTGTTTACATTTAGGCTCTTTGTTTACATTCACGTCTTTGTTTACATATGGGGTCTGTTTACATTAAAAGTCTGTTTTTATTTAAGGATTTTCTTTTTTTTAGATTTATGTTTATAATTGTAGTCTTTGTTTACATTTGTAGCATTTGTTTACATTTAGGTCTTCGCTACATTCACGTCTTTGTTTACATTTAGAGAGTTTGTTTACATTCAAGTCTTCGTTTACATTTGGGGTCTGTTTACAATTAGGTCTTTGTTTACATTTAGAATTTTTTTAATTTAGGGTCATTGTTTACTTTTAGATCTTTGTTTACAAGTAAAAACATTTTTCATTAGGTTCTATGTTTATCTATGTTCTTTGTTTACATTTATAGCCTTTATTTATATTTAGGTCTCTGTATACATTTATAGACTTTGTTAACACTTATGTGATTGTTTACATTCACGTCTTTGTTTACATTTAGGTCTTTGTTTACATATGGGGTCTTTTTACATTTAAAGTCTGTTTTTAATTAAGGTCTTTCTTTCCTTTTAGATCTCTGTTTATTATTGTAGACTGTTTCCATTTAGGTTCTTTGTTTCCATGTATAGTCTTTGATTACATTTAGGTCTTTGTCTACATTTATGTCTTTGTTTACATTTAGGGTCTTTGTTTACATTTAGTGTCTCTGTTTACATTTAGTGTCTCTGTTTATATTTCATGTCTGTGCACATTTAGGGATTTTTTATATTTAGGGTCATTGTTGACTTTTAGATCTTTGTTTATATTTGTAGTGTTTGTTTACATTTATAGTCTTTGTTTACACTCACGTCTTGCTTTACATATGGGGTCTGTTTACATTTAGGTCTTTGTTAACATTCACGTATTTGTTTACATTTATAGCATTTGTTTACATTTAGGTCTTCGTTTACATATGGGGTCTGTTTACAATTAGGTCTTTGTTTTCATTTAGGGATTTTAAATTTAGGGTCATTGTTTACTTTTAGATTTTGTTTATATTTGTAGTCTTTGTTTACATCTATAATATTTTTTCATTAGGTTCTTTGTTTAATTAGGTTATTTGTATACATTTATAGCCTTTGTTTACATTTAGATCTTTGTATACATTTACTGTCTATGTTTACATTTAGGTCTTTGTTTACATTCACGTCTTTGCTTACATTTAAAATCTTTGTTTACATTCACGTCTTTATTTACATATGGGGTCTGTTTACATTTAAATCTTTTTTTAAGGTCTTTCTTTCCTTTTAGATCTCTGTTTATTATTATAGTCTTCGTTTCCATTGAGGTACTTTGTTTCCATTTATTGCCTTTGTTTACATTTATATCACTGTTTACATTCACGTCTTTGTTTACATTAAGGGTCTTTGTTTACATTTAGTGTCTTTGTTTACATTTTATGCCTGTGTATACATTTAGGGTCGTTGTTGATTTTTAGATCTTTGTTTATATTTGTAGTCTTTATTTACATTTATAACCTTTGTTTACATTTAGGTCTTCGATACATTCACGTCTTTGTTTACATTTAGAGTCTTTGTTTACATTCACGTCTTCGTTTACATATGGGGCCTGTTTACATTTAGGTCTGTTTACATTTAGGAATTTTTAAATTTAGGGTCATTGTTAACTTTTAGATCTTTGTTTACAAGTATAAACTTTTTCATTAGGTTCTATGTTTATCTATGCACTTTGTTTACATTTATAGCCTTTATTTATATTTAGGTCTCTGTATACATTTATAGACTTTCTTAACACTTAATTGATTGTTTACATTCACGTCTTCGTTTACATTTAGGGTCTTTGTTTACATTCACGTCAATGTTTACATTCAGGGTTTTTGTTTACATATGGGAACTGTTTACTTTTATGTCTTTGTTTACATTTAGTGATTTTTTATATTTAGGGTGATTGTTTAATTTTAGATCTTTGTTTACATTTGTAGTCTTTATTTACATTTATATTCTTTTTTCATTAGGTTCTTTGTTTAATTAGGTTCTTTTTTTACATTTATAGCCTTTGTTTACATTTAGATCTCTGTATACATTTATAGTCTTTGTTTACATTTAGGTCTTTGTTTACATATGGGGTCTTTTTACATTTAAAGTCTATTTTTAATTAAGGTCTTTCTTTCCTTTTAGATCTCTGTTTATTATTGTAGACTTTGTTTCCATTTAGGTTCTTTGTTTCCATGTATAGTCTTTGTTTACATTTAGCTGTTTGTCTACATTTATGTCTTTGTTTACATTTAGTGTGTCTCTGTTTACATTTAGTGTGTCTCTGTTTACATTTAGTGTCTCTGTTTAAATTTCATGCCTGTGCACATTTAGGGATTTTTTATATTTAGGGTCATTGTTGACTGTTAGATCTTTTTTTATATTTGTAGTGTTTGTTTACATTTATAGCCTTTGTTTACATTTAGCTCTTCGATACATTCACGTCTTTGTTTACATTTAGAGTCTTTGTTTACATTCACGTCTTGCTTTACATATGGGGTCTGTTTACATTTAGGTCTTTGTTAACACTCACGTATTTGTTTACATTTAGGGTCTTTGTTTACATTTACGTCTTTGTTTACATATGGGGTCTGTTTACATTAAAAGTCTGTTTTTATTTAAGGATTTTCTTTTTTTTAGATTTATGTTTATAATTGTAGTCTTTGTTTACATTTGTAGCATTTGTTTACATTTAGGTCTTCGCTACATTCACGTCTTTGTTTACATTTAGAGAGTTTGTTTACATTCAAGTCTTCGTTTACATTTGGGGTCTGTTTACAATTAGGTCTTTGTTTACATTTAGAATTTTTTTAATTTAGGGTTATTGTTTACTTTTAGATCTTTGTTTACAAGTAAAAACTTTTTTCATTAGGTTCTATGTTTATCTATGTTCTTTGTTTACATTATAGCCTTTATTTATATTTAGGTCTCTGTATACTCTTATAGACTTTGTTAACACTTATGTGATTGTTTACATTCACGTCTTTGTTTACATTTAGGTCTTTGTTTACATATGGGGTCTTTTTACATTTAAAGTCTCTTTTTAAATAAGGTCTTTCTTCCCTTTTAGATCTCTGTTTATTATTGTAGACTGTTTCCATTTAGGTTCTTTGTTTCCATGTATAGTCTTTGATTACATTTAGGTCTTTGTCTACATTTATGTCTTTGTTTACATTTAGGGTCTTTGTTTACATTTAGTGTCTCTGTTTACATTTAGTGTCTCTGTTTATATTTCATGTCTGTGCACATTTAGGGATTTTTTATATTTAGGGTCATTGTTGACTTTTAGATCTTTGTTTATATTTGTAGTGTTTGTTTACATTTATAGCCTTTGTTTACATTTAGGTCTTCGATACATTCACGTCTTTGTTTACATTCACGTCTTGCTTTACATATGGGGTCTGTTTACATTTAGGTCTTTGTTAACATTCACGTATTTGTTTACATTTAGGGTCTTTGTTTACATTCACGTCTTTGTTTACATATGGGGTCTGTTTACATTAAAAGTCTGTTTTTATTTAAGGCCTTTCTTTTATTTTAGATTTATGTTTATAATTGTAGTCTTTGTTTACATTTATAGCATTTGTTTACATTTAGGTCTTCGATACATTCACGTCTTTGATTACATTTAGAGCCTTTGTTTACATTCACGTCTTCGTTTACATATGGGGTCTGTTTACAATTAGGTCTTTGTTTTCATTTAGGGATTTTAAATTTAGGGTCATTGTTTACTTTTAGATTTTGTTTATATTTGTAGTCTTTGTTTACATCTATAATATTTTTTCATTAGGTTCTTTGTTTAATTAGGTTATTTGTATACATTTATAGCCTTTGTTTACATTTAGATCTTTGTATACATTTATTGTCTTTGTTTACATTTAGGTCTTTGTTTACATTCACGTCTTTGCTTACATTTAAAGTCTTTGTTTACATTCACGTCTTTATTTACATATGGGGTCTGTTTACATTTAAATCTTTTTTTTAAGGTCTTTCTTTCCTTTTAGATCTCTGTTTATTATTATAGTCTTTGTTTCCATTTAGGTACTTTGTTTCCATTTATTGCCTTTGTTTACATTTATATCACTGTTTACATTCACGTCTTTGTTTACATTAAGGGTCTTTGTTTACATTTAGTGTCTTTGTTTACATTTTATTCCTGTGTATACATTTAGGGTCATTGTTGACTTTTAGATCTTTGTTTATAATTGTAGTCTTTATTTACATTTATAACCTTTGTTTACATTTATAGCCTTTCTTTATATTTAGGTCTCTGTATACATTTATAGACTTTGTTAACACTTATGTGATTGTTTGCATTCACGTCTTTGTTTACATTTAGGGTCTTTGTTTACATTCACGTCTTTGTTTACATTCAGGGTTGTTCTTTACATATGGGATCTGTTTACTTTTATGTCTTTGTTTACATATAGTGATTTTTTATATTTAGGGTGATTGTTTAATTTTAGGTCTTTGTTTACATTTGTAGTCTTTATTTACATTTATATTCTTTTTTCATTAGGTTCTTTGTTTAATTAGGTTCTTTTTTTACATTTATAGCCTTTGTTTACATTTAGATCTCTGCATACATTTATAATCTTTGTTTACATTTAGGTCTTTGTTTACGTATGGGGTCTTTTTACATTTAAAGTCTATTTTTAATTAAGGTCTTTCTTTGATTTTAGATCTCTGTTTATTATTGTAGACTTTGTTTCCATTTAGGTTCTTTGTTTCCATGTATAGTCTTTGTTTACATTTAGCTGTTTGTCTACATTTATGTCTTTGTTTACATTTAGTGTGTCTCTGTTTACATTTAGGGTGTCTCTGTTTACATTTAGTGTCTCTGTTTAAATTTCATGCCTGTGCACATTTAGGGATTTTTTATATTTAGGGTCATTGTTGACTTTTAGATCTTTTTTTATATTTGTAGTGTTTGTTTACATTTATAGCCTTTGTTTACATTTAGCTCTTCGATACATTCACGTCTTTGTTTACATTTAGAGTCTTTGTTTACATTCACGTCTTGCTTTACATATGGGGTCTGTTTACATTTAGGTCTTTGTTAACACTCACGTATTTGTTTGCATTTAGGGTCTTTGTTTACATTCACGTCTTTGTTTACATATGGGGTCTGTATACATTAAAAGTCTGTTTTTATTTAAGGATTTTCTTTTTTTTAGATTTATGTTTATAATTGTAGTCTTTGTTTACATTTGTAGCATTTGTTTACATTTAGGTCTTCGCTACATTCACGTCTTTGTTTACATTTAGAGAGTTTGTTTACATTCAAGTCTTCGTTTCCATTTGGGGTCTGTTTACAATTAGGTCTTTGTTTTCATTTAGGGATATTAAATTTAGGGTCATTGTTTACTTTTAGATTTTGTTTATATTTGTAGTCTTTGTTTACATCTATAATATTTTTTCATTAGGTTCTTTGTTTAATTAGGTTATTTGTATACATTTATAGCCTTTGTTTACATTTAGATCTTTGTATACATTTATTGTCTTTGTTTACATTTAGGTCTTTGTTTACATTCAGGTCTTTATTTACATATGGGGTCTGTTTACATTTAAATCTTTTTTTTTAAGGTCTTTCTTTCCTTTTAGATCTCTGTTTATTATTATAGTCTTTGTTTCCATTTAGGTACTTTGTTTCCATTTATTGCCTTTGTTTACATTTATATCACTGTTTACATTCACGTCTTTGTTTACATTAAGGGTCTTTGTTTACATTTAGTGTCTTTGTTTACATTTTATTCCTGTGTATACATTTAGGGTCATTGTTGACTTTTAGATCTTTGTTTATAATTGTAGTTTTTATTTACATTTATAACCTTTGTTTACATTTATAGCCTTTATTTATATTTAGGTCTCTGTATACATTTATAGACTTTGTTAACACTTATGTGATTGTTTACATTCACGTCTTTGTTTACATTTAGGGTCTTTGTTTACATTCACGTCTTTGTTTACATTCAGGGTTGTTGTTTACATATGGGATCTGTTTACTTCTATGTCTTTGTTCACCTATAGTGATTTTTTATATTTAGGGTGATTGTTTAATTTTAGATCTTTGTTTACATTTGTAGTCTTTATTTACATTTATATTCTTTTTTCATTAGGTTCTTTGTTTAATTAGGTTCTTTTTTACATTTATAGCCTTTGTTTACATTTAGATCTCTGTATACATTTATAGTCTTTGTTTACATTTAGGTCTTTGTTTACATATGGGGTCTTTTTACATTTAAAGTCTATTTTTAATTAAGGTCTTTCTTTCCTTTTAGATCTCTCTTTATTATTGTAGACTTTGTTTTCATTTAGGTTCTTTGTTTCCATGTATAGTCTTTGTTTACATTTAGCTGTTTGTCTACATTTATGTCTTTGTTTACATTTAGTGTGTCTCTGTTTACATTTAGTGTGTCTCTGTTTACATTTAGTGTCTCTGTTTAAATTTCATGCCTGTGCACATTTAGGGATTTTTTATATTTATGTTCATTGTTGACTTTTAGATCTTTGTTTATATTTGTAGTGTTTGTTTACATTTATAGCCTTTGTTTACATTTAGCTCTTCGATACATTCACGTCTTTGTTTACATTTAGAGTCTTTGTTTACATTCACGTCTTGCTTTACATATGGGGTCTGTTTACATTTAGGTCTTTGTTAACACTCACGTATTTGTTTACATTTAGGGTCTTTGTTTACATTCACGTTTTTGTTTACATATGGGGTCTGTTTACATTAAAAGTCTGTTTTTATTTAAGGATTTTCTTTTTTTTAGATTTATGTTTATAATTGTAGTCTTTGTTTACATTTGTAGCATTTGTTTACATTTATAGACTTTGTTAACACTTATGTGATTGTTTACATTCACGTCTTTGTTTACATTTAGGTCTTTGTTTACATATGGGGTCTTTTTACATTTAAAGTCTGTTTTTATTTAAGGCCTTTCTTTTATTTTAGATTTATGTTTATAATTGTAGTCTTTGTTTACATTTATAGCATTTGTTTACATTTAGGTCTTCGATACATTCACGTCTTTGTTTACATTTAGAGCCTTTGTTTACATTCACGTCTTCGTTTACATATGGGGTCTGTTTACAATTAGGTCTTTGTTTTCATTTAGGGATATTAAATTTAGGGTCATTGTTTACTTTTAGATTTTGTTTATATTTGTAGTCTTTGTTTACATCTATAATATTTTTTCATTAGGTTTTTGTTTAATTAGGTTATTTGTATACATTTATAGCCTTTGTTTACATTTAGATCTTTGTATACATTTATTGACTTCGTTTACATTTAGGTCTTTGTTTACATTCACGTCTTTATTTACATATGGGGTCTGTTTACATTTAAATCTTTTTTTTTAAGGTCTTTCTTTCCTTTTAGATCTCTGTTTATTATTATAGTCTTTGTTTCCATTTAGGTACTTTGTTTCCATTTATTGCCTTTGTTTACATTTATATCACTGTTTACATTCACGTCTTTGTTTACATTAAGGGTCTTTGTTTACATTTAGTGTCTTTGTTTACATTTTATTCCTGTGTATACATTTAGGGTCATTGTTGACTTTTAGATCTTTGTTTATAATTGTAGTCTTTATTTACATTTATAACCTTTGTTTACATTTATAGCCTTTATTTATATTTAGGTCTCTGTATACATTTATAGACTTTGTTAACACTTATGTGATTGTTTACATTCACGTCTTTGTTTACATTTAGGGTCTTTGTTTACATTCACGTCTTTGTTTACATTCAGGGTTGTTGTTTACATATGGGATGTGTTTACTTCTATGTCTTTTTTACATATAGTGATTTTTTATATTTAGGGTGATTGTTTAATTTTAGATCTTTGTTTACATTTGTAGTCTTTATTTACATTTATATTCTTTTTTCATTAGGTTCTTTGTTTAATTAGGTTCTTTTTTTACATTTATAGCCTTTGTTTACATTTAGATCTCTGTATACATTTATAGTCTTTGTTTACATTTAGGTCTTTGTTTACATATGGGGTCTTTCTACATTTAAAGTCTATTTTTAATTAAGGTCTTTCTTTCCTTTTAGATCTCTGTTTATTATTGTAGACTTTGTTTTCATTTAGGTTCTTTGTTTCCATGTATAGTCTTTGTTTACATTTAGCTGTTTGTCTACATTTATGTCTTTGTTTACATTTAGTGTGTCTCTGTTTACATTTAGTGTCTCTGTTTAAATTTCATGCCTGTGCACATTTAGGGATTTTGTATATTTAGGTTCATTGTTGACTTTTAGATCTTTGTTTATATTTGTAGTGTTTGTTTACATTTATAGCCTTTGTTTACATTTAGCTCTTCGATACATTCACGTCTTTGTTTACATTTAGAGCCTTTGTTTACATTCACGTCTTCGTTTACATATGGGGTCTGTTTACAATTAGGTCTTTGTTTTCATTTAGGGATATTAAATTTAGGGTCATTGTTTACTTTTAGATTTTGTTTATATTTGTAGTCTTTGTTTACATCTATAATATTTTTTCATTAGGTTCTTTGTTTAATTGGGTTATTTGTATACATTTATAGCCTTTGTTTACATTTAGATCTTTGTATACATTTATTGTCTTTGTTTACATTTAGGTCTTTGTTTACATTCACGTCTTTGCTTACATTTAAAGTCTTTGTTTACATTCACGTCTTTATTTACATATGGGGTCTGTTTACATTTAAATCTTTTTTTTAAGGTCTTTCTTTCCTTTTAGATCTCTGTTTATTATTATAGTCTTTGTTTCCATTTAGGTACTTTATTTCCATTTATTGTCTTTGTTTACATTTATATCACTGTTTACATTCACGTCTTTGTTTACATTAAGGGTCTTTGTTTACATTTAGTGTCTTTGTTTACATTTTATTCCTGTGTATACATTTAGGGTCATTGTTGACTTTTAGATCTTTGTTTATAATTGTAGTCTTTATTTACATTTATAACCTTTGTTTACATTTATAGCCTTTATTTATATTTAGGTCTCTGTATACATTTATAGACTTTGTTAACACTTATGTGATTGTTTACATTCACGTCTTTGTTTACATTTAGGGTCTTTGTTTACATTCACGTCTTTGTTTACATTCAGGGTTGTTGTTTACATATGGGATCTGTTTACTTCTATGTCTTTGTTCACCTATAGTGATTTTTTATATTTAGGGTGATTGTTTAATTTTAGATCTTTGTTTACATTTGTAGTCTTTATTTACATTTATATTCTTTTTTCATTAGGTTCTTTGTTTAATTAGGTTCTTTTTTACATTTATAGCCTTTGTTTACATTTAGATCTCTGTATACATTTATAGTCTTTGTTTACATTTAGGTCTTTGTTTACATATGGGGTCTTTTTACATTTAAAGTCTATTTTTAATTAAGGTCTTTCTTTCCTTTTAGATCTCTCTTTATTATTGTAGACTTTGTTTTCATTTAGGTTCTTTGTTTCCATGTATAGTCTTTGTTTACATTTAGCTGTTTGTCTACATTTATGTCTTTGTTTACATTTAGTGTGTCTCTGTTTACATTTAGTGTGTCTCTGTTTACATTTAGTGTCTCTGTTTAAATTTCATGCCTGTGCACATTTAGGGATTTTTTATATTTATGTTCATTGTTGACTTTTAGATCTTTGTTTATATTTGTAGTGTTTGTTTACATTTATAGCCTTTGTTTACATTTAGCTCTTCGATACATTCACGTCTTTGTTTACATTTAGAGTCTTTGTTTACATTCACGTCTTGCTTTACATATGGGGTCTGTTTACATTTAGGTCTTTGTTAACACTCACGTATTTGTTTACATTTAGGGTCTTTGTTTACATTCACGTTTTTGTTTACATATGGGGTCTGTTTACATTAAAAGTCTGTTTTTATTTAAGGATTTTCTTTTTTTTAGATTTATGTTTATAATTGTAGTCTTTGTTTACATTTGTAGCATTTGTTTACATTTAGGTCTTCGCTACATTCACGTCTTTGTTTACATTTAGAGAGTTTGTTTACATTCAAGTCTTCGTTTCCATTTGGGGTCTGTTTACAATTAGGTCTTTGTTTACATTTAGAATTTTTTTAATTTAGGGTCATTGTTTACTTTTAGATCTTTGTTTACAAGTAAAAACTTTTTTCATTAGGTTCTATGTTTATCTATGTTCTTTGTTTACATTTATAGCCTTCATTTATATTTAGGTCTCTGTATACATTTATAGACTTTGTTAACACTTATGTGATTGTTTACATTCACGTCTTTGTTTACATTTAGGTCTTTGTTTACATATGGGGTCTTTTTACATTTAAAGTCTGTTTTTAATTAAGGTCTTTCTTTCCTTTTAGATCTCTGTTTAATATTGTAGACTATTTCCATTTAGGTTCTTTGTTTCCATGTATAGTCTTTGATTACATTTAGGTCTTTGTCTACATTTATGTCTTTGTTTACATTTAGGGTCTTTGTTTACATTTAGTGTCTCTGTTTACATTTAGTGTCTCTGTTTATATTTCATGTCTGTGCACATTTAGGGATTTTTTATATTTAGGGTCATTGTTGACTTTTAGATCTTTGTTTATATTTGTAGTGTTTGTTTACATTTATAGCCTTTGTTTACATTTAGGTCTTCGATACATTCACGTCTTTGTTTACATTTAGAGTCTTTGTTTACATTCACGTCTTGCTTTACATATGGGGTCTGTTTACATTTGGGTCTTTGTTAACATTCACGTATTTGTTTACATTTAGGGTCTTTGTTTACATTCACGTCTTTGTTTACATATGGGGTCTGTTTACATTAAAAGTCTGTTTTTATTTAAGGCCTTTCTTTTATTTTAGATTTATGTTTATAATTGTAGTCTTTGTTTACATTTATAGCATTTGTTTACATTTAGGTCTTCGATACATTCACGTCTTTGTTTACATTTAGAGCCTTTGTTTACATTCACGTCTTCGTTTACATATGGGGTCTGTTTACAATTAGGTCTTTGTTTTCATTTAGGGATATTAAATTTAGGGTCATTGTTTACTTTTAGATTTTGTTTATATTTGTAGTCTTTGTTTACATCTATAATATTTTTTCATTAGGTTCTTTGTTTAATTAGGTTATTTGTATACATTTATAGCCTTTGTTTACATTTAGATCTTTGTATACATTTATTGTCTTTGTTTACATTTAGGTCTTTGTTTACATTCAGGTCTTTATTTACATATGGGGTCTGTTTACATTTAAATCTTTTTTTTTAAGGTCTTTCTTTCCTTTTAGATCTCTGTTTATTATTATAGTCTTTGTTTCCATTTAGGTACTTTGTTTCCATTTATTGCCTTTGTTTACATTTATATCACTGTTTACATTCACGTCTTTGTTTACATTAAGGGTCTTTGTTTACATTTAGTGTCTTTGTTTACATTTTATTCCTGTGTATACATTTAGGGTCATTGTTGACTTTTAGATCTTTGTTTATAATTGTAGTTTTTATTTACATTTATAACCTTTGTTTACATTTATAGCCTTTATTTATATTTAGGTCTCTGTATACATTTATAGACTTTGTTAACACTTATGTGATTGTTTACATTCACGTCTTTGTTTACATTTAGGGTCTTTGTTTACATTCACGTCTTTGTTTACATTCAGGGTTGTTGTTTACATATGGGATCTGTTTACTTCTATGTCTTTGTTCACCTATAGTGATTTTTTATATTTAGGGTGATTGTTTAATTTTAGATCTTTGTTTACATTTGTAGTCTTTATTTACATTTATATTCTTTTTTCATTAGGTTCTTTGTTTAATTAGGTTCTTTTTTACATTTATAGCCTTTGTTTACATTTAGATCTCTGTATACATTTATAGTCTTTGTTTACATTTAGGTCTTTGTTTACATATGGGGTCTTTTTACATTTAAAGTCTATTTTTAATTAAGGTCTTTCTTTCCTTTTAGATCTCTCTTTATTATTGTAGACTTTGTTTTCATTTAGGTTCTTTGTTTCCATGTATAGTCTTTGTTTACATTTAGCTGTTTGTCTACATTTATGTCTTTGTTTACATTTAGTGTGTCTCTGTTTACATTTAGTGTGTCTCTGTTTACATTTAGTGTCTCTGTTTAAATTTCATGCCTGTGCACATTTAGGGATTTTTTATATTTATGTTCATTGTTGACTTTTAGATCTTTGTTTATATTTGTAGTGTTTGTTTACATTTATAGCCTTTGTTTACATTTAGCTCTTCGATACATTCACGTCTTTGTTTACATTTAGAGTCTTTGTTTACATTCACGTCTTGCTTTACATATGGGGTCTGTTTACATTTAGGTCTTTGTTAACACTCACGTATTTGTTTACATTTAGGGTCTTTGTTTACATTCACGTTTTTGTTTACATATGGGGTCTGTTTACATTAAAAGTCTGTTTTTATTTAAGGATTTTCTTTTTTTTAGATTTATGTTTATAATTGTAGTCTTTGTTTACATTTGTAGCATTTGTTTACATTTACGTCTTCGCTACATTTACGTCTTTCTTTACATTTAGAGAGTTTATTTACAAAGTCTCTAAATGTAAAATGTAAGTCTTCGTTTACATTTTTGGTCTGTTTACAATTAGGTCTTTGTTTACATTTAGAATTTTTTTAATTTAGGGTCATTGTTTACTTTTAGATCTTTGTTTACAAGTAAAAACTTTTTTCATTAGGTTCTATGTTTATCTATGTTCTTTGTTTACATTTATAGCCTTTATTTATATTTAGGTCTCTGTATACATTTATAGACTTTGTTAACACTTATGTGATTGTTTACATTCACGTCTTTGTTTACATTTAGGTCTTTGTTTACATATGGGGTCTTTTTACATTTAAAGTCTGTTTTTATTTAAGGCCTTTCTTTTATTTTAGATTTATGTTTATAATTGTAGTCTTTGTTTACATTTATAGCATTTGTTTACATTTAGGTCTTCGATACATTCACGTCTTTGTTTACATTTAGAGCCTTTGTTTACATTCACGTCTTCGTTTACATATGGGGTCTGTTTACAATTAGGTCTTTGTTTTCATTTAGGGATATTAAATTTAGGGTCATTGTTTACTTTTAGATTTTGTTTATATTTGTAGTCTTTGTTTACATCTATAATATTTTTTCATTAGGTTTTTGTTTAATTAGGTTATTTGTATACATTTATAGCCTTTGTTTACATTTAGATCTTTGTATACATTTATTGACTTCGTTTACATTTAGGTCTTTGTTTACATTCACGTCTTTATTTACATATGGGGTCTGTTTACATTTAAATCTTTTTTTTTAAGTTCTTTCTTTCCTTTTAGATCTCTGTTTATTATTATAGTCTTTGTTTCCATTTAGGTACTTTGTTTCCATTTATTGCCTTTGTTTACATTTATATCACTGTTTACATTCACGTCTTTGTTTACATTAAGGGTCTTTGTTTACATTTAGTGTCTTTGTTTACATTTTATTCCTGTGTATACATTTAGGGTCATTGTTGACTTTTAGATCTTTGTTTATAATTGTAGTCTTTATTTACATTTATAACCTTTGTTTACATTTATAGCCTTTATTTATATTTAGGTCTCTGTATACATTTATAGACTTTGTTAACACTTATGTGATTGTTTACATTCACGTCTTTGTTTACATTTAGGGTCTTTGTTTACATTCACGTCTTTGTTTACATTCAGGGTTGTTGTTTACATATGGGATGTGTTTACTTCTATGTCTTTTTTACATATAGTGATTTTTTATATTTAGGGTGATTGTTTAATTTTAGATCTTTGTTTACATTTGTAGTCTTTATTTACATTTATATTCTTTTTTCATTAGGTTCTTTGTTTAATTAGGTTCTTTTTTTACATTTATAGCCTTTGTTTACATTTAGATCTCTGTATACATTTATAGTCTTTGTTTACATTTAGGTCTTTGTTTACATATGGGGTCTTTCTACATTTAAAGTCTATTTTTAATTAAGGTCTTTCTTTCCTTTTAGATCTCTGTTTATTATTGTAGACTTTGTTTTCATTTAGGTTCTTTGTTTCCATGTATAGTCTTTGTTTACATTTAGCTGTTTGTCTACATTTATGTCTTTGTTTACATTTAGTGTGTCTCTGTTTACATTTAGTGTCTCTGTTTAAATTTCATGCCTGTGCACATTTAGGGATTTTGTATATTTAGGTTCATTGTTGACTTTTAGATCTTTGTTTATATTTGTAGTGTTTGTTTACATTTATAGCCTTTGTTTACATTTAGCTCTTCGATACATTCACGTCTTTGTTTACATTTAGAGTCTTTGTTTACATTCACGTCTTGCTTTACATATGGGGTCTGTTTACATTTAGGTCTTTGTTAACACTCACGTATTTGTTTACATTTAGGGTCTTTGTTTACATTCACAGTTTTGTTTACATATGGGGTCTGTTTACATTAAAAGTCTGTTTTTTTTTAAGGATTTTCTTTTTTTTAGATTTATGTTTATAATTGTAGTCTTTGTTTACATTTGTAGCATTTGTTTACATTTAGGTCTTCGCTACATTCACGTCTTTGTTTACATTTAGAGAGTTTGTTTACATTCAAGTCTTCGTTTACATTTTTGGTCTGTTTACAATTAGGTCTTTGTTTACATTTAGAATTTTTTTAATTTAGGGTCATTGTTTACTTTTAGATCTTTGTTTACAAGTAAAAACTTTCTTCATTAGGTTCTATGTTTATCTATGTTCTTTGTTTACATTTATAGCCTTTATTTATATTTAGGTCTCTGTATACATTTATAGACTTTGTTAACACTTATGTGATTGTTTACATTCACGTCTTTGTTTACATTTAGGTCTTTGTTTACATATGGGGTCTTTTTACATTTAAAGTCTGTTTTTAATTAAGGTCTTTCTTTCCTTTTAGATCTCTGTTTATTATTGTAGACTGTTTCCATTTAGCTTCTTTGTTTCCATGTATAGTCTTTGATTACATTTAGGTCTTTGTCTACATTTATGTCTTTGTTTTCATTTAGGGTCTTTGTTTACATTTAGTGTCTCTGTTTACATTTAGTATCTCTGTTTATATTTCATGTCTGTGCACATTTAGGGATTTTTTATATTTAGGGTCATTGTTGACTTTTAGATCTTTGTTTATATTTGTAGTGTTTGTTTACATTTATAGCCTTTGTTTACATTTAGGTCTTCGATACATTCACGTCTTTGTTTACATTTAGAGTCTTTGTTTACATTCACGTCTTGCTTTACATATGGGGTCTGTTTACATTTAGGTCTTTCTTAACATTTACGTATTTGTTTACATTTAGGGTCTTTGTTTACATTCACGTCTTTGTTTACATATGGGGTCTGTTTACATTAAAAGTCTGTTTTTATTTAAGGCCTTTCTTTTATTTTAGATTTATGTTTATAATTGTAGTCTTTGTTTACATTTATAGCATTTGTTTACATTTAGGTCTTCGATACATTCAGGTCTTTGTTTACATTTAGAGCCTTTGTTTACATTCACGTCTTCGTTTACATATGGGGTCTGTTTACAATTAGGTCTTTGTTTTCATTTAGGGATATTAAATTTAGGGTCATTGTTTACTTTTAGATTTTGTTTATATTTGTAGTATTTGTTTACATCTATAATATTTTTTCATTAGGCTCTTTGTTTAATTAGGTTATTTGTATACATTTATAGCCTTTGTTTACATTTAGATCTTTGTATACATTTATTCTCTTTGTTTACATTTAGGTCTTTGTTTACATTCACGTCTTTGCTTACATTTAAAGTCTTTGTTTACATTCACGTCTTTATTTACATATGGGGTCTATTTACATTTAATTTTTTTTTAAGGTCTTTCTTTCCTTTTAGATCTCTGTTTATTATTATAGTCTTTGTTTCCATTTAGGTACTTTGTTTCCATTTATTGCCTTTGTTTACATTTATATCACTGTTTACATTCACGTCTTTGTTTACATTAAGGGTCTTTGTTTACATTTAGTGTCTTTGTTTACATTTTATTCCTGTGTATACATTTAGGGTCATTGTTGACTTTTAGATCTCTGTTTATAATTGTAGTCTTTATTTACATTTATAACCTTTGTTTACATTTATAGCCTTTATTTATATTTAGGTCTCTGTATACATTTATAGACTTTGTTAACACTTATGTGATTGTTTACATTCACGTCTTTGTTTACATTTAGGGTCTTTGTTTACATTCACGTCTTTGTTTACATTCAGGGTTGTTGTTTACATATGGGATCTGTTTACTTCTATGTCTTTGTTTACATATAGTGATTTTTTATATTTAGGGTGATTGTTTAATTTTAGATCTTTGTTTACATTTGTAGTCTTTATTTACATTTATATTCTTTTTTCATTAGGTTCTTTGTTTAATTAGGTTCTTTTTTTACATTTATAGCCTTTGTTTACATTTAGATCTCTGTATACATTTATAGTCTTTGTTTACATTTAGGTCTTTGTTTACATATGGGGTCTTTTTACATTTAAAGTCTATTTTTAATTAAGGTCTTTCTTTCCTTTTAGATCTCTGTTTATTATTGTAGACTTTGTTTTCATTTAGGTTCTTTGTTTCCATGTATAGTCTTTGTTTACATTTAGCTGTTTGTCTACATTTATGTCTTTGTTTACATTTAGTGTGTCTCTGTTTACATTTAGTGTCTCTGTTTAAATTTCATGCCTGTGCACATTTAGGGATTTTGTATATTTAGGTTCATTGTTGACTTTTAGATCTTTGTTTATATTTGTAGTGTTTGTTTACATTTATAGCCTTTGTTTACATTTAGCTCTTCGATACATTCACGTCTTTGTTTACATTTAGAGTCTTTGTTTACATTCACGTCTTGCTTTACATATGGGGTCTGTTTACATTTAGGTCTTTGTTAACACTCACGTATTTGTTTACATTTAGGGTCTTTGTTTACATTCACAGTTTTGTTTACATATGGGGTCTGTTTACATTAAAAGTCTGTTTTTATTTAAGGATTTTCTTTTTTTTAGATTTATGTTTATAATTGTAGTCTTTGTTTACATTTGTAGCATTTGTTTACATTTAGGTCTTCGCTACATTCACGTCTTTGTTTACATTTAGAGAGTTTGTTTACATTCAAGTCTTCGTTTACATTTTTGGTCTGTTTACAATTAGGTCTTTGTTTACATTTAGAATTTTTTTAATTTAGGGTCATTGTTTACTTTTAGATCTTTGTTTACAAGTAAAAACTTTCTTCATTAGGTTCTATGTTTATCTATGTTCTTTGTTTACATTTATAGCCTTTATTTATATTTAGGTCTCTGTATACATTTATAGACTTTGTTAACACTTATGTGATTGTTTACATTCACGTCTTTGTTTACATTTAGGTCTTTGTTTACATATGGGGTCTTTTTACATTTAAAGTCTGTTTTTAATTAAGGTCTTTCTTTCCTTTTAGATCTCTGTTTATTATTGTAGACTGTTTCCATTTAGCTTCTTTGTTTCCATGTATAGTCTTTGATTACATTTAGGTCTTTGTCTACATTTATGTCTTTGTTTTCATTTAGGGTCTTTGTTTACATTTAGTGTCTCTGTTTACATTTAGTATCTCTGTTTATATTTCATGTCTGTGCACATTTAGGGATTTTTTATATTTAGGGTCATTGTTGACTTTTAGATCTTTGTTTATATTTGTAGTGTTTGTTTACATTTATAGCCTTTGTTTACATTTAGGTCTTCGATACATTCACGTCTTTGTTTACATTTAGAGTCTTTGTTTACATTCACGTCTTGCTTTACATATGGGGTCTGTTTACATTTAGGTCTTTCTTAACATTTACGTATTTGTTTACATTTAGGGTCTTTGTTTACATTCACGTCTTTGTTTACATATGGGGTCTGTTTACATTAAAAGTCTGTTTTTATTTAAGGCCTTTCTTTTATTTTAGATTTATGTTTATAATTGTAGTCTTTGTTTACATTTATAGCATTTGTTTACATTTAGGTCTTCGATACATTCAGGTCTTTGTTTACATTTAGAGCCTTTGTTTACATTCACGTCTTCGTTTACATATGGGGTCTGTTTACAATTAGGTCTTTGTTTTCATTTAGGGATATTAAATTTAGGGTCATTGTTTACTTTTAGATTTTGTTTATATTTGTAGTATTTGTTTACATCTATAATATTTTTTCATTAGGCTCTTTGTTTAATTAGGTTATTTGTATACATTTATAGCCTTTGTTTACATTTAGATCTTTGTATACATTTATTGTCTTTGTTTACATTTAGGTCTTTGTTTACATTCACGTCTTTGCTTACATTTAAAGTCTTTGTTTACATTCACGTCTTTATTTACATATGGGGTCTATTTACATTTAATTTTTTTTTAAGGTCTTTCTTTCCTTTTAGATCTCTGTTTATTATTATAGTCTTTGTTTCCATTTAGGTACTTTGTTTCCATTTATTGCCTTTGTTTACATTTATATCACTGTTTACATTCACGTCTTTGTTTACATTAAGGGTCTTTGTTTACATTTAGTGTCTTTGTTTACATTTTATTCCTGTGTATACATTTAGGGTCATTGTTGACTTTTAGATCTCTGTTTATAATTGTAGTCTTTATTTACATTTATAACCTTTGTTTACATTTATAGCCTTTATTTATATTTAGGTCTCTGTATACATTTATAGACTTTGTTAACACTTATGTGATTGTTTACATTCACGTCTTTGTTTACATTTAGGGTCTTTGTTTACATTCACGTCTTTGTTTACATTCAGGGTTGTTGTTTACATATGGGATCTGTTTACTTCTATGTCTTTGTTTACATATAGTGATTTTTTATATTTAGGGTGATTGTTTAATTTTAGATCTTTGTTTACATTTGTAGTCTTTATTTACATTTATATTCTTTTTTCATTAGGTTCTTTGTTTAATTAGGTTCTTTTTTTACATTTATAGCCTTTGTTTACATTTAGATCTCTGTATACATTTATAGTCTTTGTTTACATTTAGGTCTTTGTTTACATATGGGGTCTTTTTACATTTAAAGTCTATTTTTAATTAAGGTCTTTCTTTCCTTTTAGATCTCTGTTTATTATTGTAGACTTTGTTTTCATTTAGGTTCTTTGTTTCCATGTATAGTCTTTGTTTACATTTAGCTGTTTGTCTACATTTATGTCTTTGTTTACATTTAGTGTGTCTCTGTTTACATTTAGTGTGTCTCTGTTTACATTTAGTGTCTCTGTTTAAATTTCATACTTGTGCACATTTAGGGATTTTTTATATTTAGGTTCATTGTTGACTTTTAGATCTTTGTTTATATTTGTAGTGTTTGTTTACATTTATAGCCTTTGTTTACATTTAGCTCTTCGATACATTCACGTCTTTGTTTACATTTAGAGTCTTTGTTTACATTCACGTCTTGCTTTACATATGGGGTCTGTTTACATTTAGGTCTTTGTTAACACTCACGTATTTGTTTACATTTAGGGTCTTTGTTTACATTCACGTTTTTGTTTACATATGGGGTCTGTTTACATTAAAATTCTGTTTTTATTTAAGGATTTTCTTTTTTTTAGATTTATGTTTATAATTGTAGTCTTTGTTTACATTTGTAGCATTTGTTTACATTTAGGTCTTCGCTACATTCACGTCTTTGTTTACATTTAGAGAGTTTGTTTACATTCAAGTCTTCGTTTACATTTTTGGTCTGTTTACAATTAGGTCTTGGTTTACATTTAGAATTTTTTTAATTTAGGGTCATTGTTTACTTTTAGATCTTTGTTTACAAGTAAAAACTTTCTTCATTAGGTTCTATGTTTATCTATGTTCTTTGTTTACATTTATAGCCTTCATTTATATTTAGGTCTCTGTATACATTTATAGACTTTGTTAACACTTATGTGATTGTTTACATTCACGTCTTTGTTTACATTTAGGTCTTTGTTTACATATGGGGTCTTTTTACATTTAAAGTCTGTTTTTAATTAAGGTCTTTCTTTCCTTTTAGATCTCTGTTTATTATTGTAGACTGTTTCCATTTAGCTTCTTTGTTTCCATGTATAGTCTTTGATTACATTTAGGTCTTTGTCTACATTTATGTCTTTGTTTACATTTAGGGTCTTTGTTTACATTTTGTGTCTCTGTTTACATTTAGTATCTCTGTTTATATTTCATGTCTGTGCACATTTAGGGATTTTTTATATTTAGGGTCATTGTTGACTTTTAGATCTTTGTTTATATTTGTAGTGTTTGTTTACATTTATAGCCTTTGTTTACATTTAGGTCTTCGATACATTCACGTCTTTGTTTACATTTAGAGTCTTTGTTTACATTCACGTCTTGCTTTACATATGGGGTCTGTTTACATTTAGGTCTTTGTTAACATTCACGTATTTGTTTACATATAGGGTATTTGTTTACATTCACGTCTTTGTTTACATATTGGGTCTGTTTACATTAAAAGTCTGTTTTTATTTAAGGCCTTTCTTTTATTTTAGATTTATGTTTATAATTGTAGTCTTTGTTTACATTTATAGCATTTGTTTACATTTAGGTCTTCGATACATTCACGTCTTTGTTTACATTTAGAGCCTTTGTTTACATTCACGTCTTCGTTTACATATGGGGTCTGTTTACAATGAGGTCTTTGTTTTCATTTAGGGATATTAAATTTAGGGTCATTGTTTACTTTTAGATTTTGTTTATATTTGTAGTCTTTGTTTACATCTATAATATTTTTTCATTAGGCTCTTTGTTTAATTAGATTATTTGTATACATTTATAGCTTTGTTTACATTTAGATCTTTGTATACATTTATTGTCTTTGTTTACATTTAGGTCTTTGTTTACATTCACGTCTTTGCTTACATTTAAAGTGTTTGTTTACATTCACGTCTTCATTTACATATGGGGTCTGTTTACATTTAAATCTTTTTTTTTATGGTCTTTCTTTCCTTTTAGATCTCTGTTTATTATTATAGTCTTTGTTTCCATTTAGGTACTTTGTTTCCATTTATTGCCTTTGTTTACATTTATATCACTGTTTACATTCACGTCTTTGTTTACATTAAGGGTCTTTGTTTACATTTAGTGTCTTTGTTTACATTTTATTCCTGTGTATACATTTAGGGTCATTGTTGACTTTTAGATCTTTGTTTATAATTGTAGTCTTTATTTACATTTATAACCTTTGTTTACATTTATAGCCTTTATTTATATTTAGGTCTCTGTATACATTTATAGACTTTGTTAACACTTATGTGATTGTTTACATTCACGTCTTTGTTTACATTTAGGTCTTCGCTACATTCACGTCTTTGTTTACATTTAGAGAGTTTGTTTACATTCAAGTCTTCGTTTACATTTTTGGTCTGTTTACAATTAGGTCTTTGTTTACATTTAGAATTTTTTTAATTTAGGGTCATTGTTTACTTTTAGATCTTTGTTTACAAGTAAAAACTTTCTTCATTAGGTTCTATGTTTATCTATGTTCTTTGTTTACATTTATAGCCTTTATTTATATTTAGGTCTCTGTATACATTTATAGACTTTGTTAACACTTATGTGATTGTTTACATTCACGTCTTTGTTTACATTTAGGTCTTTGTTTACATATGGGGTCTTTTTACATTTAAAGTCTGTTTTTAATTAAGGTCTTTCTTTCCTTTTAGATCTCTGTTTATTATTGTAGACTGTTTCCATTTAGCTTCTTTGTTTCCATGTATAGTCTTTGATTACATTTAGGTCTTTGTCTACATTTATGTCTTTGTTTTCATTTAGGGTCTTTGTTTACATTTAGTGTCTCTGTTTACATTTAGTATCTCTGTTTATATTTCATGTCTGTGCACATTTAGGGATTTTTTATATTTAGGGTCATTGTTGACTTTTAGATCTTTGTTTATATTTGTAGTGTTTGTTTACATTTATAGCCTTTGTTTACATTTAGGTCTTCGATACATTCACGTCTTTGTTTACATTTAGAGTCTTTGTTTACATTCACGTCTTGCTTTACATATGGGGTCTGTTTACATTTAGGTCTTTCTTAACATTTACGTATTTGTTTACATTTAGGGTCTTTGTTTACATTCACGTCTTTGTTTACATATGGGGTCTGTTTACATTAAAAGTCTGTTTTTATTTAAGGCCTTTCTTTTATTTTAGATTTATGTTTATAATTGTAGTCTTTGTTTACATTTATAGCATTTGTTTACATTTAGGTCTTCGATACATTCAGGTCTTTGTTTACATTTAGAGCCTTTGTTTACATTCACGTCTTCGTTTACATATGGGGTCTGTTTACAATTAGGTCTTTGTTTTCATTTAGGGATATTAAATTTAGGGTCATTGTTTACTTTTAGATTTTGTTTATATTTGTAGTATTTGTTTACATCTATAATATTTTTTCATTAGGCTCTTTGTTTAATTAGGTTATTTGTATACATTTATAGCCTTTGTTTACATTTAGATCTTTGTATACATTTATTGTCTTTGTTTACATTTAGGTCTTTGTTTACATTCACGTCTTTGCTTACATTTAAAGTCTTTGTTTACATTCACGTCTTTATTTACATATGGGGTCTATTTACATTTAATTTTTTTTTAAGGTCTTTCTTTCCTTTTAGATCTCTGTTTATTATTATAGTCTTTGTTTCCATTTAGGTACTTTGTTTCCATTTATTGCCTTTGTTTACATTTATATCACTGTTTACATTCACGTCTTTGTTTACATTAAGGGTCTTTGTTTACATTTAGTGTCTTTGTTTACATTTTATTCCTGTGTATACATTTAGGGTCATTGTTGACTTTTAGATCTCTGTTTATAATTGTAGTCTTTATTTACATTTATAACCTTTGTTTACATTTATAGCCTTTATTTATATTTAGGTCTCTGTATACATTTATAGACTTTGTTAACACTTATGTGATTGTTTACATTCACGTCTTTGTTTACATTTAGGGTCTTTGTTTACATTCACGTCTTTGTTTACATTCAGGGTTGTTGTTTACATATGGGATCTGTTTACTTCTATGTCTTTGTTTACATATAGTGATTTTTTATATTTAGGGTGATTGTTTAATTTTAGATCTTTGTTTACATTTGTAGTCTTTATTTACATTTATATTCTTTTTTCATTAGGTTCTTTGTTTAATTAGGTTCTTTTTTTACATTTATAGCCTTTGTTTACATTTAGATCTCTGTATACATTTATAGTCTTTGTTTACATTTAGGTCTTTGTTTACATATGGGGTCTTTTTACATTTAAAGTCTATTTTTAATTAAGGTCTTTCTTTCCTTTTAGATCTCTGTTTATTATTGTAGACTTTGTTTTCATTTAGGTTCTTTGTTTCCATGTATAGTCTTTGTTTACATTTAGCTGTTTGTCTACATTTATGTCTTTGTTTACATTTAGTGTGTCTCTGTTTACATTTAGTGTGTCTCTGTTTACATTTAGTGTCTCTGTTTAAATTTCATACTTGTGCACATTTAGGGATTTTTTATATTTAGGTTCATTGTTGACTTTTAGATCTTTGTTTATATTTGTAGTGTTTGTTTACATTTATAGCCTTTGTTTACATTTAGCTCTTCGATACATTCACGTCTTTGTTTACATTTAGAGTCTTTGTTTACATTCACGTCTTGCTTTACATATGGGGTCTGTTTACATTTAGGTCTTTGTTAACACTCACGTATTTGTTTACATTTAGGGTCTTTGTTTACATTCACGTTTTTGTTTACATATGGGGTCTGTTTACATTAAAATTCTGTTTTTATTTAAGGATTTTCTTTTTTTTAGATTTATGTTTATAATTGTAGTCTTTGTTTACATTTGTAGCATTTGTTTACATTTAGGTCTTCGCTACATTCACGTCTTTGTTTACATTTAGAGAGTTTGTTTACATTCAAGTCTTCGTTTACATTTTTGGTCTGTTTACAATTAGGTCTTGGTTTACATTTAGAATTTTTTTAATTTAGGGTCATTGTTTACTTTTAGATCTTTGTTTACAAGTAAAAACTTTCTTCATTAGGTTCTATGTTTATCTATGTTCTTTGTTTACATTTATAGCCTTCATTTATATTTAGGTCTCTGTATACATTTATAGACTTTGTTAACACTTATGTGATTGTTTACATTCACGTCTTTGTTTACATTTAGGTCTTTGTTTACATATGGGGTCTTTTTACATTTAAAGTCTGTTTTTAATTAAGGTCTTTCTTTCCTTTTAGATCTCTGTTTATTATTGTAGACTGTTTCCATTTAGCTTCTTTGTTTCCATGTATAGTCTTTGATTACATTTAGGTCTTTGTCTACATTTATGTCTTTGTTTACATTTAGGGTCTTTGTTTACATTTTGTGTCTCTGTTTACATTTAGTATCTCTGTTTATATTTCATGTCTGTGCACATTTAGGGATTTTTTATATTTAGGGTCATTGTTGACTTTTAGATCTTTGTTTATATTTGTAGTGTTTGTTTACATTTATAGCCTTTGTTTACATTTAGGTCTTCGATACATTCACGTCTTTGTTTACATTTAGAGTCTTTGTTTACATTCACGTCTTGCTTTACATATGGGGTCTGTTTACATTTAGGTCTTTGTTAACATTCACGTATTTGTTTACATTTAGGGTATTTGTTTACATTCACGTCTTTGTTTACATATTGGGTCTGTTTACATTAAAAGTCTGTTTTTATTTAAGGCCTTTCTTTTATTTTAGATTTATGTTTATAATTGTAGTTTTGTTTACATTTATAGCATTTGTTTACATTTAGGTCTTCGATACATTCACGTCTTTGTTTACATTTAGAGCCTTTGTTTACATTCACGTCTTCGTTTACATATGGGGTCTGTTTACAATGAGGTCTTTGTTTTCATTTAGGGATATTAAATTTAGGGTCATTGTTTACTTTTAGATTTTGTTTATATTTGTAGTCTTTGTTTACATCTATAATATTTTTTCATTAGGCTCTTTGTTTAATTAGATTATTTGTATACATTTATAGCTTTGTTTACATTTAGATCTTTGTATACATTTATTGTCTTTGTTTACATTTAGGTCTTTGTTTACATTCACGTCTTTGCTTACATTTAAAGTGTTTGTTTACATTCACGTCTTCATTTACATATGGGGTCTGTTTACATTTAAATCTTTTTTTTTATGGTCTTTCTTTCCTTTTAGATCTCTGTTTATTATTATAGTCTTTGTTTCCATTTAGGTACTTTGTTTCCATTTATTGCCTTTGTTTACATTTATATCACTGTTTACATTCACGTCTTTGTTTACATTAAGGGTCTTTGTTTACATTTAGATCTTTGTATACATTTATTGTCTTTGTTTACATTTAGTGTCTTTGTTTACATTTTATTCCTGTGTATACATTTAGGGTCATTGTTGACTTTTAGATCTTTGTTTATAATTGTAGTCTTTATTTACATTTATAACCTTTGTTTACATTTATAGCCTTTATTTATATTTAGGTCTCTGTATACATTTATAGACTTTGTTAACACTTATGTGATTGTTTACATTCACGTCTTTGTTTACATTTAGGGTCTTTGTTTACATTCACGTCTTTGTTTACATTCAGGGTTGTTGTTTACATATGGGATCTGTTTACTTCTATGTCTTTGTTTACATATAGTGATTTTTTATATTTAGGGTGATTGTTTAATTTTAGATCTTTGTTTACATTTATAGTCTTTATTTACATTTATATTCTTTTTTCATTAGGTTCTTTGTTTAATTAGGTTCTTTTTTTACATTTATAGCCTTTGTTTACATTTAGATCTCTGTATACAATTATAGTCTTTGTTTACATTTAGGTCTTTGTTTACATATGGGGTCTTTTTACATTTAAAGTCTATTTTTAATTAAGGTATTTCTTTCCTTTTAGATCTCTGTTTATTATTGTAGACTTTGTTTCCATTTAGGTTCTTTGTTTCCATGTATAGTCTTTGTTTACATTTAGCTGTTTGTCTACATTTATGTCTTTGTTTACATTTAGTGTGTCTCTGTTTACATTTAGTGTGTCTCTGTTTACATTTAGTGTCTCTGTTTAAATTTCATGCCTGTGCACATTTAGGGATTTTTTATATTTAGGGTCATTGTTGACTTTTAGATCTTTTTTTATATTTGTAGTGTTTGTTTACATTTATAGCCTTTGTTTACATTTAGCTCTTCGATACATTCACGTCTTTGTTTACATTTAGAGTCTTTGTTTACATTCACGTCTTGCTTTACATATGGGGTCTGTTTACATTTAGGTCTTTGTTAACACTCACGTATTTGTTTACATTTAGGGTATTTGTTTACATTCACGTCTTTGTTTACATATTGGGTCTGTTTACATTAAAAGTCTGTTTTTATTTAAGGCCTTTCTTTTATTTTAGATTTATGTTTATAATTGTAGTTTTGTTTACATTTATAGCATTTGTTTACATTTAGGTCTTCGATACATTCACGTCTTTGTTTACATTTAGAGCCTTTGTTTACATTCACGTCTTCGTTTACATATGGGGTCTGTTTACAATGAGGTCTTTGTTTTCATTTAGGGATATTAAATTTAGGGTCATTGTTTACTTTTAGATTTTGTTTATATTTGTAGTCTTTGTTTACATCTATAATATTTTTTCATTAGGCTCTTTGTTTAATTAGATTATTTGTATACATTTATAGCTTTGTTTACATTTAGATCTTTGTATACATTTATTGTCTTTGTTTACATTTAGGTCTTTGTTTACATTCACGTCTTTGCTTACATTTAAAGTGTTTGTTTACATTCACGTCTTCATTTACATATGGGGTCTGTTTACATTTAAATCTTTTTTTTTATGGTCTTTCTTTCCTTTTAGATCTCTGTTTATTATTATAGTCTTTGTTTCCATTTAGGTACTTTGTTTCCATTTATTGCCTTTGTTTCCATTTATATCACTGTTTACATTCACGTCTTTGTTTACATTAAGGGTCTTTGTTTACATTTAGTGTCTTTGTTTACATTTTATTCCTGTGTATACATTTAGGGTCATTGTTGACTTTTAGATCTTTGTTTATAATTGTAGTCTTTATTTACATTTATAACCTTTGTTTACATTTATAGCCTTTATTTATATTTAGGTCTCTGTATACATTTATAGACTTTGTTAACACTTATGTGATTGTTTACATTCACGTCTTTGTTTACATTTAGGGTCTTTGTTTACATTCACGTCTTTGTTTACATTCAGGGTTGTTGTTTACATATGGGATCTGTTTACTTCTATGTCTTTGTTTACATATAGTGATTTTTTATATTTAGGGTGATTGTTTAATTTTAGATCTTTGTTTACATTTATAGTCTTTATTTACATTTATATTCTTTTTTCATTAGGTTCTTTGTTTAATTAGGTTCTTTTTTTACATTTATAGCCTTTGTTTACATTTAGATCTCTGTATACAATTATAGTCTTTGTTTACATTTAGGTCTTTGTTTACATATGGGGTCTTTTTACATTTAAAGTCTATTTTTAATTAAGGTCTTTCTTTCCTTTTAGATCTCTGTTTATTATTGTAGACTTTGTTTTCATTTAGGTTCTTTGTTTCCATGTATAGTCTTTGTTTACATTTAGCTGTTTGTCTACATTTATGTCTTTGTTTACATTTAGTGTGTCTCTGTTTACATTTAGTGTGTCTCTGTTTACATTTAGTGTCTCTGTTTAAATTTCATGCCTGTGCACATTTAGGGATTTTTTATATTTAGGTTCATTGTTGACTTTTAGATCTTTGTTTATATTTGTAGTGGTTGTTTACATTTATAGCCTTTGTTTTTATTTAGCTCTTCGATACATTCACGTCTTTGTTTACATTTAGAGTCTTTGTTTATATTCACGTCTTGCTTTACACATGGGGTCTGTTTACATTTAGGTCTTTGTTAACACTCACGTATTTGTTTACATTTAGGCTCTTTGTTTACATTCACGTCTTTGTTTACATATGGGGTCTGTTTACATTAAAAGTCTGTTTTTATTTAAGGATTTTCTTTTTTTTAGATTTATGTTTATAATTGTAGTCTTTGTTTACATTTGTAGCATTTGTTTACATTTAGGTCTTCGCTACATTCACGTCTTTGTTTACATTTAGAGAGTTTGTTTACATTCAAGTCTTCGTTTACATTTGGGGTCTGTTTACAATTAGGTCTTTGTTTACATTTAGAATTTTTTTAATTTAGGGTCATTGTTTACTTTTAGATCTTTGTTTACAAGTAAAAACATTTTTCATTAGGTTCTATGTTTATCTATGTTCTTTGTTTACATTTATAGCCTTTATTTATATTTAGGTCTCTGTATACATTTATAGACTTTGTTAACACTTATGTGATTGTTTACATTCACGTCTTTGTTTACATTTAGGTCTTTGTTTACATATGGGGTCTTTTTACATTTAAAGTCTGTTTTTAATTAAGGTCTTTCTTTCCTTTTAGATCTCTGTTTATTATTGTAGACTGTTTCCATTTAGGTTCTTTGTTTCCATGTATAGTCTTTGATTACATTTAGGTCTTTGTCTACATTTATGTCTTTGTTTACATTTAGGGTCTTTGTTTACATTTAGTGTCTCTGTTTACATTTAGTGTCTCTGTTTATATTTCATGTCTGTGCACATTTAGGGATTTTTTATATTTAGGGTCATTGTTGACTTTTAGATCTTTGTTTATATTTGTAGTGTTTGTTTACATTTATAGTCTTTGTTTACACTCACGTCTTGCTTTACATATGGGGTCTGTTTACATTTAGGTCTTTGTTAACATTCACGTATTTGTTTACATTTATGGTCTTTGTTTACATTCACGTCTTTGTTTACGTATGGGGTCTGTTTACATTAAAAGTCTGTTTTTATTTAAGGCCTTTCTATTATTTTAGATTTATGTTTATAATTGTAGTCTTTGTTTACATTTATAGCATTTGTTTACATTTAGGTCTTCGTTTACATATGGGGTCTGTTTACAATTAGGTCTTTGTTTTCATTTAGGGATTTTAAATTTAGGGTCATTGTTTACTTTTAGATTTTGTTTATATTTGTAGTCTTTGTTTACATCTATAATATTTTTTCATTAGGTTCTTTGTTTAATTAGGTTATTTGTATACATTTATAGCCTTTGTTTACATTTAGATCTTTGTATACATTTACTGTCTATGTTTACATTTAGGTCTTTGTTTACATTCACGTCTTTGCTTACATTTAAAATCTTTGTTTACATTCACGTCTTTATTTACATATGGGGTCTGTTTACATTTAAATCTTTTTTTTAAGGTCTTTCTTTCCTTTTAGATCTCTGTTTATTATTATAGTCTTCGTTTCATTGAGGTACTTTGTTTCCATTTATTGCCTTTGTTTACATTTATATCACTGTTTACATTCACGTCTTTGTTTACATTAAGGGTCTTTGTTTACATTTAGTGTCTTTGTTTACATTTTATGCCTGTGTATACATTTAGGGTCGTTGTTGATTTTTAAATCTTTGTTTATATTTGTAGTCTTTATTTACATTTATAACCTTTGTTTACATTTAGGTCTTCGATACATTCACGTCTTTGTTTACATTTAGAGTCTTTGTTTACATTCACGTCTTCGTTTACATATGGGGCCTGTTTACATTTAGGTCTTTGTTTACATTTAGGAATTTTTAAATTTAGGGTCATTGTTAACTTTTAGATCTTTGTTTACAAGTATAAACTTTTTCATTAGGTTCTATGTTTATCTATGCACTTTGTTTACATTTATAGCCTTTATTTATATTTAGGTCTCTGTATACATTTATAGACTTTCTTAACACTTAATTGATTGTTTACATTCACGTCTTCGATTACATTTAGGGTCTTTGTTTACATTCACGTCAATGTTTACATTCAGGGTTTTTGTTTACATATGGGAACTGTTTACTTTTATGTCTTTGTTTACATTTAGTGATTTTTTATATTTAGGGTGATTGTTTAATTTTAGATCTTTGTTTACATTTGTAGTCTTTATTTCGTTTATATTCTTTTTTCATTAGGTTCTTTGTTTAATTAGGTTCTTTTTTTACATTTATAGCCTTTGTTTACATTTAGATCTCTGTATACATTTATAGTCTTTGTTTACATTTAGGTCTTTGTTTACATATGGGGTCTTTTTACATTTAAAGTCTATTTTTAATTAAGGTATTTCTTTCCTTTTAGATCTCTGTTTATTATTGTAGACTTTGTTTCCATTTAGGTTCTTTGTTTCCATGTATAGTCTTTGTTTACATTTAGCTGTTTGTCTACATTTATGTCTTTGTTTACATTTAGTGTGTCTCTGTTTACATTTAGTGTGTCTCTGTTTACATTTAGTGTCTCTGTTTAAATTTCATGCCTGTGCACATTTAGGGATTTTTTATATTTAGGGTCATTGTTGACTTTTAGATCTTTTTTTATATTTGTAGTGTTTGTTTACATTTATAGCCTTTGTTTACATTTAGCTCTTCGATACATTCACGTCTTTGTTTACATTTAGAGTCTTTGTTTACATTCACGTCTTGCTTTACATATGGGGTCTGTTTACATTTAGGTCTTTGTTAACACTCACGTATTTGTTTACATTTAGGGTATTTGTTTACATTCACGTCTTTGTTTACATATTGGGTCTGTTTACATTAAAAGTCTGTTTTTATTTAAGGCCTTTCTTTTATTTTAGATTTATGTTTATAATTGTAGTTTTGTTTACATTTATAGCATTTGTTTACATTTAGGTCTTCGATACATTCACGTCTTTGTTTACATTTAGAGCCTTTGTTTACATTCACGTCTTCGTTTACATATGGGGTCTGTTTACAATGAGGTCTTTGTTTTCATTTAGGGATATTAAATTTAGGGTCATTGTTTACTTTTAGATTTTGTTTATATTTGTAGTCTTTGTTTACATCTATAATATTTTTTCATTAGGCTCTTTGTTTAATTAGATTATTTGTATACATTTATAGCTTTGTTTACATTTAGATCTTTGTATACATTTATTGTCTTTGTTTACATTTAGGTCTTTGTTTACATTCACGTCTTTGCTTACATTTAAAGTGTTTGTTTACATTCACGTCTTCATTTACATATGGGGTCTGTTTACATTTAAATCTTTTTTTTTATGGTCTTTCTTTCCTTTTAGATCTCTGTTTATTATTATAGTCTTTGTTTCCATTTAGGTACTTTGTTTCCATTTATTGCCTTTGTTTACATTTATATCACTGTTTACATTCACGTCTTTGTTTACATTAAGGGTCTTTGTTTACATTTAGTGTCTTTGTTTAC
This sequence comes from Salticus scenicus, assembly GCA_963930645.1. NCBI lineage: Eukaryota > Metazoa > Arthropoda > Arachnida > Araneae > Salticidae > Salticus > Salticus scenicus. Next base: position 153,531 of record CAWVNO010001763.1, on the reverse strand, counting down.
ATTTTATTCCTGTGTATACATTTAGGGTCATTGTTGACTTTTAGATCTTTGTTTATAATTGTAGTCTTTATTTACATTTATAACCTTTGTTTACATTTATAGCCTTTATTTATATTTAGGTCTCTGTATACATTTATAGACTTTGTTAACACTTATGTGATTGTTTACATTCACGTCTTTGTTTACATTTAGGGTCTTTGTTTACATTCACGTCTTTGTTTACATTCAGGGTTGTTGTTTACATATGGGATCTGTTTACTTCTATGTCTTTGTTTACATATAGTGATTTTTTATATTTAGGGTGATTGTTTAATTTTAGATCTTTGTTTACATTTATAGTCTTTATTTACATTTATATTCTTTTTTCATTAGGTTCTTTGTTTAATTAGGTTCTTTTTTTACATTTATAGCCTTTGTTTACATTTAGATCTCTGTATACAATTATAGTCTTTGTTTACATTTAGGTCTTTGTTTACATATGGGGTCTTTTTACATTTAAAGTCTATTTTTAATTAAGGTCTTTCTTTCCTTTTAGATCTCTGTTTATTATTGTAGACTTTGTTTTCATTTAGGTTCTTTGTTTCCATGTATAGTCTTTGTTTACATTTAGCTGTTTGTCTACATTTATGTCTTTGTTTACATTTAGTGTGTCTCTGTTTACATTTAGTGTGTCTCTGTTTACATTTAGTGTCTCTGTTTAAATTTCATGCCTGTGCACATTTAGGGATTTTTTATATTTAGGTTCATTGTTGACTTTTAGATCTTTGTTTATATTTGTAGTGGTTGTTTACATTTATAGCCTTTGTTTTTATTTAGCTCTTCGATACATTCACGTCTTTGTTTACATTTAGAGTCTTTGTTTATATTCACGTCTTGCTTTACACATGGGGTCTGTTTACATTTAGGTCTTTGTTAACACTCACGTATTTGTTTACATTTAGGCTCTTTGTTTACATTCACGTCTTTGTTTACATATGGGGTCTGTTTACATTAAAAGTCTGTTTTTATTTAAGGATTTTCTTTTTTTTAGATTTATGTTTATAATTGTAGTCTTTGTTTACATTTGTAGCATTTGTTTACATTTAGGTCTTCGCTACATTCACGTCTTTGTTTACATTTAGAGAGTTTGTTTACATTCAAGTCTTCGTTTACATTTGGGGTCTGTTTACAATGAGTCTTTGTTTACATTTAGAATTTTTTTAATTTAGGGTCATTGTTTACTTTTAGATCTTTGTTTACAAGTAAAAACATTTTTCATTAGGTTCTATGTTTATCTATGTTCTTTGTTTACATTTATAGCCTTTATTTATATTTAGGTCTCTGTATACATTTATAGACTTTGTTAACACTTATGTGATTGTTTACATTCACGTCTTTGTTTACATTTAGGTCTTTGTTTACATATGGGGTCTTTTTACATTTAAAGTCTGTTTTTAATTAAGGTCTTTCTTTCCTTTTAGATCTCTGTTTATTATTGTAGACTGTTTCCATTTAGGTTCTTTGTTTCCATGTATAGTCTTTGATTACATTTAGGTCTTTGTCTACATTTATGTCTTTGTTTACATTTAGGGTCTTTGTTTACATTTAGTGTCTCTGTTTACATTTAGTGTCTCTGTTTATATTTCATGTCTGTGCACATTTAGGGATTTTTTATATTTAGGGTCATTGTTGACTTTTAGATCTTTGTTTATATTTGTAGTGTTTGTTTACATTTATAGTCTTTGTTTACACTCACGTCTTGCTTTACATATGGGGTCTGTTTACATTTAGGTCTTTGTTAACATTCACGTATTTGTTTACATTTATGGTCTTTGTTTACATTCACGTCTTTGTTTACGTATGGGGTCTGTTTACATTAAAAGTCTGTTTTTATTTAAGGCCTTTCTATTATTTTAGATTTATGTTTATAATTGTAGTCTTTGTTTACATTTATAGCATTTGTTTACATTTAGGTCTTCATTTACATATGGGGTCTGTTTACAATTAGGTCTTTGTTTTCATTTAGGGATTTTAAATTTAGGGTCATTGTTTACTTTTAGATTTTGTTTATATTTGTAGTCTTTGTTTACATCTATAATATTTTTTCATTAGGTTCTTTGTTTAATTAGGTTATTTGTATACATTTATAGCCTTTGTTTACATTTAGATCTTTGTATACATTTACTGTCTATGTTTACATTTAGGTCTTTGTTTACATTCACGTCTTTGCTTACATTTAAAATCTTTGTTTACATTCACGTCTTTATTTACATATGGGGTCTGTTTACATTTAAATCTTTTTTTTAAGGTCTTTCTTTCCTTTTAGATCTCTGTTTATTATTATAGTCTTCGTTTCATTGAGGTACTTTGTTTCCATTTATTGCCTTTGTTTACATTTATATCACTGTTTACATTCACGTCTTTGTTTACATTAAGGGTCTTTGTTTACATTTAGTGTCTTTGTTTACATTTTATGCCTGTGTATACATTTAGGGTCGTTGTTGATTTTTAAATCTTTGTTTATATTTGTAGTCTTTATTTACATTTATAACCTTTGTTTACATTTAGGTCTTCGATACATTCACGTCTTTGTTTACATTTAGAGTCTTTGTTTACATTCACGTCTTCGTTTACATATGGGGCCTGTTTACATTTAGGTCTTTGTTTACATTTAGGAATTTTTAAATTTAGGGTCATTGTTAACTTTTAGATCTTTGTTTACAAGTATAAACTTTTTCATTAGGTTCTATGTTTATCTATGCACTTTGTTTACATTTATAGCCTTTATTTATATTTAGGTCTCTGTATACATTTATAGACTTTCTTAACACTTAATTGATTGTTTACATTCACGTCTTCGATTACATTTAGGGTCTTTGTTTACATTCACGTCAATGTTTACATTCAGGGTTTTTGTTTACATATGGGAACTGTTTACTTTTATGTCTTTGTTTACATTTAGTGATTTTTTATATTTAGGGTGATTGTTTAATTTTAGATCTTTGTTTACATTTGTAGTCTTTATTTCGTTTATATTCTTTTTTCATTAGGTTCTTTGTTTAATTAGGTTCTTTTTTTACATTTATAGCCTTTGTTTACATTTAGATCTCTGTATACATTTATAGTCTTTGTTTACATTTAGGTCTTTGTTTACATATGGGGTCTTTTTACATTTAAAGTCTATTTTTAATTAAGGTATTTCTTTCCTTTTAGATCTCTGTTTATTATTGTAGACTTTGTTTCCATTTAGGTTCTTTGTTTTCATGTATAGTCTTTGTTTACATTTAGCTGTTTGTCTACATTTATGTCTTTGTTTACATTTAGTGTGTCTCTGTTTACATTTAGTGTGTCTCTGTTTACATTTAGTGTCTCTGTTTAAATTTCATGCCTGTGCACATTTAGGGATTTTTTATATTTAGGGTCATTGTTGACTTTTAGATCTTTTTTTATATTTGTAGTGTTTGTTTACATTTATAGCCTTTGTTTACATTTAGCTCTTCGATACATTCACGTCTTTGTTTACATTTAGAGTCTTTGTTTACATTCACGTCTTGCTTTACATATGGGGTCTGTTTACATTTAGGTCTTTGTTAACACTCACGTATTTGTTTACATTTAGGGTCTTTGTTTACATTCACGTCTTTGTTTACATATGGGGTCTGTTTACATTAAAAGTCTGTTTTTATTTAAGGATTTTCTTTTTTTTAGATTTATGTTTATAATTGTAGTCTTTGTTTACATTTGTAGCATTTGTTTACATTTAGGTCTTCGCTACATTCACGTCTTTGTTTACATTTAGAGAGTTTGTTTACATCCAAGTCTTCGTTTACATTTGGGGTCTGTTTACATTTAGGTCTTTGTTTACATTTAGAATTTTTTTAATTTAGGGTCATTGTTTACTTTTAGATCTTTGTTTACAAGTAAAAACTTTTTTCATTAGGTTCTATGTTTATCTATGTCCTTTGTTTACATTATAGCCTTTATTTATATTTAGGTCTCTGTATACATTTATAGACTTTGTTAACACTTATGTGATTGTTTACATTCACGTCTTTGTTTACATTTAGGTCTTTGTTTACATATGGGGTCTTTTTACATTTAAAGTCTGTTTTTAATTAAGGTCTTTCTTCCCTTTTAGATCTCTGTTTATTATTGTAGACTGTTTCCATTTAGGTTCTTTGTTTCCATGTATAGTCTTTGATTACATTTAGGTCTTTGTCTACATTTATGTCTTTGTTTACATTTAGGGTCTTTGTTTACATTTAGTGTCTCTGTTTACATTTAGTGTCTCTGTTTATATTTCATGTCTGTGCACATTTAGGGATTTTTTATATTTAGGGTCATTGTTGACTTTTAGATCTTTGTTTATATTTGTAGTGTTTGTTTACATTTATAGCCTTTGTTTACATTTAGGTCTTCGATACATTCACGTCTTTGTTTACATTCACGTCTTGCTTTACATATGGGGTCTGTTTACATTTAGGTCTTTGTTAACATTCACGTATTTGTTTACATTTAGGGTCTTTGTTTACATTCACGTCTTTGTTTACATATGGGGTCTGTTTACATTAAAAGTCTGTTTTTATTTAAGGCCTTTCTTTTATTTTAGATTTATGTTTATAATTGTAGTCTTTGTTTACATTTATAGCATTTGTTTACATTTAGGTCTTCGTTTACATATGGGGTCTGTTTACAATTAGGTCTTTGTTTTCATTTAGGGATTTTAAATTTAGGGTCATTGTTTACTTTTAGATTTTGTTTATATTTGTAGTCTTTGTTTACATCTATAATATTTTTTCATTAGGTTCTTTGTTTAATTAGGTTATTTGTATACATTTATAGCCTTTGTTTACATTTAGATCTTTGTATACATTTATTGTCTTTGTTTACATTTAGGTCTTTGTTTACATTCACGTCTTTGCTTACATTTAAAGTCTTTGTTTACATTCACGTCTTTATTTACATATGGGTTCTGTTTACATTTAAATCTTTTTTTTAAGGTCTTTCTTTCCTTTTAGATCTCTGTTTATTATTATAGTCTTTGTTTCCATTTAGGTACTTTGTTTCCATTTATTGCCTTTGTTTACATTTATATCACTGTTTACATTCACGTCTTTGTTTACATTAAGGGTCTTTGTTTACATTTAGTGTCTTTGTTTACATTTTATTCCTGTGTATACATTTAGGGTCATTGTTGACTTTTAGATCTTTGTTTATAATTGTAGTCTTTATTTACATTTATAACCTTTGTTTACATTTATAGCCTTTATTTATATTTAGGTCTCTGTATACATTTATAGACTTTGTTAACACTTATGTGATTGTTTACATTCACGTCTTTGTTTACATTTAGGGTCTTTGTTTACATTCACGTCTTTGTTTACATTCAGGGTTGTTGTTTACATATGGGATCTGTTTACTTCTATGTCTTTGTTTACATATAGTGATTTTTTATATTTAGGGTGATTGTTTAATTTTAGATCTTTGTTTACATTTGTAGTCTTTATTTACATTTATATTCTTTTTTCATTAGGTTCTTTGTTTAATTAGGTTCTTTTTTTACATTTATAGCCTTTGTTTACATTTAGATCTCTGCATACATTTATAATCTTTGTTTACATTTAGGTCTTTGTTTACGTATGGTGTCTTTTTACATTTAAAGTCTATTTTTAATTAAGGTCTTTCTTTGATTTTAGATCTCTGTTTATTATTGTAGACTTTGTTTCCATTTAGGTTCTTTGTTTCCATGTATAGTCTTTGTTTACATTTAGCTGTTTGTCTACATTTATGTCTTTGTTTACATTTAGTGTGTCTCTGTTTACATTTAGGGTGTCTCTGTTTACATTTAGTGTCTCTGTTTAAATTTCATGCCTGTGCACATTTAGGGATTTTTTATATTTAGGGTCATTGTTGACTTTTAGATCTTTTTTTATATTTGTAGTGTTTGTTTACATTTATAGCCTTTGTTTACATTTAGCTCTTCGATACATTCACGTCTTTGTTTACATTTAGAGTCTTTGTTTACATTCACGTCTTGCTTTACATATGGGGTCTGTTTACATTTAGGTCTTTGTTAACACTCACGTATTTGTTTGCATTTAGGGTCTTTGTTTACATTCACGTCTTTGTTTACATATGGGGTCTGTTTGCATTAAAAGTCTGTTTTTATTTAAGGATTTTCTTTTTTTTAGATTTATGTTTATAATTGTAGTCTTTGTTTACATTTGTAGCATTTGTTTACATTTAGGTCTTCGCTACATTCACGTCTTTGTTTACATTTAGAGAGTTTGTTTACATTCAAGTCTTCGTTTACATTTGGGGTCTGTTTACAATTAGGTCTTTGTTTACATTTAGAATTTTTTTAATTTAGGGTCATTGTTTACTTTTAGATCTTTGTTTACAAGTAAAAACTTTTTTCATTAGGTTCTATGTTTATCTAGACCTATGTTCTTTGTTTACATTTATAGCCTTTATTTATATTTAGGTCTCTGTATACATTTACAGACTTTGTTAACACTTATGTGATTGTTTACATTCACGTCTTTGTTTACATTTAGGTCTTTGTCTACATATGGGGTCTTTTTACATTTAAAGTCTGTTTTTAATTAAGGTCTTTCTTCCCTTTTAGATCTCTGTTTATTATTGTAGACTGTTTCCATTTAGGTTCTTTGTTTCCATGTATAGTCTTTGATTACATTTAGGTCTTTGTCTACATTTATGTTTTTGTTTACATTTAGGGTCTTTGTTTACATTTAGTGTCTCTGTTTACATTTAGTGTCTCTGTTTATATTTCCTGTCTGTGCACATTTAGGGATTTTTTATATTTAGGGTCATTGTTGACTTTTAGATCTTTGTTTATATTTCTAGTGTTTGTTTACATTTATAGCCTTTGTTTACATTTAGGTCTTCGATACATTCACGTCTTTGTTTACATTTAGATTCTTTGTTTACATTCACGTCTTGCTTTACATATGGGGTCTGTTTACATTTAGGTCTTTGTTAACATTCACGTATTTGTTTACATTTATGGTCTTTGTTTACATTCACGTCTTTGTTTACATATGGGGTCTGTTTACATTAAAAGTCTGTTTTTATTTAAGGCCTTTCTTTTATTTCAGATTTATGTTTATAATTGTAGTCTTTGCTTACATTTATAGCATTTGTTTACATTTAGGTCTTCGATACATTCACGTCTTTGTTTACATTTAGAGCCTTTGTTTACATTCACGTCTTCGTTTACATATGGGGTCTGTTTACAATTAGGTCTTTGTTTTCATTTAGGGATCTCAAATTTAGGGTCATTGTTTACTTTTAGATTTTGTTTATATTTGTAGTCTTTGTTTACATCTATAATATTTTTTCATTAGGTTCTTTGTTTAATTAGGTTATTTGTATACATTTATAGCATTTGTTTACATTTAGATCTTTGTATACATTTATTGTCTTTGTTTACATTTACGTCTTTGTTTACATTCACGTCTTTGCTTACATTTAAAGTCTTTGTTTACATTCACGTCTTTATTTACATATGGGGTCTGTTTACATTTAAATTTTTTTTAAGGTCTTTCTTTCCTTTCAGATCTTTGTTTCCATTTATTGCCTTTGTTTACATTTATATCACTGTTTACATTCACGTCTTTGTTTACATTAAGGGTCTTTGTTTACATTTAGTGTCTTTGTTTACATTTTATGCTTGTGTATACATTTAGGGTCGATGTTCACTTTTAGATCTTTGTTTACACTTATGTGATTGTTTACATTCACGTCTTTGTTTACATTCAGGGTCTTTGTTTACATTCACGTCTTGCTTTACATATGGGGTCTGTTTACATTTAGGTCTTTGTTAACATTCACGTCTTTGTTTACATATGGGGTCTGTTTACATTAAAAGTCTGTTTTTATTTAAGGCCTTTCTTTTATTTTAGATTTATGTTTATAATTGTAGTCTTTGTTTACATTTGTATCATTTGTTTACATTTAGGTCTTCGATACATTCACGTCTTTGTTTACATTTAGAGCCTTTGTTTACATTCACGTCTTCGTTTACATATGGGGTCTGTTTACAATTAGGTCTTTGTTTTCATTTAGGGATCTCAAATTTAGGGTCATTGTTTACTTTTAGATTTTGTTTATATTTGTAGTCTTTGTTTACATCTATAATATTTTTTCATTAGGTTCTTTGTTTAATTAGGTTATTTGTATACATTTATAGCATTTGTTTACATTTAGATCTTTGTATACATTTATTGTCTTTGTTTACATTTACGTCTTTGTTTACATTCACGTCTTTGCTTACATTTAAAGTCTTTGTTTACATTCACGTCTTTATTTACATATGGGGTCTGTTTACATTTAAATTTTTTTTAAGGTCTTTCTTTCCTTTCAGATCTTTGTTTCCATTTATTGCCTTTGTTTACATTTATATCACTGTTTACATTCACGTCTTTGTTTACATTAAGGGTCTTTGTTTACATTTAATGTCTTTGTTTACATTTTATGCTTGTGTATACATTTAGGGTCGATGTTCACTTTTAGATCTTTGTTTACACTTATGTGATTGTTTACATTCACGTCTTTGTTTACATTCAGGGTCTTTGTTTACATTCACGTCTTGCTTTACATATGGGGTCTGTTTACATTTAGGTCTTTGTTAACATTCACGTCTTTGTTTACATATGGGGTCTGTTTACATTAAAAGTCTGTTTTTATTTAAGGCCTTTCTTTTATTTTAGATTTATGTTTATAATTGTAGTCTTTGTTTACATTTGTATCATTTGTTTACATTTAGGTCTTCGATACATTCACGTCTTTGTTTACATTTAGAGACTTTGTTTACATTCACGTCTTTACTTACATATGGGGTCTGTTTACATTTAAATTTTTTTTAAGGTCTTTCTTTCCTTTCAGATCTCTGTTTATTATTATAGTCTTTGTTTCCATTTAGCTACTTTGTTTCCATTTATTGCCTTTGTTTACATTTATATCACTGTTTACATTCACGTCTTTGTTTATATTAAGGGTCTTTGTTTACATTTAGTGTCTTTGTTTACATTTTATGCTTGTGTATACATTTAGGGTCGATGTTCACTTTTAGATCTTTGTTTACACTTATGTGATTGTTTACATTCACGTCTTTGTTTACATTCAGGGTCTTTGTTTACATTCACGTCTTGCTTTACATATGGGGTCTGTTTACATTTAGGTCTTTGTTAACATTCACGTCTTTGTTTACATATGGGGTCTGTTTACATTAAAAGTCTGTTTTTATTTAAGGCCTTTCTTTTATTTTAGATTTATGTTTATAATTGTAGTCTTTGTTTACATTTGTATCATTTGTTTACATTTAGGTCTTCGATACATTCACGTCTTTGTTTACATTTAGAGCCTTTGTTTACATTCACGTCTTCGTTTACATATGGGGTCTGTTTACAATTAGGTCTTTGTTTTCATTTAGGGATCTCAAATTTAGGGTCATTGTTTACTTTTAGATTTTGTTTATATTTGTAGTCTTTGTTTACATCTATAATATTTTTTCATTAGGTTCTTTGTTTAATTAGGTTATTTGTATACATTTATAGCATTTGTTTACATTTAGATCTTTGTATACATTTATTGTCTTTGTTTACATTTACGTCTTTGTTTACATTCACGTCTTTGCTTACATTTAAAGTCTTTGTTTACATTCACGTCTTTATTTACATATGGGGTCTGTTTACATTTAAATTTTTTTTAAGGTCTTTCTTTCCTTTCAGATCTTTGTTTCCATTTATTGCCTTTGTTTACATTTATATCACTGTTTACATTCACGTCTTTGTTTACATTAAGGGTCTTTGTTTACATTTAGTGTCTTTGTTTACATTTTATGCTTGTGTATACATTTAGGGTCGATGTTCACTTTTAGATCTTTGTTTACACTTATGTGATTGTTTACATTCACGTCTTTGTTTACATTCAGGGTCTTTGTTTACATTCACGTCTTGCTTTACATATGGGGTCTGTTTACATTTAGGTCTTTGTTAACATTCACGTCTTTGTTTACATATGGGGTCTGTTTACATTAAAAGTCTGTTTTTATTTAAGGCCTTTCTTTTATTTTAGATTTATGTTTATAATTGTAGTCTTTGTTTACATTTGTATCATTTGTTTACATTTAGGTCTTCGATACATTCACGTCTTTGTTTACATTTAGAGACTTTGTTTACATTCACGTCTTTACTTACATATGGGGTCTGTTTACATTTAAATTTTTTTTAAGGTCTTTCTTTCCTTTCAGATCTCTGTTTATTATTATAGTCTTTGTTTCCATTTAGCTACTTTGTTTCCATTTATTGCCTTTGTTTACATTTATATCACTGTTTACATTCACGTCTTTGTTTATATTAAGGGTCTTTGTTTACATTTAGTGTCTTTGTTTACATTTTATGCTTGTGTATACATTTAGGGTCGATGGTCACTTTTAGATCTTTGTTTATATTTGTAGTCTTTATTTACATTTATAACCTTTGTTTACATTTAGGTCTTCGATACATTCGCGTCTTTGTTTACATTTAGAGTCTTTGTTTACATTCACGTCTTCGTTTACATATGGGCCTGTTTACATTTAGGTCTTTGTTTACATTTAGGAATTTTTAAATTTAGGGTCATTGTTTACATTTAGATCTTTGTTTACAAGTATAAACTTTTTTCATTAGGTTCTATGTTTATCTATGTTCTTTGTTTACATTTATAGCTTTTATTTATATTTAGGTCTCTGTATACATTTATAGACTTTGTTAACACTTATGTGATTGTTTACATTCACGTCTTTGTTTACATTTAGGGTCTTTGTTTACATTCACGTCTTGCTTTACATATGGGGTCTGTTTACATTTAGGTCTTTGTTAACATTCACGTCTTTGTTTACATATGGGGTCTGTTTACATTAAAAGTCTGTTTTTATTTAAGGCCTTTCTTTTATTTTAGATTTATGTTTATAATTGTAGTCTTTGTTTACATTTGTATCATTTGTTTACATTTAGGTCTTCGATACATTCACGTCTTTGTTTACATTTAGAGTCTTTGTTTACATTCACGTCTTCGTTTACATATGGGCCTGTTTACATTTAGGTCTTTGTTTACATTTAGGAATTTTTAAATTTAGGGTCATTGTTTACTTTTAGATCTTTGTTTACAAGTATAAACTTTTTTCATTATGTTCTATGTTTATCTATGTTCTTTGTTTACATTTATAGCCTTTGTTTACATTAAGATCTTTATATACATTTATTGTCTTTGTTTACATTTAGGTCTTTGTTTACTTTCACGTCTTTGCTTACATTTAAAGTCTTTGTTTACATTCACGTCTTTATTTACATATGTTGTCTGTTTACATTTAAATCTTTTTTTAAGGTCTTTCTTTCCTTTTAGATCTCTGTTTATTATTATAGTCTTTGTTTCCATTTAGGTACTTTGTTTGCATTTATTGCCTTTGTTTACATTTATATCACTGTTTACATTCACGTCTTTGTTTACATTAAGGGTCTTTATTTACATTTAGTGTCTTTGTTTACATTTTATGCCTGTGTATACATTTAGGGTCATTGTTGACTTTTAGATATTTATTTATATTTTAAGTCTTTATTTACATTTATAACCTTTGTTTACATTTAGGTCTTCGATACATTCACGTCTTTGTTTACATTTAGAGTCTTTGTTTACATTCACGTCTTCGTTTACATATGGGGCCTGTTTACATTTAGGTCTTTGTTTACATTTAGGAATTTTTAAATTTAGGGTCATTGTTAACTTTTAGATCTTTGTTTACAAGTATAAACTTTTTCCATTAGGTTCTATGTTTATCTATGTTCTTTGTTTACATTTATAGCCTTTATTTATATTTAGGTCTCTGTATACATTTATAAACTTTGTTAACACTTATGTGATTGTTTACATTCACGTCTTTGTTTACATTTAGGGTCTTTTTTTACATTCAGGGTTTTTGTTTACATATGGAATCTGTTTAATTTTTTGTCTTTGTTTATATTTAGTGATTTTTTATATTTAGGGTGATGGTTTAATTTTAGATCTTTGTTTACATTTGTAGTCTTTATTTACATTTATATTCTTTTTTCATTAGGTTCTTTGTTTAATTAGGTTCTTTGATTACATTTATAGCCTTTGTTTACATTTAGATCTTTGTATACATTTATAGTCTTTGTTTACATTAAGTCTTTGTTTACATATGGGGTCTTTTTACATTTAAAGTCTGTTTTTAACACTAGAAAGACGTAGACTTAGTGTATACCTATATTGCCCCAAAGCAGTCAAAATGACTGCATTGTGAAAGAGTAACTAATGTGTAAAGAAATTTGTTTAAAATTAATTTATAATATTTCTTATACTGTTTAGAGTCATATAACAAGTTATTAGTAAGCATTAACAATAAAAAAAAATTTACTTCATTTGGAACAAAAAATAATTTACTCATTATTTGTACATTTTAAGCAAATGTAAGTTGAAATCTTTTTATGTGTACATCTTCCGCAAACATACTTTTGACATTTTTCACATATATTATTTGTTTTGTTTTTGTTTCAAAGTCGTACTTGACAAAATTTTCGTTTGTTAGAATATGTTGTATTTGATGTTTGTGGGTCCTCATTTTCTGATGACTTTTTCTGTCTTACAGCACTGTAATCGGTGGAAAGCTGTTCTGCCAATTGGAACAAGAACTGTTTTCGTTATATTTGTATTCCTGTCGCCTCTTTGTAAAGGATCGAAGCATTTATAGCAGCCAAATCTAAAATATTGAAAAATATTTGGAGGGGCCATCTACGAGAACTCGATTTTACGGAATATTTTCTTGCCATTTGATCTGTCATATCAACACCAAATTTCGTTTTGTTATAAAATTGAATAGTGTCCGGTAACATTTTTTTATTACTTCTATCAATTTTCACAAATTTATGCCCGGAACTTAGAACAGCTACTCTTTTATTCGGTTTGCTTTTACATATTGGAAGGACAGAATTTTTCGATTTATATAGGAGAGTGGAAAAACGAGGCATGTTATCCTTTGTTTGTTTGGCTACTTTTGGTAGTTCTCTTTTATTTCCTCTAATAGTTCCAACTAGTGTCGTTTTTTCGGCCAATAATTTCGTCGCGAGTGATGAAGTGACGAATGCTAGTGAAGAAGTTATCGATCGTGATATCGCCTTCCACAGTTTGTGTATGGCTCGACCAGTTTCAAAACAACGTGTTCACTGAGAAGCATTGACGATGGTCGTTGTTCGTCTTTCCCCAAGTAAGGAAAACCATTCAAAATGTACTTGCTACTAACATCTGATGCAAGCCAGAATTTGATGCCAAATTTGTTGGGATTATTCGGCATATACTGTATAAATTTGCAGCTGGCTTTTGTTGAAATAATTGCTCGTCAACTGTTATATTTTGCCCTGGTTGATAGCAAGCTTGACAATTTTCAATAAACTTGTCCCATATTTCCGAAACCAAGGCAAATTTATTTGATTGGAGGCGTCTACTTCTTTCGGTTATTTTGTCAAAACGAATAAATCGTAGGATTTTCTTGAACTTATCTCTGGGCAGAGTTCTAAAAAATTCGGGACACCACTTTGCTGACCATAAATAGCTCAGTTTTAAATTTTTTGCCTCGTAGGCCCTACGAGCATATAAAATCCCAATAAATGCACGTATTTCCGGTAATGTTGTTGTCCAATCGTACCCCAAAATTCGGCGGCCTTCTTCTTCTGTGCACTTTTTTATATGTTTGATAATATAGTCATTTATTATCAACGAGAATGCACTGACAAGATTATCTGCCATAATGTTCCTTTTTGCGTAGCCTGTTGGCCCTTTCACACCCTTGAAAACACAAGCAGATGGTGCCCTTCCAGGAATACCACGTTCAGCAAATTTTATCCAAATAGTACCATCGGCAGCTGTTTCGGTCTCCTGAAATATGTTTTCAGTTTCTTTATCAGAGTCGGAACCACTTAGCACCCTACACCTTTTCCTGCTAAAATTTTCCAAGTAGTCAAAATGACTGCTTTTATATTTAGGGTCATTGTTGACTTTTAGATCTTTGTTTATATTTGTAGTGTTTGTTTACATTTATAGCCTTTGTTTACATTTAGGTCTTCGATACATTCACGTCTTTGTTTACATTTAGAGTCTTTGTTTACATTCACGTCTTGCTTTACATACGGGTCTGTTTACATTTAGGTCTTTGTTAACAATCACGTATTTGTTTACATTTAGGTCTTTGTTAACATTCACGTCTTTGTTTACATATGGGGTCTGTTTACATTAAAAGTCTGTTTTTATTTAAGGCCTTTCTTTTATTTTAGATTTAGGTTTTTAATTGTAGTCTTTGTTTACATTTAGAGACTTTGTTTACATTCACGTCTTCGTTTACATATGGGGCCTGTTTACATTTAGGTGTTTGTTTACATTTAGGAATTTTTAAATTTAGGGTCATTGTTTACTTTTAGATCTTTGTTTACAAGTATAAACATTTTTCATTAGGTTCTATGTTTATCTATGTTCTTTGTTTACATTTATAGCCTTTATTTATATTTAGGTCTCTGTATACATTTATAGACTTTGTTAACACTTATGTGATTGTTTACATTCACGTCTTTGTTTACATTTAGGGTCTTTGTTTACATTCAGGGTTTTTGTTTACATATGGAATCTGTTTAATTTTATGTCTTTGTTTACATTTAGTGATTTTTTATATTTAGGGTGATTGTTTAATTTTAGATCTTTGTTTACATTTGTAGTCTTTATTTACATTTGTATTCTTTTTTCATTATGGTCTTTGTTTAATTAGGTTCTTTGTTTACATTTATAGCCTTTGTTTACATTTAGGGTCTTTGTTTACATTTAGTGTCTCTGTTTACATTTAGTGTCTCTGTTTATATTTCATGCCTGTGCACATTTAGGAATTTTTTATATTATGGTCATTGTTGACTTTTAGATCTTTGTTTATAATTGTAGTGTTTGTTTACATTTATAGCCTTTGTTTACATTTAGGTCTTCGATACATTCACGTCTTTGTTTACATTTAGAGTCTTTGTTTACATTCACGTATTTGTTTACATTTAGGGTCTTTGTTTACATTCACGTCTTTGTTTACATATGGGGTCTGTTTACATTAAAAGTCTGTTTTTATTTAAGGCCTTTCTTTTATTTTAGATTTATGTTTATAATTGTAGTCTTTGTTTACATTTGTAGCATTTGTTTACATTTAGGTCTTCGATACATTCACGTCTTTGTTTACATTTAGAGACTTTCTTTACATTCAAGTCTTCGTTTACATATGGGGTCTGTTTACAATTAGGTCTTTGTTTACATTTAGGGATTTTAAATTTAGGGTCATTGTTTACTTTTAGATTTTGTTTATATTTGTAGTCTTTGTTTACATCTATAATATTTTTTCATTAGGTTCTTTGTTTAATTAGGTTATTTGTACACATTTATAGCCTTTGTTTACATTTAGATCTTTGTATACATTTATTGTCTTTGTTTACATTTAGTCTCTGTTTACATTTAGTGTCTCTGTTTATATTTCATGCCTGTGCACATTTAGGGATTTTTTATATTTAGGGTCATTGTTGACTTTTAGATCTTTGTTTATATTTGTAGTGTTTGTTTACATTTATAGCCTTTGTTTACATTTAGGTCTTCGAAAGATTCACGTCTTTGTTTACATTTAGAGCCTTTGTTTACATTTACGTCTTCGTTTACATATGGGGTCTGTTTACAATTTGGTCTTTGTTTACATTTAGGGATTTTAAATTTAGGGTCATTGTTTACTTTTAGATTTTATTTATATTTGTAGTCTTTGTTTACATCTATAATATTTTTTCATTAGGTTCTATGTTTAATTAGGTTATTTGTATACATTTATAGCCTTTGTTTACATTTAGATCTTTGTATACATTTATTGTCTTTGTTTACATTTAGGTCTTTGTTTACATTCACGTCTTTGCTTACATTTAAAGTCTTTGTTTACATTCACGTCTTTATTTGCATATGGGGTCTGTTTACATTTAAATCTTTTTTTTAAGGTCTTTCTTTCCTTTTAGATCTCTGTTTATTATTATAGTCTTCGTTTCCATTTAGGTATTTTTTTCCATTTATTGCCTTTGTTTACATTTATATCACTGTTTACATTCACGTCTTTGTTTACATTAAGGGTCTTTGTTTACATTTAGTGTCTTTGTTTACATTTTATGCCTGTGTATACATTTAGGGTCATTGTTGACTTTTAGATCTTTGTTTATATTTGTAGTCTTTATTTACATTTATAACCTTTGTTTACATTTAGGTCTTCGATACATTCACGTCTTTGTTTACATTTAGAGTCTTTGTTTACATTCACGTCTTCGTTTACATATGGGGCCTGTTTACATTTAGGTCTTTGTTTACATTTAGGAATTTTTAAATTTAGGGTCATTGATAACTTTTAGATCTTTGTTTACAAGTATAAACTTTTTCATTAGGTTCTATGTTTATCTATGCACTTTGTTTACATTTATAGCCTTTATTTATATTTAGGTCTCTGTATAC
Source organism: Salticus scenicus (assembly GCA_963930645.1). Lineage (NCBI taxonomy): Eukaryota > Metazoa > Arthropoda > Arachnida > Araneae > Salticidae > Salticus > Salticus scenicus. The sequence continues at coordinate 136,980 of CAWVNO010001763.1, read as the reverse complement.
ATTTATAGACTTTGTTAACACTTATGTGATTGTTTACATTCACGTCTTTGTTTACATTTAGGGTCTTTGTTTACATTCACGTCAATGTTTACATTCAGGGTTTTTCTTTACATATGGGATCTGTTTACTTTTATGTCTTTGTTTACATTTAGTGATTTTTTATATTTAGGGTGATTGTTTAATTTTAGATCTTTGTTTACATTTGTAATCTTTATTTACATTTATATTCTTTTTTCATTAGGTTCTTTGTTTAATTAGGTTCTTTGATTACATTTATAGCCTTTGTTTACATTTAGATCATTGTAAACATTTATAGTCTTTGTTTACATTTAGGTCTTTGTTTACATATGGGGACTTTTTACATTTAAAGTCTGTTTTTAATTAAGGTCTTTCTTTCCTTTTAGATCTCTGTTTATTATTGTAGACTTTGTTTCCATTTAGGTTCTTTGTTTCCATGTATAGTCTTTGTTTACATTTAGGTCTTTGTCTACATTTATGTCTTTGTTTACATTTAGGGTCTTTGTTTACATTTAGTGTCTCTGTTTACATTTAGTGTCTCTGTTTATATTTCATAACTGTGCACATTTAGGGATTTTTTATATTTAGGGTCATTGTTGACTTTTAGATCTTTGTTTATATTTGTAGTGTTTGTTTACATTTAGAGCCTTTGTTTACATTCACGTCTTTGTTTACATATGGGGTCTGTTTACATTAAAAGTGTGTTTTTATTTAAGGCCTTTCTTTTATTTTAGATTTATGTTTATAATTGTAGTCTTCGTTTACATATGTAGCATTTGTTTACATTTAGGTCTTCGATATATTCACGTCTTTGTTTACATTTAGAGACTTAGTTTACATTGAAGTCTTCATATACATATGGGGTCTGTTTACAATTAGGTCTTTGTTTACATTTAGGAATTTTTAAATTTAGGGTCATTGTTTAATTTTAGATCTTTGTTTACAAGTATAAACTTTTTTCATTAGGTTCTATGTTTATCTATGTTCTTTGTTTACATTTATAGCCTTTATTTATATTTAGGTCTCTGTATACATTTATAGACTTTGTTAACACTTATGTTATTGTTTACCTTCACGTCTTTGTTTACATTTAGGGTCTTTTTTTACATTCACGTCTTTGTTTACATTCAGGATTTTTGTTTACATATGGGATCTGTTTACTTTTATGTCTTTGTTTACATTTAGTGATTTTTTATATTTAGGGTGATTGTTTAATTTTAGATCTTTGTTTACATTTGTAGTCTTTATTTACATTTATAACCTTTGTTTTCATTTAGGTCTTCGATACATTCACGTCTTTGTTTACATTTAGAGCCTTTGTTTACAGTCACGTCTTCGTTTACATATGGGGCCTGTTTACATTTAGGTCTTTGTTTACATTTAGGAATTTTTAAATTTATGGTCATTGTTTACTTTTAGATCTTTGTTTATACTTAGTATAAACTTTTTTCATTAGGTTCTATGTTTATCTACGGACTTTGTTTACATTTATAGCCTTTATTTATATTTAGGTCTCTGTATACATGTATAGACTTTGTTAACACTTATGTGATTGTTTACATTCACGTCTTTGTTTACATTTAGGGTCTTTGTTTACATTCACGTCAATGTTTACATTCAGGTTTTTTGTTTACATATAGGATCTGTTTACTTTTATGTCTTTGTTTACATTTAGTGATTTTTTATATTTAGGGTGATTGTTTAATTTTAGATCTTTGTTTACATTTGTAGTCTTTATTTACATTTATATTCTTTTTCATAAGTTTCTTTGTTTAATTAGGTTCTTTTTTTACATTTAGAGCATTTGTTTACATTTAGATCTTTGTATATATTTATAGTCTTTGTTTACATTTAGATCTTTGTTTACATATGGGGTCTTTTTACATTTAAAGTCTGTTTTTAATTAAGGTCTTTCTTTACTTTTAGACTTCTGTTTATTATTGTAGACTTTGTTGCCATTTAGGTTCTTTGTTTCCATGTATAGTCTTTGTTTACATTTAGGTCTTTGTCTACATTTATGTCTTGGTTTACATTTAGGGTCTTTGTTTACATTTAGTGTCTCTGTTTACATTTAGTGTCTCTGTTTAAATTTCATACGTGTGCACATTTAGGGATTTTTTATATTTAGGGTCATTGTTGACTTTTAGATCTTTGTTTATATTTGTAGTGTTTGTTTACATTTATAGCCTTTGTTTACATTTAGGTCTTCGATACATTCACGTCTTTGTTTACATTTAGAGTCTTTGTTTACATTCACGTCTTGCTTTACATATGGGGTCTGTTTACATTTAGGTCTTTGTTAACACTCACGTATTTGTTTACATTTAGGGTCTTTGTTTACATTCACGTCTTTGTTTACAAGTAAAAACTTTTTTCATTAGGTTCTATGTTTATCTATGTTCTTTGTTTACATTTATAGCCTTTATTTATATTTAGGTCTCTGTATACATTTATAGACTTTGTTAACACTTATGTGATTGTTTACATTCACGTCTTTGTTTACATTTAGGGTCTTTGTTTACATTCAGGTCTTTGTTTACATTCAGGGTTTTTGTTTACATATGGGATCTGTTTACTTTTATGTCTTTGTTTACATATAGTGATTTTTTATATTTAGGGTGATTGTTTAATTTTAGATCTTTGTTTACATTTGTAATCTTTATTTACATTTATATTCTTTTTTCATTAGGTTCTTTGTTTAATTAGGTTCTTTGTTTACATTTATAGCCTTTGTTTACATTTAGAACTTTGTATACATTTATAGTCTTTGTTTACATTTAGGTCTTCGTTTACATATGGGGTCTTTTTACATTTAAAGTCTGTTTTTAATTAAGGTCTTTCTTTCCTTTTAGATCTCTGTTTATTATTGTAGACTTTGTTTCCATTTAGGTTCTTTGTTTCCATGTATAGTCTTTGTTTACATTTAGGTCTTTGTCTACATTTATGTCTTTGTTTACATTTAGGGTCTTTGTTTACATTTAGTGTCTCTGTTTATATTTAGTGTCTCTGTTTATATTTCATGCCTGTGCACGTTTAGGGATTTTTTATATTTAGGATCATTGATGACTTTTAGATCTTTGTTTATATTTGTAGTGTTTGTTTATATTTATAGCCTTTGTTTACATTTAGGTCTTCGATACATTCACGTCTTTGTTTACATTTACAGTCTTTGTTTACATTCACGTCTTGCTTTACATATGGGGTCTGTTTACATTTAGGTCTTTGTTTACATATGGGGTCTGTTTACATTAAAAGTCTGTTTTTATTTAAGGCCTTTCTTTTTTTTAGATTTATGTTTATAATTGTAGTCTTTGTTTACATTTGTAGCATTTGTCTACATTTAGGTCTTCGATACATTCACGTCTTTGTTTACATTTAGAGACTTTGTTTACATTCAAGTCTTCGTTTACATATGGGGTCTGTTTACAATTAGGTCTTTGTTTACATTTAGGGATTTTAAATTTAGGGTCATTGTTTACTTTTAGATTTTGTTTATATTTGTAGTCTTTGTTTACATCTATAATATTTTTTCATTAGGTTCTTTGTTTAATTAGGTTATTTGTATACATTTATAGCCTTTGTTTACATTTAGATCTTTGTATACATTTATTGTCTTTGATTACATTTAGGTCATTGTTTACATTCACGTCTTTGCTTACATTTAAAGTCTTTGTTTACATTCACGTCTTTATTTACATATGGGGTCTGTTTACATTTAAATCTTTTTTTTAAGGTCTTTCTTTCCTTTTAGATCTCTGTTTATTATTATAATCTTTGTTTCCATTTAGGTACTTTGTTTCCATTTATTGCCTTTGTTTACATTTATATCACTGTTTACATTCACGTCTTTGTTTACATTAAGGGTCTTTGTTTACATTTAGTGTCTTTGTTTACATTTTATTCCTGTGTATACATTTAGGGTCATTGTTGACTTTTAGATCTTTGTTTATATTTGTAGTCTTTATTTACATTTATAACCTTTGTTTACATTTAGATCTTTGTAAATATTTATAGTCTTTGTTTACATTGAGGTCTTTTTACATTTAAAGTCTGTTTTTAATTAAGGTCTATCTTTCCTTTTAGATCTCAGTTTATTATTGTAGACTTTGTTTCCATTTAGGTTCTTTGTTTCCATGTATAGTCTTTGTTTACATTTAGGTCTTTGTCTACATTTATGTCTTTGTTTACATTTAGGGTCTTTGTTTACATTTAGTGTCTCTGTTTACATTTAGTGTCTGTTTATATTTCATGCCTGTGCGCATTTAGGGATTTTTTATATTTAGGGTCATTGTTGACTTTTAGATCTTTGTTTATATTTGTAGTGTTTGTTTACATTTATAGCCTTTGTTTACATTTAGGTCTTCGATACATTCATGTCTTTGTTTACATTTAGAGACTTTGTTTACATTCAAGTTTTCGTTTACATATGGGGTCTGTTTAAAATTAGGTCTTTGTTTACATTTAGAGACTTTGTTTACATTCAAGTTTTCGTTTACTTTTAAACCTTTGTTTACAAGTATAAACTTTTTTCTTTACGTTCTATGTTTATCTATATTTTTTTTTACATTTATAGCTTTTATTTAAATTTAGGTCTCTGTATACATTTATAGACTTTGTTAACACTTATGTGATTGTTAACATTCACGTCTTTGTTTACATTTAGGGTCTTTGTTTACATTCAGGTCTTTGTTTACATTCAGGGTTTTTGTTTACATATGGGATCTTTTTACTTTTATGTCTTTGTTTACATTTAGTGATTTTTTATATTTAGGGTGATTGTTTAATTTTAGATCTTTGTTTACATTTATAGTCTTTATTTACATTTGTATTCTTTTTTCATTAGGTTCTTTGTTTACATTTATAGCCTTTGTTTACATTTAGGGTCTTTGTTTACATTTAGTGTCTCTGTTTACATTTAGTGTCTCTGTTTATATTTCATGCCTGTGCACATTTAGGGATTTTTTATATTTAGGGTCATTGTTGACTTTTAGATCTTTGTTTATATTTGTAGTGTTTGTTTACATTTATAGCCTTTGTTTACATTTAGGTCTTCGATACATTCACGTCTTTGTTTACATTTAGAGTCTTTGTTTACTTTCACGTCTTTCTTTACATACGGGGTCTGTTTACATTTAGGTCTTTGTTAACATTCACGTATTTGTTTACATTTAGGGTCTTTATTTACATTCACGTCTTTGTTTACATATGGGGTCCGTTTACGTTAAAAGTCTGTTTTTATTTAAGGCCTTTCTTTTATTTTAGATTTATGTTTATAATTGTAGTCTTTGTTTACATTTGTAGCATTTGTTTACATTTAGGTCTTCGATACATTCACGTCTTTGTTTACATTTAGAGACTTTGTTAACATTCAAGTCTTCGTTTACATATGGGGTCTGTTTACAATTAGGTCTTTGTTTACATTTAGGGATTTTAAATTTAGGTTCATTGTTTACTTTTAGATTTTGTTTATATTTGTAGTCTTTGTTTACATCTATAATATTTTTTCATTAGGTTCTTTGTTTAATTAGGTTATTTGTATACATTTATAGCCTTTGTTTAAATTTAGATCTTTTTATACATTTATTGTCTTTGATTACATTTAGGTCTTTGTTTACATTCACGTCTTTGCTTACATTTAAAGTCTTTGTTTACATTAAACGTTTTTATTTACATATGGGGTCTGTTTACATTTAAATCTTTTTTCTTTAAGGTGTTTCTTTCCTTTTAGATCTCTGTTTATTATTATAGTCTTTGTTTCCATTTAGGTACTTTGTTTCCATTTATGCCTTTGTTTACATTTATATCACTGTTTACATTCACGTCTTTGTTTACATTAAGTGTCTTTGTTTACATTTAGTGTCTTTGTTTACATTTTATTCCTGTGTATACATTTAGGGTCATTGTTGACTTTTAGATCTTTGTTTATATTTGTAGCCTTTATTTACATTTATAACCTTTGTTTACATTTAGGTATTTGATTCATTCACGTCTTTGTTTACATTTAGAGTCTTTGTTTACATTCACGTCTTCGTTTACATATGGGACCTGTTTACATTTAGGTCTTTGTTTACATTTAGGAATTTTTAAATTTAGGGTCATTGTTTACTTTTAGATCTTTGTTTACAAGTATAAACTTTTTCATTAGGTTCTATGTATATCTATGTTCTTTGTTTACATTTATAGCCTTTATTTATATTAAGGTCTCTGTATACATTTATAGACTTTGTTAACACTTATGTGATTGTTTACAATCACGTCTTTGTTTAAATTTAGGGTCTTTGTTTACATTCACGTCTTTGTTTACATTCAGGGTTTTTGTTTACATATGGGATCTGTTAACTTTTATGTCTTTGTTTACATATAGTGATTTTTTATATTTAGGGTGATTGTTTAATTTTAGATCTTTGTTTACATTTCTAGTCTATTAACATTTATATTATTTTTTCATTAAGTTCTTTGTTTAATTATGTTATTTGTTTACATTTATAGCCTTTGTTTACATTTAGATCTTTGTATACATTTGTAGTCTTTGTTTACATTTAGGTCTTTGTTTACATATGGGGTCTTTTTACATTTAAAGTCTGTTTTTAATTAAGGACTTTCTTTCCTTTTAGATCTCTGTTTATTATTGTAGACATTGTTTCCATTTAGGTTCTTTGTTTGCATGTATAGTCTTTGTTTACATTTATGTCTTTGTTTACATTTAGGGTCTTTGTTTACATTTAGTGTCTCTGTTTACATTTAGTGTCTCTGTTTATATTTCATGCCTGTGCACATTTAGGGATTTTTTATATTTAAGGTAATTGTTGACTTTTAGATCTTTGTTTATATTTGTAGTGTTTGTTTACATTTAGAGCCTTTGTTTACATTCACGTCTTTGTTTACATATGGGGTCTGTTTACATTAAAAGTGTGTTTTTATTTAAGACCTTTCTTTTATTTTAGATTTATGTTTATAATTGTAGTCTTTGTTTACATATGTAGCATTTGTTTACATTTAGGTCTTCGATACATTCACGTCTTTGTTTACATTTAGAGACTTAGTTTACATTGAAGTCTTCATATACATATGGGGTCTGTTTACAATTAGGTCTGTGTTTACATTTAGGAATTTTTAAATTTAGGGTCATTGTTTACTTTTAGATCTTTGTTTACAAGTATAAACTTTTTTCATTAGGTTCTATGTTTATCTATGTTCTTTGTTTACATTTATAGCCTTTATTTATATTTAGGTCTCTGTATACATTTATAGACTTTGTTAACACTTATGTCATTGTTTACCTTCACGTCTTTGTTTACATTTAGGGTCTTTTTTTACATTCACGTCTTTGTTTACATTCAGGATTTTTGTTTACATATGCGATCTGTTTACTTTTATGTCTTTGTTTACATTTAGTGATTTTTTATATTTAGGGTGATTGTTTAATTTTAGATCTTTGTTTACATTTGTAGTCTTTATTTACATTTATAACCTTTGTTTTCATTTAGGTCTTCGATACATTCACGTCTTTGTTTACATTTAGAGTCTTTGTTTACATTCACGTCTTCGTTTACATATGGGGCCTGTTTACATTTAGGTCTTTGTTTACATTTAGGAATTTTTAAATTTATGGTCATTGTTTACTTTTAGATCTTTGTTTATACTTAGTATAAACTTTTTTCATTAGGTTCTATGTTTATCTACGCACTTTGTTTACATTTATAGCCTTTATTTTTATTTAGGTCTCTGTATACATGTATAGACTTTGTTAACACTTATGTGATTGTTTACATTCACGTCTTTGTTTACATTTAGGGTCTTTGTTTATATTCACGTCAATGTTTACATTCAGGTTTTTTGTTTACATATAGGATCTGTTTACTTTTATGTCTTTGTTTACATTTAGTGATTTTTTATATTTAGGGTGATTGTTTAATTTTAGATCTTTGTTTACATTTGTAGTCTTTATTTACATTTATATTCTTTTTCATTAGTTTCTTTGTTTAATTAGGTTCTTTTTTTACATTTATAGCATTTGTTTACATTTAGATCTTTGTATACATTTATAGTCTTTGTTTACATTTAGGTCTTTGTTTACATATGGGGTCTTTTTACATTTAAAGTCTGTTTTTAATTAAGGTCTTTCTTTACTTTTAGACTTCTGTTTATTATTGTAGACTTTGTTGCCATTTAGGTTCTTTGTTTCCATGTATAGTCTTTGTTTACATTTAGGTCTTTGTCTACATTTATGCCTTGTTTTACATTTAGGGTCTTTGTTTACATTTAGTGTCTCTGTTTGCATTTAGTGTCTCTGTTTATATTTCATGCCTCTGCACATTTAGGGATTTTTTATATTTAGGGTCATTGTTTACTTTAGATCTTTGTTTATATTTGTAGTGTTTGTTTACATTTATAGCCTTTGTTTACATTTAGGTCTTCGATACATTCACGTATTTGTTTATATTTAGAGTCATTTTACATTCACGTCTTGCTTTACATATGGGGTCTGTTTACATTTAGGTCTTTGTTAACATTCACGTATTTGTTTACATTTAGGGTCTTTGTTTACATTCACGTCTTTGTTACATATGGGGACTGTTTACATTAAAAGTCTGTTTTTATTTAAGGCCTTTCTTTTATTTTAGATTTATGTTTATAATTGTAGTCTTTGTTTACATTTGTAGCATTTGTTTACATTTAGGTCTTCGATACATTCACGTCTTTGTTTACATTTAGAGACTTTGTTAACATTCAAGTCTTCGTTTACATATGGGGTCTGTTTACAATTAGGTCTTTGTTTACATTTAGGGATTTTAAATTTAGGTTCATTGTTTACTTTTAGATTTTGTTTATATTTGTAGTCTTTGTTTACATCTATAATATTTTTTCATTAGGTTCTTTGTTTAATTAGGTTATTTGTATACATTTATAGCCTTTGTTTAAATTTAGATCTTTTTATACATTTATTGTCTTTGATTACATTTAGGTCTTTGTTTACATTCACGTCTTTGCTTACATTTAAAGTCTTTGTTTACATTAAACGTTTTTATTTACATATGGGGTCTGTTGACTTTTAGATCTTTGTTTATATTTGTAGTCTTTATTTACATTTATAACCTTTGTTTACATTTAGGTCTTTGATTCATTCACGTCTTTGTTTACATTTAGAGTCTTTGTTTACATTCACGTCTTCGTTTACATATGGGACCTGTTTACATTTAGGTCTTTGTTTACATTTAGGAATTTTTAAATTTAGGGTCATTGTTTACTTTTAGATCCTTGTTTACAAGTATAAACTTTTTTCATTAGGTTCTATGTATATCTATGTTCTTTGTTTACATTTATAGCCTTTATTTATATTAAGGTCTCTGTATACATTTAGAGACTTTGTTAACACTTATGTGATTGTTTACAATCACGTCTTTGTTTACATTTAGGGTCTTTGTTTACATTCACGTCTTTGTTTACATTCAGGGTTTTTGTTTACATATGGGATCTGTTTACTTTTATGTCTTTGTTTACATATAGTGATTTTTTATATTTAGGGTGATTGTTTAATTTTAGATCTTTGTTTACATTTCTAGTCTATTTACATTTATATTATTTTTTCATTAAGTTCTTTGTTTAATTAGGTTCATTGTTTACATTTATAGCCTTTGTTTACATTTAGATCTTTGTATACATTTATAGTCTTTGTTTACATTTAGGTCTTTGTTTACATATGGGGTCTTTTTACATTTAAAGTCTGATTTTAATTAAGGACTTTCTTTCCTTTTAGATCTCTGTTTATTATTGTAGACATTGTTTCCATTTAGGTTCTTTGTTTCCATGTATAGTCTTTGTTTACATTTATGTCTTTGTTTCCATTTAGGGTCTTTGTTTACATTTAGTGTCTCTGTTTACATTTAGTGTCTCTGTTTATATTTCATGCCTGTGCACATTTAGGGATTTTTTATATTTAGGGTAATTGTTGACTTTTAGATCTTTGTTTATATTTGTAGTGTTTGTTTACATTTAGAGCCTTTGTTTACATTCACGTCTTTGTTTACATATGGGGTCTGTTTACATTAAAAGTGTGTTTTTATTTAAGGCCTTTCTTTTATTTTAGATTTATGTTTATAATTGTAGTCTTTGTTTACATATGTAGCATTTGTTTACATTTAGGTCTTCGATATATTCACGTCTTTGTTTACATTTAGAGACTTAGTTTACATTGAAGTCTTCATATACATATGGGGTCTGTTTACAATTAGGTCTTTGTTTACGTTTAGGAATTTTTAAATTTAGGGTCATTGTTTAATTTTAGATCTTTGTTTACAAGTATAAACTTTTTTCATTAGGTTCTATGTTTATCTATGTTCTTTGTTTACATTTATAGCCTTTATTTATATTTAGGTCTCTGTATACATTTATAGACTTTGTTAACACTTATGTTATTGTTTACCTTCACGTCTTTGTTTACATTTAGGGTCTTTTTTTACATTCACGTCTTTGTTTACATTCAGGATTTTTGTTTACATATGGGATCTGTTTACTTTTATGTCTTTGTTTACATTTAGTGATTTTTTATATTTAGGGTGATTGTTTAATTTTAGATCTTTGTTTACATTTGTAGTCTTTATTTACATTTATAACCTTTGTTTTCATTTAGGTCTTCGATACATTCACGTCTTTGTTTACATTTAGGTCTTTGTTTACATTTAGGAATTTTTAAATTTATGGTCATTGTTTACTTTTAGATCTTTGTTTATACTTAGTATAAACTTTTTTCATTAGGTTCTATGTTTATCTACGGACTTTGTTTACATTTATAGCCTTTATTTATATTTAGGTCTCTGTATACATGTATAGACTTTGTTAACACTTATGTGATTGTTTACATTCACGTCTTTGTTTACATTTAGGGTCTTTGTTTACATTCACGTCAATGTTTACATTCAGGTTTTTTGTTTACATATAGGATCTGTTTACTTTTATGTCTTTGTTTACATTTAGTGATTTTTTATATTTAGGGTGATTGTTTAATTTTAGATCTTTGTTTACATTTGTAGTCTTTATTTACATTTATATTCTTTTTCATTAGTTTCTTTGTTTAATTAGGTTCTTTTTTTACATTTAGAGCATTTGTTTACATTTAGATCTTTGTATATATTTATAGTCTTTGTTTACATTTAGATCTTTGTTTACATATGGGGTCTTTTTACATTTAAAGTCTGTTTTTAATTAAGGTCTTTCTTTACTTTTAGACTTCTGTTTATTATTGTAGACTTTGTTGCCATTTAGGTTCTTTGTTTCCATGTATAGTCTTTGTTTACATTTAGGTCTTTGTCTACATTTATGTCTTGGTTTACATTTAGGGTCTTTGTTTACATTTAGTGTCTCTGTTTACATTTAGTGTCTCTGTTTAAATTTCATACGTGTGCACATTTAGGGATTTTTTATATTTAGGGTCATTGTTGACTTTTAGATCTTTGTTTATATTTGTAGTGTTTGTTTACATTTATAGCCTTTGTTTACATTTAGGTCTTCGATACATTCACGTCTTTGTTTACATTTAGAGTCTTTGTTTACATTCACGTCTTGCTTTACATATGGGGTCTGTTTACATTTAGGTCTTTGTTAACACTCACGTATTTGTTTACATTTAGGGTCTTTGTTTACATTCACGTCTTTGTTTACAAGTAAAAACTTTTTTCATTAGGTTCTATGTTTATCTATGTTCTTTGTTTACATTTATAGCCTTTATTTATATTTAGGTCTCTGTATACATTTATAGACTTTGTTAACACTTATGTGATTGTTTACATTCACGTCTTTGTTTACATTTAGGGTCTTTGTTTACATTCAGGTCTTTGTTTACATTCAGGGTTTTTGTTTACATATGGGATCTGTTTACTTTTATGTCTTTGTTTACATATAGTGATTTTTTATATTTAGGGTGATTGTTTAATTTTAGATCTTTGTTTACATTTGTAATCTTTATTTACATTTATATTCTTTTTTCATTAGGTTCTTTGTTTAATTAGGTTCTTTGTTTACATTTATAGCCTTTGTTTACATTTAGAACTTTGTATACATTTATAGTCTTTGTTTACATTTAGGTCTTCGTTTACATATGGGGTCTTTTTACATTTAAAGTCTGTTTTTAATTAAGGTCTTTCTTTCCTTTTAGATCTCTGTTTATTATTGTAGACTTTGTTTCCATTTAGGTTCTTTGTTTCCATGTATAGTCTTTGTTTACATTTAGGTCTTTGTCTACATTTATGTCTTTGTTTACATTTAGGGTCTTTGTTTACATTTAGTGTCTCTGTTTATATTTAGTGTCTCTGTTTATATTTCATGCCTGTGCACGTTTAGGGATTTTTTATATTTAGGATCATTGATGACTTTTAGATCTTTGTTTATATTTGTAGTGTTTGTTTACATTTATAGCCTTTGTTTACATTTAGGTCTTCGATACATTCACGTCTTTGTTTACATTTACAGTCTTTGTTTACATTCACGTCTTGCTTTACATACGGGGTCTGTTTACATTTAGGTCTTTGTTTACATATGGGGTCTGTTTACATTAAAAGTCTGTTTTTATTTAAGGCCTTTCTTTTTTTTAGATTTATGTTTATAATTGTAGTCTTTGTTTACATTTGTAGCATTTGTCTACATTTAGGTCTTCGATACATTCACGTCTTTGTTTACATTTAGAGACTTTGTTTACATTCAAGTCTTCGTTTACATATGGGGTCTGTTTACAATTAGGTCTTTGTTTACATTTAGGGATTTTAAATTTATGGTCATTGTTTACTTTTAGATTTTGTTTATATTTGTAGTCTTTGTTTACATCTATAATATTTTTTCATTAGGTTCTTTGTTTAATTAGGTTATTTGTATACATTTATAGCCTTTGTTTACATTTAGATCTTTGTATACATTTATTGTCTTTGATTACATTTAGGTCATTGTTTACATTCACGTCTTTGCTTACATTTAAAGTCTTTGTTTACATTCACGTCTTTATTTACATATGGGGTCTGTTTACATTTAAATCTTTTTTTTAAGGTCTTTCTTTCCTTTTAGATCTCTGTTTATTATTATAATCTTTGTTTCCATTTAGGTACTTTGTTTCCATTTATTGCCTTTGTTTACATTTATATCACTGTTTACATTCACGTCTTTGTTTACATTAAGGGTGTTTGTTTACATTTAGTGTCTTTGTTTACATTTTATTCCTGTGTATACATTTAGGGTCATTGTTGACTTTTAGATCTTTGTTTATATTTGTAGTCTTTATTTACATTTATAACCTTTGTTTACATTTAGATCTTTGTAAATATTTATAGTCTTTGTTTACATTGAGGTCTTTGTTTACATTTGGGGTCTTTTTACATTTAAAGTCTGTTTTTAATTAAGGTCTTTCTTTACTTTTAGACTTCTGTTTATTATTGTAGACTTTGTTGCCATTTAGGTTCTTTGTTTCCATGTATTGTCTTTGTTTACATTTAGGTCTTTGTCTACATTTGTGTCTTGGATTACATTTATGGTCTTTGTTTACATTTAGTGTCTCTGTTTACATTTAGTGTCTCTGTTTATATTTCATGCCTCTGCACATTTAGGGATTTTTTATATTTAGGGTCATTGTTGACTTTTAGATCTTTGTTTATATTTGTAGTGTTTGTTTACATTTATAGCCTTTGTTTACATTTAGGTCTTCGATACATTCATGTATTTGTTTACATTTAGAGACTTTGTTTACATTCAAGTTTTCGTTTACATATTGGGTCTGTTTACAATTAGGTCTTTGTTTACATTTAGGAATTTTTAAATTTAGGGTCATTGTTTACTTTTAGACCTTTGTTTACAAGTATAAACTTTTTTCTTTAAGTTCTATGTTTATCTATATTCTTTGTTTACATTTATAGCCTTTCTTTATATTTAGGTCTCTGTATACATTTATAGACTTTGTTAACACTTATGTGATTGTAAACATTCACGTCTTTGTTTACATTTAGGGTCTTTGTTTACATTCAGGTCTTTGTTTACATTCAGGGTTTTTGTTTACATATGGGATCTTTTTACTTTTATGTCTTTGTTTACATTTAGTGATTTTTTATATTTAGGGTGATTGTTTAATTTTAGATCTTTGTTTACATTTATAGTCTTTATTTACATTTGTATTCTTTTTTCATTAGGTTCTTTGTTTACATTTATAGCCTTTGTTTACATTTAGGGTCTTTGTTTACATTTAGTGTCTCTGTTTACATTTAGTGTCTCTGTTTATATTTCATGCCTATGCACATTTAGGGATTTTTTATATTTAGGGTCATTGTTGACTTTTAGATCTTTGTTTATATTTGTGGTGTTTGTTTACATTTATAGCCTTTGCTTACATTTAGGTCTTCGATACATTCACGTCTTTGTTTACATTTAGAGTCTTTTTTACTTTCACGTCTTGCTTTACATACGGGGTCTGTTTACATTTAGGTCTTTGTTAACATTCACGTATTTGTTTACATTTAGGGTCTTTGTTTACATTCACGTCTTTGTTTACATATGGGGTCCGTTTACATTAAAAGTCTGTTTTATTTAAGGCCTTTCTTTTATTTTAGAATTATGTTTATAATTGTAGTCTTTGTTTACATTTGTAGCATTTGTTTACATTTAGGTCTTCGCTACATTCACGTCTTTGTTTACATTTAGAGTCTTTGTTTACATTCACGTCTTGCTTTACATATGGGGTCTGTTTACATTTAGGTCTTTGTTAACACTAACGTATTTGTTTACATTTAGGGTCTTTGTTTACATTCACGTCTTTGTTTACAAGTAAAAACTTTTTTCATTAGGTTCTATGTTTATCTATGTTCTTTGTTTACATTTATAGTCTTTATTTATATTTAGGTCTCTGTATACATTTATAGACTTTGTTAACACTTATGTTATTGTTTACATTCACGTCTTTGTTTACATTTAGGTCTTCGTTTACATATGGGATCTGTTTACTTTTATGTCTTTGTTTACATATAGTGATTTTTTATATGTAGGGTGATAGTTTAATTTTAGATCTTTGTTTACATTTGTAGTCTTTATTTACATTTATATTCTTTTTTCATTAGGTTCTTTGTTTAATTAGGTTCTTTGTTTACATTTATAGCCTTTGTTTACATTTAGAACTTTGTATACATTTATAGTCTTTGTTTACATTTAGGTCTTCGTTTACATATGGGGTCTTGTTACATTTAAAGTCTGTTTTTAATTAAGGTCTTTCTTTCCTTTTAGATCTCTGTTTATTATTGTAGACTTTGTTTCCATTTAGGTTCTTTGTTTCCATGTATAGTCTTTGTTTACATTTAGGTCTTTGTCTACATTTATGTCTTTGTTTACATTTAGGGTCTTTGTTTACATTTAGTGTCTCTGTTTATATTTAGTGTCTCTGTTTATATTTAATGCCTGTGCACGTTTAGGGATTTTTTATATTTAGGGTCATTGATGACTTTTAGATCTTTGTTTATATTTGTAGTGTTTGTTTACATTTATAGCCTTTGTTTACATTTAGGTCTTCGATACGTTCACGTCTTTGTTTACATTTACAGTCTTTGTTTACATTCACGTCTTGCTTTACATATGGGGTCTGTTTACATTTAGGTCTTTGTTTACATATGGGGTCTGTTTACATTAAAAGTCTGTTTTTATTTAAGGCCTTTCTTTTTTTTAGATTTATGTTTATAATTGTAGTCTTTGTTTACATTTGTAGCATTTGTCTACATTTAGGTCTTCGATACATTCACGTCTTTGTTTACATTTAGAGACTTTGTTTACATTCAAGTCTTCGTTTACATATGGGGTCTGTTTACAATTAGGTCTTTGTTTACATTTAGGGATTTTAAATTTAGGGTCATTGTTTACTTTTAGTTTTGTTTATATTTGTAGTCATTGTTTACATCTATAATATTTTTTCATTAGGTTCTTTGTTTAATTAGGTTATTTGTATACATTTATAGCCTTTGTTTACATTTAGATCTTTGTATACATTTATTGTCTTTGATTACATTTAGGTCATTGTTTACATTCACGTCTTTGCTTACATTTAAAGTCTTTGTTTACATTCACGTCTTTATTTACATATGGGGTCTGTTTACATTTAAATCTTTTTTTAAGGTCTTTCTTTCCTTTTAGATCTCTGTTTATTATTATAATCTTTCTTTCCATTTAGGTACTTTGTTTCCATTTATTGCCTTTGTTAACATTTATATCACTGTTTACATTCACGTCTTTGTTTACATTAAGGGTCTTTGTTTACATTTAGTGTCTTTGTTTACATTTTATTCCTGTGTATACATTTAGGGTCATTGTTGACTTTTAGATCTTTGTTTATATTTGTAGTCTTTATTTACATTTATAACCTTTGTTTACATTTAGATCTTTGTAAATATTTATAGTCTTTGTTTACATTGAGGTCTTTTTACATTTAAAGTCTGTTTTTAATTAAGGTCTATCTTTCCTTTTAGATCTCAGTTTATTATTGTAGACTTTGTTTCCATTTAGGTTCTTTGTTTCCATGTATAGTCTTTGTTTACATTTAGGTCTTTGTCTACATTTATGTCTTTGTTTACATTTAGGGTCTTTGTTTACATTTAGTGTCTCTGTTTACATTTAGTGTCTGTTTATATTTCATGCCTGTGCGCATTTAGGGATTTTTTATATTTAGGGTCATTGTTGACTTTTAGATCTTTGTTTATATTTGTAGTGTTTGTTTACATTTATAGCCTTTGTTTACATTTAGGTCTTCGATACATTCATGTCTTTGTTTACATTTAGAGACTTTGTTTACATTCAAGTTTTCGTTTACATATGGGGTCTGTTTAAAATTAGGTCTTTGTTTACATTTAGAGACTTTGTTTACATTCAAGTTTTCGTTTACTTTTAAACCTTTGTTTACAAGTATAAACTTTTTTCTTTACGTTCTATGTTTATCTATATTTTTTTTTACATTTATAGCTTTTATTTAAATTTAGGTCTCTGTATACATTTATAGACTTTGTTAACACTTATGTGATTGTTAACATTCACGTCTTTGTTTACATTTAGGGTCTTTGTTTACATTCAGGTCTTTGTTTACATTCAGGGTTTTTGTTTACATATGGGATCTTTTTACTTTTATGTCTTTGTTTACATTTAGTGATTTTTTATATTTAGGGTGATTGTTTAATTTTAGATCTTTGTTTACATTTATAGTCTTTATTTACATTTGTATTCTTTTTTCATTAGGTTCTTTGTTTACATTTATAGCCTTTGTTTACATTTAGGGTCTTTGTTTACATTTAGTGTCTCTGTTTACATTTAGTGTCTCTGTTTATATTTCATGCCTGTGCACATTTAGGGATTTTTTATATTTAGGGTCATTGTTGACTTTTAGATCTTTGTTTATATTTGTAGTGTTTGTTTACATTTATAGCCTTTGTTTACATTTAGGTCTTCGATACATTCACGTCTTTGTTTACATTTAGAGTCTTTGTTTACTTTCACGTCTTTCTTTACATACGGGGTCTGTTTACATTTAGGTCTTTGTTAACATTCACGTATTTGTTTACATTTAGGGTCTTTATTTACATTCACGTCTTTGTTTACATATGGGGTCCGTTTACGTTAAAAGTCTGTTTTTATTTAAGGCCTTTCTTTTATTTTAGATTTATGTTTATAATTGTAGTCTTTGTTTACATTTGTAGCATTTGTTTACATTTAGGTCTTCGATACATTCACGTCTTTGTTTACATTTAGAGACTTTGTTAACATTCAAGTCTTCGTTTACATATGGGGTCTGTTTACAATTAGGTCTTTGTTTACATTTAGGGATTTTAAATTTAGGTTCATTGTTTACTTTTAGATTTTGTTTATATTTGTAGTCTTTGTTTACATCTATAATATTTTTTCATTAGGTTCTTTGTTTAATTAGGTTATTTGTATACATTTATAGCCTTTGTTTAAATTTAGATCTTTTTATACATTTATTGTCTTTGATTACATTTAGGTCTTTGTTTACATTCACGTCTTTGCTTACATTTAAAGTCTTTGTTTACATTAAACGTTTTTATTTACATATGGGGTCTGTTTACATTTAAATCTTTTTTCTTTAAGGTGTTTCTTTCCTTTTAGATCTCTGTTTATTATTATAGTCTTTGTTTCCATTTAGGTACTTTGTTTCCATTTATGCCTTTGTTTACATTTATATCACTGTTTACATTCACGTCTTTGTTTACATTAAGTGTCTTTGTTTACATTTAGTGTCTTTGTTTACATTTTATTCCTGTGTATACATTTAGGGTCATTGTTGACTTTTAGATCTTTGTTTATATTTGTAGCCTTTATTTACATTTATAACCTTTGTTTACATTTAGGTATTTGATTCATTCACGTCTTTGTTTACATTTAGAGTCTTTGTTTACATTCACGTCTTCGTTTACATATGGGACCTGTTTACATTTAGGTCTTTGTTTACATTTAGGAATTTTTAAATTTAGGGTCATTGTTTACTTTTAGATCTTTGTTTACAAGTATAAACTTTTTCATTAGGTTCTATGTATATCTATGTTCTTTGTTTACATTTATAGCCTTTATTTATATTAAGGTCTCTGTATACATTTATAGACTTTGTTAACACTTATGTGATTGTTTACAATCACGTCTTTGTTTAAATTTAGGGTCTTTGTTTACATTCACGTCTTTGTTTACATTCAGGGTTTTTGTTTACATATGGGATCTGTTAACTTTTATGTCTTTGTTTACATATAGTGATTTTTTATATTTAGGGTGATTGTTTAATTTTAGATCTTTGTTTACATTTCTAGTCTATTTACATTTATATTATTTTTTCATTAAGTTCTTTGTTTAATTAGGTTCTTTGTTTACATTTATAGCCTTTGTTTACATTTAGATCTTTGTATACATTTGTAGTCTTTGTTTACATTTAGGTTTTTGTTTACATATGGGGTCTTTTTACATTTAAAGTCTGTTTTTAATTAAGGACTTTCTTTCCTTTTAGATCTCTGTTTATTATTGTAGACATTGTTTCCATTTAGGTTCTTTGTTTGCATGTATAGTCTTTGTTTACATTTATGTCTTTGTTTACATTTAGGGTCTTTGTTTACATTTAGTGTCTCTGTTTACATTTAGTGTCTCTGTTTATATTTCATGCCTGTGCACATTTAGGGATTTTTTATATTTAAGGTAATTGTTGACTTTTAGATCTTTGTTTATATTTGTAGTGTTTGTTTACATTTAGAGCCTTTGTTTACATTCACGTCTTTGTTTACATATGGGGTCTGTTTACATTAAAAGTGTGTTTTTATTTAAGACCTTTCTTTTATTTTAGATTTATGTTTATAATTGTAGTCTTTGTTTACATATGTAGCATTTGTTTACATTTAGGTCTTCGATACATTCACGTCTTTGTTTACATTTAGAGACTTAGTTTACATTGAAGTCTTCATATACATATGGGGTCTGTTTACAATTAGGTCTTTGTTTACATTTAGGAATTTTTAAATTTAGGGTCATTGTTTACTTTTAGATCTTTGTTTACAAGTATAAACTTTTTTCATTAGGTTCTATGTTTATCTATGTTCTTTGTTTACATTTATAGCCTTTATTTATATTTAGGTCTCTGTATACATTTATAGACTTTGTTAACACTTATGTCATTGTTTACCTTCACGTCTTTGTTTACATTTAGGGTCTTTTTTTACATTCACGTCTTTGTTTACATTCAGGATTTTTGTTTACATATGCGATCTGTTTACTTTTATGTCTTTGTTTACATTTAGTGATTTTTTTAATTTAGGGTGATTGTTTAATTTTAGATCTTTGTTTACATTTGTAGTCTTTATTTACATTTATAACCTTTGTTTTCATTTAGGTCTTCGATACATTCACGTCTTTGTTTACATTTAGAGTCTTTGTTTACATTCACGTCTTCGTTTACATATGGGGCCTGTTTACATTTAGGTCTTTGTTTACATTTAGGAATTTTTAAATTTATGGTCATTGTTTACTTTTAGATCTTTGTTTATACTTAGTATAAACTTTTTTCATTAGGTTCTATGTTTATCTACGCACTTTGTTTACATTTATAGCCTTTATTTATATTTAGGTCTCTGTATACATGTATAGACTTTGTTAACACTTATGTGATTGTTTACATTCACGTCTTTGTTTACATTTAGGGTCTTTGTTTACATTCACGTCAATGTTTACATTCAGGTTTTTTTTTTTTCATATAGGATCTGTTTACTTTTATGTCTTTGTTTACATTTAGTGATTTTTTATATTTAGGGTGATTGTTTAATTTTAGATCTTTGTTTACATTTGTAGTCTTTATTTACATTTATATTCTTTTTCATTAGTTTCTTTGTTTAATTAGGTTCTTTTTTTACATTTATAGCATTTGTTTACATTTAGATCTTTGTATACATTTATAGTCTTTGTTTACATTTAGGTCTTTGTTTACATATGGGGTCTTTTTACATTTAAAGTCTGTTTTTAATTAAGGTCTTTCTTTACTTTTAGACTTCTGTTTATTATTGTAGACTTTGTTGCCATTTAGGTTCTTTGTTTCCATGTATAGTCTTTGTTTACATTTAGGTCTTTGTCTACATTTATGCCTTGTTTTACATTTAGGGTCTTTGTTTACATTTAGTGTCTCTGTTTGCATTTAGTGTCTCTGTTTATATTTCATGCCTCTGCACATTTAGGGATTTTTTATATTTAGGGTCATTGTTTACTTTAGATCTTTGTTTATATTTGTAGTGTTTGTTTACATTTATAGCCTTTGTTTACATTTAGGTCTTCGATACATTCACGTATTTGTTTATATTTAGAGTCATTTTACATTCACGTCTTGCTTTACATATGGGGTCTGTTTACATTTAGGTCTTTGTTAACATTCACGTATTTGTTTACATTTAGGGTCTTTGTTTACATTCACGTCTTTGTTACATATGGGGACTGTTTACATTAAAAGTCTGTTTTTATTTAAGGCCTTTCTTTTATTTTAGATTTATGTTTATAATTGTAGTCTTTGTTTACATTTGTAGCATTTGTTTACATTTAGGTCTTCGATACATTCACGTCTTTGTTTACATTTAGAGACTTTGTTAACATTCAAGTCTTCGTTTACATATGGGGTCTGTTTACAATTAGGTCTTTGTTTACATTTAGGGATTTTAAATTTAGGTTCATTGTTTACTTTTAGATTTTGTTTATATTTGTAGTCTTTGTTTACATCTATAATATTTTTTCATTAGGTTCTTTGTTTAATTAGGTTATTTGTATACATTTATAGCCTTTGTTTAAATTTAGATCTTTTTATACATTTATTGTCTTTGATTACATTTAGGTCTTTGTTTACATTTACGTCTTTGCTTACATTTAAAGTCTTTGTTTACATTAAACGTTTTTATTTACATATGGGGTCTGTTGACTTTTAGATCTTTGTTTATATTTGTAGTCTTTATTTACATTTATAACCTTTGTTTACATTTAGGTCTTTGATTCATTCACGTCTTTGTTTACATTTAGAGTCTTTGTTTACATTCACGTCTTCGTTTACATATGGGACCTGTTTACATTTAGGTCTTTGTTTACATTTAGGAATTTTTAAATTTAGGGTCATTGTTTACTTTTAGATCCTTGTTTACAAGTATAAACTTTTTTCATTAGGTTGTATGCATATCTATGTTCTTTGTTTACATTTATAGCCTTTATTTATATTAAGGTCTCTGTATACATTTAGAGACTTTGTTAACACTTATGTGATTGTTTACAATCACGTCTTTGTTTACATTTAGGGTCTTTGTTTACATTCACGTCTTTGTTTACATTCAGGGTTTTTGTTTACATATGGGATCTGTTTACTTTTATGTCTTTGTTTACATATAGTGATTTTTTATATTTAGGGTGATTGTTTAATTTTAGATCTTTGTTTACATTTCTAGTCTATTTACATTTATATTATTTTTTCATTAAGTTCTTTGTTTAATTAGGTTCATTGTTTACATTTATAGCCTTTGTTTACATTTAGATCTTTGTATACATTTATAGTCTTTGTTTACATTTAGGTCTTTGTTTACATATGGGGTCTTTTTACATTTAAAGTCTGATTTTAATTAAGGACTTTCTTTCCTTTTAGATCTCTGTTTATTATTGTAGACATTGTTTCCATTTAGGTTCTTTGTTTCCATGTATAGTCTTTGTTTACATTTATGTCTTTGTTTCCATTTAGGGTCTTTGTTTACATTTAGTGTCTCTGTTTACATTTAGTGTCTCTGTTTATATTTCATGCCTGTGCACATTTAGGGATTTTTTATATTTAGGGTAATTGTTGACTTTTAGATCTTTGTTTATATTTGTAGTGTTTGTTTACATTTAGAGCCTTTGTTTACATTCACGTCTTTGTTTACATATGGGGTCTGTTTACATTAAAAGTGTGTTTTTATTTAAGGCCTTTCTTTTATTTTAGATTTATGTTTATAATTGTAGTCTTTGTTTACATATGTAGCATTTGTTTACATTTAGGTCTTCGATATATTCACGTCTTTGTTTACATTTAGAGACTTAGTTTACATTGAAGTCTTCATATACATATGGGGTCTGTTTACAATTAGGTCTTTGTTTACATTTAGGAATTTTTAAATTTAGGGTCATTGTTTAATTTTAGATCTTTGTTTACAAGTATAAACTTTTTTCATTAGGTTCTATGTTTATCTATGTTCTTTGTTTACATTTATAGCCTTTATTTATATTTAGGTCTCTGTATACATTTATAGACTTTGTTAACACTTATGTTATTGTTTACCTTCACGTCTTTGTTTACATTTAGGGTCTTTTTTTACATTCACGTCTTTGTTTACATTCAGGATTTTTGTTTACATATGGGATCTGTTTACTTTTATGTCTTTGTTTACATTTAGTGATTTTTTATATTTAGGGTGATTGTTTAATTTTAGATCTTTGTTTACATTTGTAGTCTTTATTTACATTTATAACCTTTGTTTTCATTTAGGTCTTCGATACATTCACGTCTTTGTTTACATTTAGAGCCTTTGTTTACAGTCACGTCTTCGTTTACATATGGGGCCTGTTTACATTTAGGTCTTTGTTTACATTTAGGAATTTTTAAATTTATGGTCATTGTTTACTTTTAGATCTTTGTTTATACTTAGTATAAACTTTTTTCATTAGGTTCTATGTTTATCTACGGACTTTGTTTACATTTATAGCCTTTATTTATATTTAGGTCTCTGTATACATGTATAGACTTTGTTAACACTTATGTGATTGTTTACATTCACGTCTTTGTTTACATTTAGGGTCTTTGTTTACATTCACGTCAATGTTTACATTCAGGTTTTTTGTTTACATATAGGATCTGTTTACTTTTATGTCTTTGTTTACATTTAGTGATTTTTTATATTTAGGGTGATTGTTTAATTTTAGATCTTTGTTTACATTTGTAGTCTTTATTTACATTTATATTCTTTTTCATTAGTTTCTTTGTTTAATTAGGTTCTTTTTTTACATTTAGAACATTTGTTTACATTTAGATCTTTGTATATATTTATAGTCTTTGTTTACATTTAGATCTTTGTTTACATATGGGGTCTTTTTACATTTAAAGTCTGTTTTTAATTAAGGTCTTTCTTTACTTTTAGACTTCTGTTTATTATTGTAGACTTTGTTGCCATTTAGGTTCTTTGTTTCCATGTATAGTCTTTGTTTACATTTAGGTCTTTGTCTACATTTATGTCTTGGTTTACATTTAGGGTCTTTGTTTACATTTAGTGTCTCTGTTTACATTTAGTGTCTCTGTTTATATTTCATGCCTCTGCACATTTAGGGATTTTTTATATTTAGGGTCATTGTTGACTTTTAGATCTTTGTTTATATTTGTAGTGTTTGTTTACATTTATAGCCTTTGTTTACATTTAGGTCTTCGATACATTCACGTCTTTGTTTATATTTAGAGTCATTTTACATTCACGTCTTGCTTTACATATGGGGTCTGTTTACATTTAGGTCTTTGTTAACATTCACGTATTTGTTTACATTTAGGGTCTTTGTTTACATTCACGTCTTTGTTACATATGGGGACTGTTTACATTAAAAGTCTGTTTTTATTTAAGGCCTTTCTTTTATTTTAGATTTATGTTTATAATTGTAGTCTTTGTTTACATTTGTAGCATTTGTTTACATTTAGGTCTTCGATACATTCACGTCTTTGTTTACATTTAGAGACTTTGTTAACATTCAAGTCTTCGTTTACATATGGGGTCTGTTTACAATTAGGTCTTTGTTTACATTTAGGGATTTTAAATTTAGGTTCATTGTTTACTTTTAGATTTTGTTTATATTTGTAGTCTTTGTTTACATCTATAATATTTTTTCATTAGGTTCTTTGTTTAATTAGGTTATTTGTATACATTTATAGCCTTTGTTTAAATTTAGATCTTTTTATACATTTATTGTCTTTGATTACATTTAGGTCTTTGTTTACATTCACGTCTTTGCTTACATTTAAAGTCTTTGTTTACATTAAACGTTTTTATTTACATATGGGGTCTGTTTACATTTAAATCTTTTTTCTTTAAGGTGTTTCTTTCCTTTTAGATCTCTGTTTATTATTATAGTCTTTGTTTCCATTTAGGTACTTTGTTTCCATTTATGCCTTTGTTTACATTTATATCACTGTTTACATTCACGTCTTTGTTTACATTAAGTGTCTTTGTTTACATTTAGTGTCTTTGTTTACATTTTATTCCTGTGTATACATTTAGGGTCATTGTTGACTTTTAGATCTTTGTTTATATTTGTAGTCTTTATTTACATTTATAACCTTTGTTTACATTTAGGTCTGATTCATTCACGTCTTTGTTTACATTTAGAGTCTTTGTTTACATTCACGTCTTCGTTTACATATGGGACCTGTTTACATTTAGGTCTTTGTTTACATTTAGGAATTTTTAAATTTAGGGTCATTGTTTACTTTTAGATCTTTGTTTACAAGTATAAACTTTTTTCATTAGGTTCTATGTATATCTATGTTCTTTGTTTACATTTATAGCCTTTATTTATATTAAGGTCTCTGTATACATTTATAGACTTTGTTAACACTTATGTGATTGTTTACAATCACGTCTTTGTTTACATTTAGGGTCTTTGTTTACATTCACGTCTTTGTTTACATTCAGGGTTTTTGTTTACATATGGGATCTGTTTACTTTTATGTCTTTGTTTACATATAGTGATTTTTTATATTTAGGGTGATTGTTTAATTTTAGATCTTTGTTTACATTTCTAGTCTATTTACATTTATATTATTTTTTCATTAAGTTCTTTGTTTAATTAGGTTCATTGTTTACATTTATAGCCTTTGTTTACATTTAGATCTTTGTATACATTTATAGTCTTTGTTTACATTTAGGTCTTTGTTTACATATGGGGTCTTTTTACATTTAAAGTCTGTTTTTAATTAAGGACTTTCTTTCCTTTTAGATCTCTGTTTATTATTGTAGACATTGTTTCCATTTAGGTTCTTTGTTTCCATGTATAGTCTTTGTTTACATTTATGTCTTTGTTTACATTTAGGGTCTTTGTTTACATTTAGTGTCTCTGTTTACATTTAGTGTCTCTGTTTATATTTCATGCCTGTGCACATTTAGGGATTTTTTATATTTAGGGTAATTGTTGACTTTTAGATCTTTGTTTATATTTGTAGTGTTTGTTTACATTTAGAGCCTTTGTTTACATTCACGTCTTTGTTTACATATGGGGTCTGTTTACATTAAAAGTGTGTTTTTATTTAAGGCCTTTCTTTTATTTTAGATTTATGTTTATAATTGTAGTCTTTGTTTACATATGTAGCATTTGTTTACATTTAGGTCTTCGATACATTCACGTCTTTGTTTACATTTAGAGACTTAGTTTACATTGAAGTCTTCATATACATATGGGGTCTGTTTACAATTAGGTCTTTGTTTACATTTAGGAATTTTTAAATTTAGGGTCATTGTTTACTTTTAGATCTTTGTTTACAAGTATGAACTTTTTTCATTAGGTTCTATGTTTATCTATGTTCTTTGTTTACATTTATAGCCTTTATTTATATTTAGGTCTCTGTATACATTTATAGACTTTGTTAACACTTATGTCATTGTTTACCTTCACGTCTTTGTTTACATTTAGGGTCTTTTTTTACATTCACGTCTTTGTTTACATTCAGGATTTTTGTTTACATATGGGATCTGTTTACTTTTATGTCTTTGTTTACATTTAGTGATTTTTTATATTTAGGGTGATTGTTTAATTTTAGATCTTTGTTTACATTTGTAGTCTTTATTTACATTTATAACCTTTGTTTTCATTTAGGTCTTCGATACATTCACGTCTTTGTTTACATTTAGAGTCTTTGTTTACATTCACGTCTTCGTTTACATATGGGGCCTGTTTACATTTAGGTCTTTGTTTACATTTAGGAATTTTTAAATTTATGGTCATTGTTTACTTTTAGATCTTTGTTTATACTTAGTATAAACTTTTTTCATTAGGTTCTATGTTTATCTACGCACTTTGTTTACATTTATAGCCTTTATTTATATTTAGGTCTCTGTATACATGTATAGACTTTGTTAACACTTATGTGATTGTTTACATTCACGTCTTTGTTTACATTTAGGGTCTTTGTTTACATTCACGTCAATGTTTACATTCAGGTTTTTTGTTTACATATAGGATCTGTTTACTTTTATGTCTTTGTTTACATTTAGTGATTTTTTATATTTAGGGTGATTGTTTAATTTTAGATCTTTGTTTACATTTGTAGTCTTTATTTACATTTATATTCTTTTTCATTAGTTTCTTTGTTTAATTAGGTTCTTTTTTTACATTTAGAGCATTTGTTTACATTTAGATCTTTGTATATATTTATAGTCTTTGTTTACATTTAGATCTTTGTTTACATATGGGGTCTTTTTACATTTAAAGTCTGTTTTTAATTAAGGTCTTTCTTTACTTTTAGACTTCTGTTTATTATTGTAGACTTTGTTGCCATTTAGGTTCTTTGTTTCCATGTATAGTCTTTGTTTACATTTAGGTCTTTGTCTACATTTATGTCTTGGTTTACATTTAGGGTCTTTGTTTACATTTAGTGTCTCTGTTTACATTTAGTGTCTCTGTTTATATTTCATGCCTCTGCACATTTAGGGATTTTTTATATTTAGGGTCATTGTTGACTTTTAGATCTTTGTTTATATTTGTAGTGTTTGTTTACATTTATAGCCTTTGTTTACATTTAGGTCTTCGATACATTCACGTCTTTGTTTATATTTAGAGTCATTTTACATTCACGTCTTGCTTTACATATGGGGTCTGTTTACATTTAGGTCTTTGTTAACATTCACGTATTTGTTTACATTTAATGTCTTTGTTTACATTCACGTCTTTGTTACATATGGGGACTGTTTACATTAAAAGTCTCTTTTTATTTAAGGCCTTTCTTTTATTTTAGATTTATGTTTATAATTGTAGTCTTTGTTTACATTTGTAGCATTTGTTTACATTTAGGTCTTCGATACATTCACGTCTTTGTTTACATTTAGAGACTTTGTTAACATTCAAGTCTTCGTTTACATATGGGGTCTGTTTACAATTAGGTCTTTGTTTACATTTAGGGATTTTAAATTTAGGTTCATTGTTTACTTTTAGATTTTGTTTATATTTGTAGTCTTTGTTTACATCTATAATATTTTTTCATTAGGTTCTTTGTTTAATTAGGTTATTTGTATACATTTATAGCCTTTGTTTAAATTTAGATCTTTTTATACATTTATTGTCTTTGATTACATTTAGGTCTTTGTTTACATTCACGTCTTTGCTTACATTTAAAGTCTTTGTTTACATTAAACGTTTTTATTTACATATGGGGTCTGTTTACATTTAAATCTTTTTTCTTTAAGGTGTTTCTTTCCTTTTAGATCTCTGTTTATTATTATAGTCTTTGTTTCCATTTAGGTACTTTGTTTCCATTTATGCCTTTGTTTACATTTATATCACTGTTTACATTCACGTCTTTGTTTACATTAAGTGTCTTTGTTTACATTTAGTGTCTTTGTTTACATTTTATTCCTGTGTATACATTTAGGGTCATTGTTGACTTTTAGATCTTTGTTTATATTTGTAGTCTTTATTTACATTTATAACCTTTGTTTACATTTAGGTCTTTGATTCATTCACGTCTTTGTTTACATTTAGAGTCTTTGTTTACATTCACGTCTTCGTTTACATATGGGACCTGTTTACATTTAGGTCTTTGTTTACATTTAGGAATTTTTAAATTTAGGGTCATTGTTTACTTTTAGATCTTTGTTTACAAGTATAAACTTTTTTCATTAGGTTCTATGTATATCTATGTTCTTTGTTTACATTTATAGCCTTTATTTATATTAAGGTCTCTGTATACATTTATAGACTTTGTTAACACTTATGTGATTGTTTACAATCACGTCTTTGTTTACATTTAGGGTCTTTGTTTACATTCACGTCTTTGTTTACATTCAGGGTTTTTGTTTACATATGGGATCTGTTTACTTTTATGTCTTTGTTTACATATAGTGATTTTTTATATTTAGGGTGATTGTTTAATTTTAGATCTTTGTTTACATTTCTAGTCTATTTACATTTATATTATTTTTTCATTAAGTTCTTTGTTTAATTAGGTTCATTGTTTACATTTATAGCCTTTGTTTACATTTAGATCTTTGTATACATTTATAGTCTTTGTTTACATTTAGGTCTTTGTTTACATATGGGGTCTTTTTACATTTAAAGTCTGTTTTTAATTAAGGACTTTCTTGTCTTTTAGATCTCTGTTTATTATTGTAGACATTGTTTCCATTTAGGTTCTTTGTTTCCATGTATAGTCTTTGTTTACATTTATGTCTTTGTTTACATTTAGGGTCTTTGTTTACATTTAGTGTCTCTGTTTACATTTAGTGTCTCTGTTTATATTTCATGCCTGTGCACATTTAGGGATTTTTTATATTTCGTGTAATTGTTGACTTTTAGATCTTTGTTTATATTTGTAGTGTTTGTTTACATTTAGAGCCTTTGTTTACATTCACGTCTTTGTTTACATATGGGGTCTGTTTACATTAAAAGTGTGTTTTTATTTAAGGCCTTTCTTTTATTTTAGATTTATGTTTATAATTGTAGTCTTTGTTTACATATGTAGCATTTGTTTACATTTAGGTCTTCGATACATTCACGTCTTTGTTTACATTTAGAGACTTAGTTTACATTGAAGTCTTCATATACATATGGGGTCTGTTTACAATTAGGTCTTTGTTTACATTTAGGAATTTTTAAATTTAGGGTCATTGTTTACTTTTAGATCTTTGTTTACAAGTATGAACTTTTTTCATTAGGTTCTATGTTTATCTATGTTCTTTGTTTACATTTATAGCCTTTATTTATATTTAGGTCTCTGTATACATTTATAGACTTTGTTAACACTTATGTCATTGTTTACCTTCACGTCTTTGTTTACATTTAGGGTCTTTTTTTACATTCACGTCTTTGTTTACATTCAGGATTTTTGTTTACATATGGGATCTGTTTACTTTTATGTCTTTGTTTACATTTAGTGATTTTTTATATTTAGGGTGATTGTTTAATTTTAGATCTTTGTTTACATTTGTAGTCTTTATTTACATTTATAACCTTTGTTTTCATTTAGGTCTTCGATACATTCACGTCTTTGTTTACATTTAGAGTCTTTGTTTACATTCACGTCTTCGTTTACATATGGGGCCTGTTTACATTTAGGTCTTTGTTTACATTTAGGAATTTTTAAATTTATGGTCATTGTTTACTTTTAGATCTTTGTTTATACTTAGTATAAACTTTTTTCATTAGGTTCTATGTTTATCTACGCACTTTGTTTACATTTATAGCCTTTATTTATATTTAGGTCTCTGTATACATGTATAGACTTTGTTAACACTTATGTGATTGTTTACATTCACGTCTTTGTTTACATTTAGGGTCTTTGTTTACATTCACGTCAATGTTTACATTCAGGTTTTTTGTTTACATATAGGATCTGTTTACTTTTATGTCTTTGTTTACATTTAGTGATTTTTTATATTTAGGGTGATTGTTTAATTTTAGATCTTTGTTTACATTTGTAGTCTTTATTTACATTTATATTCTTTTTCATTAGTTTCTTTGTTTAATTAGGTTCTTTTTTTACATTTAGAGCATTTGTTTACATTTAGATCTTTGTATATATTTATAGTCTTTGTTTACATTTAGATCTTTGTTTACATATGGGGTCTTTTTACATTTAAAGTCTGTTTTTAATTAAGGTCTTTCTTTACTTTTAGACTTCTGTTTATTATTGTAGACTTTGTTGCCATTTAGGTTCTTTGTTTCCATGTATAGTCTTTGTTTACATTTAGGTCTTTGTCTACATTTATGTCTTGGTTTACATTTAGGGTCTTTGTTTACATTTAGTGTCTCTGTTTACATTTAGTGTCTCTGTTTATATTTCATGCCTCTGCACATTTAGGGATTTTTTATATTTAGGGTCATTGTTGACTTTTAGATCTTTGTTTATATTTGTAGTGTTTGTTTACATTTATAGCCTTTGTTTACATTTAGGTCTTCGATACATTCACGTCTTTGTTTATATTTAGAGTCATTTTACATTCACGTCTTGCTTTACATATGGGGTCTGTTTACATTTAGGTCTTTGTTAACATTCACGTATTTGTTTACATTTAATGTCTTTGTTTACATTCACGTCTTTGTTACATATGGGGACTGTTTACATTAAAAGTCTCTTTTTATTTAAGGCCTTTCTTTTATTTTAGATTTATGTTTATAATTGTAGTCTTTGTTTACATTTGTAGCATTTGTTTACATTTAGGTCTTCGATACATTCACGTCTTTGTTTACATTTAGAGACTTTGTTAACATTCAAGTCTTCGTTTACATATGGGGTCTGTTTACAATTAGGTCTTTGTTTACATTTAGGGATTTTAAATTTAGGTTCATTGTTTACTTTTAGATTTTGTTTATATTTGTAGTCTTTGTTTACATCTATAATATTTTTTCATTAGGTTCTTTGTTTAATTAGGTTATTTGTATACATTTATAGCCTTTGTTTAAATTTAGATCTTTTTATACATTTATTGTCTTTGATTACATTTAGGTCTTTGTTTACATTCACGTCTTTGCTTACATTTAAAGTCTTTGTTTACATTAAACGTTTTTATTTACATATGGGGTCTGTTTACATTTAAATCTTTTTTCTTTAAGGTGTTTCTTTCCTTTTAGATCTCTGTTTATTATTATAGTCTTCGTTTCCATTTAGGTACTTTGTTTCCATTTATGCCTTTGTTTACATTTATATCACTGTTTACATTCACGTCTTTGTTTACATTAAGTGTCTTTGTTTACATTTAGTGTCTTTGTTTACATTTTATTCCTGTGTATACATTTAGGGTCATTGTTGACTTTTAGATCTTTGTTTATATTTGTAGTCTTTATTTACATTTATAACCTTTGTTTACATTTAGGTCTTTGATTCATTCACGTCTTTGTTTACATTTAGAGTCTTTGTTTACATTCACGTCTTCGTTTACATATGGGACCTGTTTACATTTAGGTCTTTGTTTACATTTAGGAATTTTTAAATTTAGGGTCATTGTTTACTTTTAGATCTTTGTTTACAAGTATAAACTTTTTTCATTAGGTTCTATGTATATCTATGTTCTTTGTTTACATTTATAGCCTTTATTTATATTAAGGTCTCTGTATACATTTATAGACTTTGTTAACACTTATGTGATTGTTTACAATCACGTCTTTGTTTACATTTAGGGTCTTTGTTTACATTCACGTCTTTGTTTACATTCAGGGTTTTTGTTTACATATGGGATCTGTTTACTTTTATGTCTTTGTTTACATATAGTGATTTTTTTATATTTAGGGTGATTGTTTAATTTTAGATCTTTGTTTACATTTCTAGTCTATTTACATTTATATTATTTTTTCATTAAGTTCTTTGTTTAATTAGGTTCTTTGTTTACATTTATAGCCTTTGTTTACATTTAGAACTTTGTATACATTTATAGTCTTTGTTTACATTTAGGTCTTTGTTTACATATGGGGTCTTTTTACATTTAAAGTCTGTTTTTAATTAAGGACTTTCTTTCCTTTTTGATCTCTGTTTATTATTGTAGACATTGTTTCCATTTAGGTTCTTTGTTTCCATGTATAGTCTTTGTTTACATTTATGTCTTTGTTTACATTTAGGGTCTTTGTTTACATTTAGTGTCTCTGTTTACATTTAGTGTCTCTGTTTATATTTCATGCCTGTGCACATTTAGGGATTTTTTATATTTAGGGTAATTGTTGACTTTTAGATCTTTGTTTATATTTGTAGTGTTTGTTTACATTTAGAGCCTTTGTTTACATTCACGTCTTTGTTTACATATGGGGTCTGTTTACATTAAAAGTGTGTTTTTATTTAAGGCCTTTCTTTTATTTTAGATTTATGTTTATAATTGTTGTCTTTGTTTACATATGTAGCATTTGTTTACATTTATGTCTTCGATACATTTACGTCTTTGTTTACATTTATAGACTTAGTTTACATTGAAGTCTTCATATACATATGGGGTCTGTTTACAATTAGGTCTTTGTTTACATTTAGGAATATTTAAATTTAGGGTCATTGTTTACTTTTAGATCTTTGTTTACAAGTATAAACTTTTTTCATTAGGTTCTATGTTTATCTATGTTCTTTGTTTACATTTATAGCCTTTATTTATATTTAGGTCTCTGTATACATTTATAGACTTTGTTAACACTTATGTCATTGTTTAGCTTCACGTCTTTGTTTACATTTAGGGTCTTTTTTTACATTCACGTCTTTGTTTACATTCAGGATTTTTGTTTACATATGGGATCTGTTTACTTTTATGTCTTTGTTTACATTTAGTGATTTTTTATATTTAGGGTGATTGTTTAATTTTAGATCTTTGTTTACATTTGTAGTCTTTATTTACATTTATAACCTTTGTTTTCATTTAGGTCTTCGATACATTCACGTCTTTGTTTACATTTAGAGTCTTTGTTTACATTCACGTCTTCGTTTACACATGGGGCCTGTTTACATTTAGGTCTTTGTTTACATTTAGGAATTTTTAAATTTATGGTCATTGTTTACTTTTAGATCTTTGTTTACACTTAGTATAAACTTTTTTCATTAGGTTCTATGTTTATCTACGCACTTTGTTTACATTTATAGCCTTTATTTATATTTAGGTCTCTGTATACATGTATAGACTTTGTTAACACTTATGTGATTGTTTACATTCACGTCTTTGTTTACATTTAAGGTCTTTGTTTACATTCACGTCAATGTTTACATTCAGGTTTTTTGTTTACATATAGGATCTGTTTACTTTTATGTCTTTGTTTACATTTAGTGATTTTTTATATTTAGGGTGATTGTTTAATTTTAGATCTTTGTTTCCATTTGTAGTCTTTATTTACATTTATATTCTTTTTCATTAGTTTCTTTGTTTAATTAGGTTCTTTTTTTACATTTATAGCATTTGTTTACATTTAGATCTTTGTATACATTTATAGTCTTTGTTTACATTTAGGTCTTTGTTTACATATGGGGTCTTTTTACATTTAAAGTCTATTTTTAATTAAGGTCTTTCTTTACTTTTAGACTTCTGTTTATTATTGTAGACTTTGTTGCCATTTAGGTTCTTTGTTTCCATGTATAGTCTTTGTTTACATTTAGGTCTTTGTCTACATTTATGTCTTGGTTTACATTTAGGGTCTTTGTTTACATTTAGTGTCTCTGTTTACATTTAGTGTCTCTGTTTATATTTCATACCTCTGCACATTTAGGGATTTTTTATATTTAGGGTCATTGTTGACTTTTAGATCTTTGTTTATATTTGTAGTGTTTGTTTACATTTATAGCCTTTGTTTACATTTAGGTCTTCGATACATTCACGTCTTTGTTTATATTTAGAGTCATTTTACATTCACGTCTTGCTTACATATGGGGTCTGTTTACATTTAGGTTTTTGTTAACATTCACGTATTTGTTTACATTTAGGGTCTTTGTTTACATTCACGTCTTTGTTACATATGGGGACTGTTTACATTAAAAGTCTGTTTTTATTTAAGGCCTTTCTTTTATTTTAGATTTATGTTAATAATTGTAGTCTTTGTTTACATTTGTAGCATTTGTTTACATTTAGGTCTTCGATACATTCACGTCTTTGTTTACATTTAGAGACTTTGTTAACATTCAAGTCTTCGTTTACATATGGGGTCTGTTTACAATTAGGTCTTTGTTTACATTTAGGGATTTTAAATTTAGGTTCATTGTTTACTTTTAGATTTTGTTTATATTTGTAGTCTTTGTTTACATCTATAATATTTTTTCATTAGGTTCTTTGTTTAATTAGGTTATTTGTATACATTTATAGCCTTTGTTTAAATTTAGATCTTTTTATACATTTATTGTCTTTGATTACATTTAGGTCTTTGTTTACATTCACGTCTTTGCTTACATTTAAAGTCTTTCTTTACATTAAACGTTTTTATTTACATATGGGGTCTGTTTACATTTAAATCTGTTTTCTTTAAGGTGTTTCTTTCCTTTTAGATCTCTGTTTATTATTATAGTCTTTGTTTCCATTTAGGTACTTTGTTTCCATTTATGCCTTTGTTTACATTTACATCACTGTTTACATTCACGTCTTTGTTTACATTAAGTGTCTTTGTTTACATTTAAAGTCTTTGTTTACATTTTATTCCTGTGTATACATTTAGGGTCATTGTTGACTTTTAGATCTTTGTTTATATTTGTAGTCTTTATTTACATTTATAACCTTTGTTTACATTTAGGTCTTTGATTCATTCACGTCTTTGTTTACATTTAGAGTCTTTGTTTACATTCACGTCTTCGTTTACATATGGGACCTGTTTACATTTAGGTCTTTGTTTACATTTAGGAATTTTTAAATTTAGGGTCATTGTTTACTTTTAGATCTTTGTTTACAAGTATAAACTTTTTTCATTAGGTTCTATGTATATCTATGTTCTTTGTTTATATTTATAGCCTTTATTTATATTAAGGTCTCTGTATACATTTATAGACTTTGTTAACACTTATGTGATTGTTTACAATCACGTCTTTGTTTACATTTAGGGTCTTTGTTTACATTCACGTCTTTGTTTACATTCAGGGTTTTTGTTTACATATGGGATCTGTTTACTTTTATGTCTTTGTTTACATATAGTGATTTTTTATATTTATGGTGATTGTTTAATTTTAGATCTTTGTTTACATTTCTAGTCTATTTTTATTTATATTATTTTTTCATTAAGTTCTTTGTTTAATTAGGGTCTTTGTTTACATTTATAGCCTTTGTTTACATTTAGATCTTTGTATACATTTATAGTCTTTGTTTACATTTAGGTCTTTGTTTACATATGGGGTCTTTTTACATTTAAAGTCTGTTTTTAATTAAGGACTTTCTTTCCTTTTTGATCTCTGTTTATTATTGTAGACATTGTTTCCATTTAGGTTCTTTGTTTCCATGTATAGTCTTTGTTTACATTTATGTCTTTGTTTACATTTAGGGTCTTTGTTTACATTTAGTGTCTCTGTTTACATTTAGTGTCTCCGTTTATATTTCATGCCTGTGCACATTTAGGGATTTTTTATATTTAGGGTAATTGTTGACTTTTAGATCTTTGTTTATATTTGTAGTGTTTGTTTACATTTAGAGCCTTTGTTTACATTCACGTTTTTGTTTACATATGGGGTCTGTTTACATTAAAAGTGTGTTTTTATTTAAGGCCTTTCTTTTATTTTAGATTTATGTTTATAATTGTTGTCTTTGTTTACATATGTAGCATTTGTTTACATTTAGGTCTTCGATACATTCACGTCTTTGTTTACATTTAGAGACTTAGTTTACATTGAAGTCTTCATATACATATGGGGTCTGTTTACAATTAGGTCTTTGTTTACATTTAGGAATTTTTAAATTTAGGGTCATTGTTTACTTTTAGATCTTTGTTTACAAGTATAAACTTTTTTCATTAGGTTCTATGTTTATCTATGTTCTTTGTTTACATTTATAGCCTTTATTTATATTTAGGTCTCTGTATACATTTATAGACTTTGTTAACACTTATGTCATTGTTTAGCTTCACGTCTTTGTTTACATTTAGGGTCTTTTTTTACATTCACGTCTTTGTTTACATTCAGGATTTTTGTTTACATATGGGATCTGTTTACTTTTATGTCTTTGTTTACATTTAGTGATTTTTTATATTTAGGGTGATTGTTTAATTTTTGATCTTTGTTTACATTTGTAGTCTTTATTTACATTTATAACCTTTGTTTTCATTTAGGTCTTCGATACATTCACGTCTTTGTTTACATTTAGAGTCTTTGTTTACATTCACGTCTTCGTTTACACATGGGGCCTGTTTACATTTAGGTCTTTGTTTACATTTAGGAATTTTTAAATTTATGGTCATTGTTTACTTTTAGATCTTTGTTTACACTTAGTATAAACTTTTTTCATTAGGTTCTATGTTTATCTACGCACTTTGTTTACATTTATAGCCTTTATTTATATTTAGGTCTCTGTATACATGTATAGACTTTGTTAACACTTATGAGATTGTTTACATTCACGTCTTTGTTTACATTTAAGGTCTTTGTTTACATTCACGTCAATGTTTACATTCAGGTTTTTTGTTTACATATAGGATCTGTTTACTTTTATGTCTTTGTTTACATTTAGTGATTTTTTATATTTAGGGTGATTGTTTAATTTTAGATCTTTGTTTCCATTTGTAGTCTTTATTTACATTTATATTCTTTTTCATTAGTTTCTTTGTTTAATTAGGTTCTTTTTTTACATTTATAGCATTTGTTTACATTTAGATCTTTGTATACATTTATAGTCTTTGTTTACATTTAGGTCTTTGTTTACATATGGGGTCTTTTTACATTTAAAATCTGTTTTTAATTAAGGTCTTTCTTTACTTTTAGACTTCTGTTTATTATTGTAGACTTTGTTGCCATTTAGGTTCTTTGTTTCCATGTATAGTCTTTGTTTACATTTAGGTCTTTGTCTACATTTATGTCTTGGTTTACATTTAGGGTCTTTGTTTACATTTAGTGTCTCTGTTTACATTTAGTGTCTCTGTTTATATTTCATACCTCTGCACATTTAGGGATTTTTTATATTTAGGGTCATTGTTGACTTTTAGATCTTTGTTTATATTTGTAGTGTTTGTTTACATTTATAGCCTTTGTTTACATTTAGGTCTTCGATACATTCACGTCTTTGTTTATATTTAGAGTCATTTTACATTCACGTCTTGCTTTACATATGGGGTCTGTTTACATTTAGGTTTTTGTTAACATTCACGTATTTGTTTACTTTTAGGGTCTTTGTTTACATTCACGTCTTTGTTACATATGGGGACTGTTTACATTAAAAGTCTGTTTTTATTTAAGGCCTTTCTTTTATTTT
The DNA here is from genome assembly GCA_963930645.1 of Salticus scenicus. NCBI lineage: Eukaryota > Metazoa > Arthropoda > Arachnida > Araneae > Salticidae > Salticus > Salticus scenicus. The sequence continues at coordinate 99,349 of CAWVNO010001763.1, read as the reverse complement.
AGATTTATGTTAATAATTGTAGTCTTTGTTTACATTTGTAGCATTTGTTTACATTTAGGTCTTCGATACATTCACGTCTTTGTTTACATTTAGAGACTGTTAACATTCAAGTCTTCGTTTACATATGGGGTCTGTTTACAATTAGGTCTTTGTTTACATTTAGGGATTTTAAATTTAGGTTCATTGTTTACTTTTAGATTTTGTTTATATTTGTAGTCTTTGTTTACATCTATAATATTTTTTCATTAGGTTCTTTGTTTAATTAGGTTATTTGTATACATTTATAGCCTTTGTTTAAATTTAGATCTTTTTATACATTTATTGTCTTTGATTACATTTAGGTCTTTGTTTACATTCACGTCTTTGCTTTTAATTAAGGTCTTTCTTTCCTTTTAGATCTCTGTTTATTATTATAGTCTTTGTTTACATTTAGTGTCTTTGTTTACATTTTATTCCAGTGTATACATTTAGGGTCATTGTTGACTTTTAGATCTTTGTTTATATTTGTAGTCTTTATTTACATTTATAACCTTTGTTTACATTTAGGTCTTCGATACATTCACGTCTTTGTTTACATTTAGAGTCTTTGGTTACATGCACGTCTTGCTTTACATATGGGGTCTGTTTACATTTAGGTCTTTGTTAACATTCACGTATTTCTTTACATTTAGGGTCTTTGTTTACATTCACGTCTTTGTTTACATATGGGGTCTTTTTTCATTAAAAGTCTGTTTTTATTTAAAGCCTTTCTTTTTTTAGATTTATGTTTATAATTGTAGTCTTTGTTTACATTTGTAGCATTTGTTTACATTTAGGTCTTCGATACATTCACGTCTTTGTTTACATTTAGAGTCTTTGTTTACATTCAATTCTTCGATTACATATGGGGCCAGTTTACATTTAGGTCTTTGTTTACATTTAGGAATTTTTAAATTTAGGGTCATTGTTAACTTTTAGATCTTTGTTTACAAGTATAAACTTTTTCATTAGGTTCTATGTTTATCTATGCACTTTGTTTACATTTATAGCTTTTATTTATATTTAGGTCTCTGTATACATTTATAGACTTTCTTAACACTTAATTGATTGTTTACATTCACGTCTTTGTTTACATTTAGGGTCTTTGTTTACATTCACGTCAATGTTTACATTCAGGGTTTTTGTTTACATATGGGATCTGTTTACTTTTATGTCTTTGTTTACATTTAGTGATTTTTTATATTTAGGGTGATTGTTTAATTTTAGATCTTTGTTTACTTTTGTAGTCTTTATTTACATTTATATTCTTTTTTTATTAGGTTCTTTGTTTAATTAGGTTCTTTGATTACATTTATAGCCTTTGTTTACATTTAGATCTTTGTAAACATTTATAGTCTTTGTTTACATTTAGGTCTTTGTTTACATATGGGGTCTTTTTACATTTAAAGTCTGTTTTTAATTAAGGTCTTTCTTTCCTTTTAGATCTCTGTTTATTATTGTAGACTTTGTTTCCATTTAGGTTCTTTGTTTCCATGTATAGTCTTTGTTTACATTTAGCTCTTTGTCTACATTTATGTCTTTGTTTACATTTAGTGTGTCTCTGTTTACATTTAGTGTGTCTCTGTTTACAGTTAGTGTCTCTGTTTAAATTTCATACGTGTGCACATTTAGGGATTTTTTATATTTAAGGTCATTGTTGACTTTTAGATCTTTGTTTATATTTGTAGTGTTTGTTTACATTTATAGCCTTTGTTTATATTTAGGTCTTCGATACACTCACGTCTTTGTTTACATTTAGAGTCTTTGTTTACATTCACGTCTTGCTTTACATATGGGGTCTGTTTACATTTAGGTCTTTGTTAACACTCACGTATTTGTTTACATTTAGGGTCTTTGTTTACATTCACGTCTTTGTTTACATATGGGGTCTGTTTACATTAAAAGTCTGTTTTTATTTAAGGATTTTCTTTTTTTTAGATTTATGTTTATAATTGTAGTCTTTGTTTACATTTGTAGCATTTGTTTACATTTAGGTCTTCGCAACATTCACGTCTTTGTTTACATTTAGAGTCTTTGTTTACATTCACGTCTTGCTTTACATATGGGGTCTGTTTACATTTAGGTCTTTGTTAACACTCACGTATTTGTTTACATTTAGGGTCTTTGTTTACATTCACGTCTTTGTTTACAAGTAAAAACTTTTTTCATTAGGTTCTATGTTTATCTATGTTCTTTGTTTACATTTATAGCCTTTATTTATATTTAGTTCTCTGTATACATTTATAGACTTTGTTAACACTTATGTGATTGTTTACATTCACGTCTTTGTTTACATTTAGGGTCTTTGTTTACATTCACGTCTTTGTTTACATTCAGGGTTTTTGTTTACATATGGGATCTGTTTACTTTTATGTCTTTGTTTACATATAGTGATTTTTTATATTTAGGGTGATTGTTTAATTTTAGATCTTTGTTTACATTTGTAATCTTTATTTACATTTATATTCTTTTTTCATTAGGTTCTTTGTTTAATTAGGTTCTTTTTTTACATTTATAGCCTTTCTTTACATTTAGAACTTTGTATACATTTATAGTCTTTGTTTACATTTATGTCTTCGTTTACATATGGGATCTGTTTACTTTTATGTCTTTGTTTACATATAGTGATTTTTTATATTTAGGGTGATAGTTTAATTTTAGATCTTTGTTTATATTTGTAGTCTTTATTTACATTTATATTCTTTTTTCATTAGGTTCTTTGTTTAATTAGGTTCTTTGTTTACATTTATAGCCTTTGTTTACATTTAGAACTTTGTATACATTTATAGTCTTTGTTTACATTTAGGTCTTCGTTTACATATGGGGTCTTTTTACATTTAAAGTCTGTTTTTAATTAAGGTCTTTCTTTCCTTTTAGATCTCTGTTTATTATTGTAGACTTTGTTTCCATTTAGGTTCTTTGTTTCCATGTATAGTCTTTGTTTACATTTAGGTCTTTGTCTACATTTATGTCTTTGTTTACATTTAGGGTCTTTGTTTACATTTAGGGTCTCTGTTTATATTTAGTGTCTCTGTTTATATTTCATGCCTGTGCACGTTTAGGGATTTTTTATATTTAGGGTCATTGATGACTTTTAGATCTTTGTTTATATTTGTAGTGTTTGTTTACATTTATAACCTTTGTTTACATTTAGGTCTTCGATACATTCACGTCTTTGTTTACATTTACAGTCTTTGTTTACATTCACGTCTTGCTTTACATATGGGGTCTGTTTACATTTAGGTCTTTGTTTACATATGGGGTCTGTTTACATTAAAAGTCTGTTTTTATTTAAGGCCTTTCTTTTTTTTAGATTTATGTTTATAATTGTAGTCTTTGTTTACATTTGTAGCATTTGTCTACATTTAGGTCTTCGATACATTCACGTCTTTGTTTACATTTAGAGACTTTGTTTACATTCAAGTCTTCGTTTACATATGGGGTCTGTTTACAATTAGGTCTTTGTTTACATTTAGGGATTTTAAATTTAGGGTCATTGTTTACTTTTAGATTTTGTTTATATTTGTAGTGTTTGTTTACATCTATAATATTTTTTCATTAGGTTCTTTGTTTAATTAGGTTATTTGTATACATTTATAGCCTTTGTTTACATTTAGATCTTTGTATACATTTATTGTCTTTGATTACATTTAGGTCATTGTTTACATTCACGTCTTTGCTTACATTTAAAGTCTTTGTTTACATTCACGTCTTTATTTACATATGGGGTCTATTTACATTTAAATCTTTTTTTAAGGTCTTTCTTTCTTTTTAGATCTCTGTTTATTATTATAATCTTTGTTTCCATTAGGTACTTTGTTTCCATTTATTGCCTTTGTTTACATTTATATCACTGTTTACATTCACGTCTTTGTTTACATTAAGGGTCTTTCTTTACATTTAGTGTCTTTGTTTACATTTTATTCCTGTGTATACATTTAGGGTCATTGTTGACTTTTAGATCTTTGTTTATATTTGTAGTCTTTATTTACATTTATAACCTTTGTTTACATTTAGATCTTTGTAAATATTTATAGTCTTTGTTTACATTGAGGTCTTTGTTTACATTTGGGGTCTTTTTACATTTAAAGTCTGTTTTTAATTAAGGTCTTTCTTTCCTTTTAGATCTCAGTTTATTATTGTAGACTTTGTTTCCATTTAGGTTCTTTTTTTCCATGTATAGTCTTTGTTTACATTTAGGTCTTTGTCTACATTTATGTCTTTGTTTACATTTAGGGTCTTTGTTTACATTTAGTGTCTCTGTTTACATTTAGTGTCTGTTTATATTTCATGCCTGTGCGCATTTAGGGATTTTTTATATTTAGGGTCATTGTTGACTTTTAGATCTTTGTTTATATTTGTAGTGTTTGTTTACATTTATAGCCTTTGTTTACATTTAGGTCTTCGATACATTCACGTCTTTGTTTACATTTAGAGACTTTGTTTACATTCAAGTCTTCGTTTACATATGGGGTCTGTTTACAATTAGGTCTTTGTTTACATTTAGGGATTTTAAATTTAGGGTCATTGTTTACTTTTAGATTTTGTTTATATTTGTAGTGTTTGTTTACATCTATAATATTTTTTCATTAGGTACTTTGTTTAATTAGGTTATTTGTATACATTTATAGCCTTTGTTTACATTTAGATCTTTGTATACATTTATTGTCTTTGATTACATTTAGGTCATTGTTTACATTCACGTCTTTGCTTACATTTAAAGTCTTTGTTTACATTCACGTCTTTATTTACATATGGGGTCTATTTACATTTAAATCTTTTTTTAAGGTCTTTCTTTCTTTTTAGATCTCTGTTTATTATTATAATCTTTGTTTCCATTAGGTACTTTGTTTCCATTTATTGCCTTTGTTTACATTTATATCACTGTTTACATTCACGTCTTTGTTTACATTAAGGGTCTTTCTTTACATTTAGTGTCTTTGTTTACATTTTATTCCTGTGTATACATTTAGGGTCATTGTTGACTTTTAGATCTTTGTTTATATTTGTAGTCTTTATTTACATTTATAACCTTTGTTTACATTTAGATCTTTGTAAATATTTATAGTCTTTGTTTACATTGAGGTCTTTGTTTACATTTGGGGTCTTTTTACATTTAAAGTCTGTTTTTAATTAAGGTCTTTCTTTCCTTTTAGATCTCAGTTTATTATTGTAGACTTTGTTTCCATTTAGGTTCTTTTTTTCCATGTATAGTCTTTGTTTACATTTAGGTCTTTGTCTACATTTATGTCTTTGTTTACATTTAGGGTCTTTGTATACATTTAGTGTCTCTGTTTACATTTAGTGTCTGTTTATATTTCATGCCTGTGCGCATTCAGGGATTTTTTATATTTAGGGTCATTGTTGACTTTTAGATCTTTGTTTATATTTGTAGTGTTTGTTTACATTTATAGCCTTTGTTTACATTTAGGTCTTCGATACATTCATGTCTTTGTTTACATTTAGAGACTTTGTTTAAATTCAAGTTTTCGTTTACATATGGGGTCTGTTTACAATTAGGTCTTTGTTTACATTTAGGAATTTTTAAATTTAGGGTCATTGTTTACTTTTAGACCTTTGTTTACAAGTATAAACTTTTTTCTTTACGTTCTATGTTTATCTACATTCTTTGTTTACATTTATAGCCTTTATTTATATTTAGGTCTCTGTATACATTTATAGACTTTGTTAACACTTATGTGATTGTTAACATTCACGTCTTTGTTTACATTTAGGGTCTTTGTTTACATTCAGGTCTTTGTTTACATTCAGGGTTTTTGTTTACATATGGGATCTTTTTACTTTTATGTCTTTGTTTACATTTAGTGATTTTTTATATTTAGGGTGATTGTTTAATTTTAGATCTTTGTTTACATTTATAGTCTTTATTTACATTTGTATTCTTTTTTCATTAGGTTCTTTGTTTACATTTATAGCCTTTGTTTACATTTAGGGTCTTTGTTTACATTTAGTGTCTCTGTTTACATTTAGTGTCTCTGTTTATATTTCATGCCTGTGCACATTTAGGGATTTTTTATATTTAGGGTCATTGTTGACTTTTAGATCTTTGTTTATATTTGTAGTGTTTGTTTACATTTATAGCCTTTGTTTACATTTAGGTCTTCGATACATTCACGTCTTTGTTTACATTCAGAGTCTTTGTTTACTTTCACGTCTTGCTTTACATACGGGGTCTGTTTACATTTAGGTCTTTGTTAACATTCATGTATTTGTTTACATTTAGGGTCTTTGTTTACATTCACGTCTTTGTTTACATATGGGGTCCGTTTACATTAAAAGTCTGTTTTTATTTAAGGCCTTTCTTTTATTTTAGATTTATGTTTATAATTGTAGTCTTTGTTTACATTTGTAGCATTTGTTTACATTTAGGTCTTCGCTACATTCACGTCTTTGTTTACATTTAGAGTCTTTGTTTACATTCACGTCTTGCTTTACATATGGGGTCTGTTTACATTTAGGTCTTTGTTAACACTCACGTATTTGTTTACATTTAGGGTCTTTGTTTACATTCACGTCTTTGTTTACAAGTAAAAACTTTTTTCATTAGGTTCTATGTTTATCTATGTTCTTTGTTTACATTTATAGCCTTTATTTATATTTAGGTCTCTGTATACATTTATAGACTTTGTTAACACTTATGTTATTGTTTACATTCACGTCTTTGTTTACATTTAGGGTATTTGTTTACATTCACGTCTTTGTTTACATTCAGGGTTTTTGTTTACATATGGGATCTGTTTACTTTTATGTCTTTGTTTACATATAGTGAATTTTTATATTTAGGGTGATTGTTTAATTTTAGATCTTTGTTTACATTTGTAGTCTTTATTTACATTTATACTCTTTTTTCATTAGGTTCTTTGTTTAATTAGGTTCTTTTTTTACATTTATAGCCTTTGTTTACATTTAGAACTTTGTATACATTTATAGTCTTTGTTTACATTTAGGTCTTCGTTTACATATGGGGTCTTTTTACATTTAAAGTCTGTTTTTAATTAAGGTCTTTCTTTCCTTTTAGATCTCTGTTTATTATTGTAGACTTTGTTTCCATTTAGGTTCTTTGTTTCCATGTATAGTCTTTGTTTATATTTAGGTCTTTGTCTACATTTATGTCTTTGTTTACATTTAGGGTCTTTGTTTACATTTAGTGTCTCTGTTTATATTTAGTGTCTCTGTTTATATTTCATGCCTGTGCACGTTTAGGGATTTTTTATATTTAGGGTCATTGATGACTTTTAGATCTTTGTTTATATTTGTAGTGTTTGTTTACATTTATAGCCTTTGTTTACATTTAGGTCTTCGATACATTCACGTCTTTGTTTACATTTACAGTCTTTGTTTACATTCACGTCTTGCTTTACATATGGGGTCTGTTTACATTTAGGTCTTTGTTTACATATGGGGTCTGTTTACATTAAAAGTCTGTTTTTATTTAAGGCCTTTCTTTTTTTTAGATTTATGTTTATAATTGTAGTCTTTGTTTACATTTGTAGCATTTGTCTACATTTAGGTCTTCGATACATTCACGTCTTTGTTTACATTTACAGACTTTGTTTACATTCAAGTCTTCGTTTACATATGGGGTCTGTTTACAATTAGGTCTTTGTTTACATTTAGGGATTTTAAATTTAGGGTCATTGTTTACTTTTAGATTTTGTTTATATTTGTAGTCATTGTTTACATCTATAATATTTTTTCATTAGGTTCTTTGTTTAATTAGGTTATTTGTATACATTTATAGCCTTTGTTTACCTTTAGATCTTTGTATACATTTATTGTCTTTGATTACATTTAGGTCATTGTTTACATTCACGTCTTTGCTTACATTTAAAGTCTTTGTATACATTCACGTCTTTATTTACATATGGGGTCTATTTACATTTAAATCTTTTTTTAAGGTCTTTCTTTCCTTTTAGATCTCTGTTTATTATTATAATCTTTGTTTCCATTTAGGTACTTTGTTTCCATTTATTGCCTTTGTTTACATTTATATTACTGTTTACATTCACGTCTTTGTTTACATTAAGGGTCTTTGTTTACATTTAGTGTCTTTGTTTACATTTTATTCCTGTGTATACATTTAGGGTCATTGTTGACTTTTAGATCTTTGTTTATATTTGTAGTCTTTATTTACATTTATAACCTTTGTTTACATTTAGATCTTTGTAAATATTTATAGTCTTTGTTTACATTGAGGTCTTTGTTTACATTTGGGGTCTTTTTACATTTAAAGTCTGTTTTTAATTAAGGTCTTTCTTTCCTTTTAGATCTCAGTTTATTATTGTAGACTTTGTTTCCATTTAGGTTCTTTGTTTCCATGTATAGCCTTTGTTTACATTAGGTCTTCGATACATTCACGTCTTTGTTTACATTTAGAGTCTTTGTTTACTTTCACGTCTTGGTTTACATACGGGGTCTGTTTACATTTAGGTCTTTGTTAACATTCACGTATTTGTTTACATTTAGGGTCTTTGTTTACATTCACGTCTTTGTTTACATATGGGGTCCGTTTACATTAAAAGTCTGTTTTTATTTAAGGCCTTTCTTTTATTTTAGATTTATGTTTATAATTGTAGTCTTCGTTTACATTTGTAGCATTTGTTTACATTTAGGTCTTCGATACATTCACGTCTTTGTTTACATTTAGAGACTTTGTTAACATTCAAGTCTTCGTTTACATATGGGGTCTGTTTACAATTAGGTCTTTGTTTACATTTAGGGATTTTAAATTTAGGTTCATTGTTTACTTCTAGATTTTGTTTATATTTGTAGTCTTTGTTTACATCTATAATATTTTTTCATTAGGTTCTTTGTTTAATTAGGTTATTTGTATACATTTATAGCCTTTGTTTACATTTAGATCTTTTTATACATTTATTGTCTTTGATTACATTTAGGTCTTTGTTTACATTCACGTCTTTGCTTACATTTAAAGTCTTTGTTTACATTAAACGTTTTTATTTACATATGGGGCCTGTTTACATTTAAATCTTTTTTCTTTAAGGTGTTTCTTTCCTTTTAGATCTCTGTTTATTATTATAGTCTTTGTTTCCATTTAGGTACTTTGTTTCCATTTATGCCTTTGTTTCCATTTAGTGTCTTTGTTTACATTTTATTCCTGTGTATACATTTTGGGTCATTGTTGACTTTTAGATCTTTGTTTATATTTGTAGTCTTTATTTACATTTATAACCTTTGTTTACATTTAGCTCTTTGATTCATTCACGTCTTTGTTTACATTTGGAGTCTTTGTTTACATTCACGTCTTGCTTTACATATGGGGTCTGTTTACATTTAGGTCTTTGTTAACACTCACGTATTTTTTTACATTTAGAGTCTTTGTTTACATTCACGTCTTGCTTTACATATGGGGTCTGTTTACATTTAGGTCTTTGTTAACACTCACGTATTTGTTTACATTTAGGGTCTTTGTTTACATTCACGTCTCTGTTTACAAGTAAAAACTTTTTTCATTAGGTTCTATGTTTATCTACGCACTTTGTTTACATTTATAGCCTTTATTTATATTTAGGTCTCTGTATACATTTATAGACTTTGTTAACACTTATGTGATTGTTTACAATCACGTCTTTGTTTACATTTAGGGTCTTTGTTTACATTCACGTCTTTGTTTACATTCACGGTTTTTGTTTACATATGGGATCTGTTTACTTTTATGTCTTTGTTTACATATAGTGATTTACTTATATTTAGGGTGATTGTTTAATTTTAGATCTTTGTTTACATTTCTAGTCTATTTACATTTAAGGTAAAGACACCAGTGCTCGTCACCCCTAAAATCTGCACCAGTAGTCGTCACCCTCTTAAAAGAAGTGTTAAAATAACCGTTTTATAACCTGTATGAATTTGAATCTACTCGCGTAAGATTCTCCAAAGCCTTCTGTTTCTTATGACATAAAAAGTTCGATTTCAACTATTGGGGAAGAGTAGGGAGAAACAAAATAAGGGAAGTATACGTTAAATTACAATTGAATTGAGTCAACGTAAAGCAAATGATTAAGGGAATGGATATGCATTTCTTGATATATTTTGTTGTTTGCTGCATTTGACATTGCTCATAAAGCATTGTATGTAATGCTTATGAAATGCAGAATACGATTTATGCGCAACTTTTTAAAATTTGACATAATATAAAGGTTTTTAAGGCATGACGACTACTGGTGCATATCTTGCACGTTTTACCAGTGCTCGTCACCCCTGACGAACACTGGTGTTTTAACATTTTTAATAACTGGGTAACTTTTTTGATGAAAAATACTGTATTTTCGTTTAGAATTATGATGGTATAATTTTTACTTTAATTTGACTATCAGCACCAGTAGTCGTCAGGGGTATTTGTAAATGTAAACAAATGTATTTTAACCTCAAGAACGTGAACTTTTTTGCACTTGTAACTTTTGTATAGCTTGTTTAAATACAGTCAGTCATGGTACCTTTAATTCACTATGACTGACTTTAAACCACCTAAAATTTTCCATATTATTTTACCGGAAAAATTAAACAATGGCACTTAAAAGTATTTAGTTATAAAGTGCTTTTTCTAGTTTTCTGTTATACATTTTAGAAAAACAGACATGATTACTCCAAACATCTGTCTAATGTATTTTAAATTTTTATGATGTATTTAAGATGTATTTAAATGATGTTTAAGTTTTTTATTGACCGTGATAATTTAATTTTAATTCATATATATTTCGAAAATGATAAAATACAAAGGCTTAATTTCATAGTTAGCATGACTGTGAGTCGGTTCAAAATTATGATAAGGCTTTTTTGTTATGTTAGATGCAGGTGAATAAAAACTTATATAGAAAATATTAAACAAAAACATTTCTTAAGCAAGTTTTCTGTTTATAGATTATATTAATTATGTAAGATAAACAAATAGTTAAAATGTTGATCAAAATTACCCTGTTGACTGTTGGTCTTAAATAATTAAAATTGTAAGATAATATTTGATAACATTAATATCCATAATATTTGATAACATTAGCTTGATGTGTAGAATAATACTAACAAGCTATGCCACCTTCGATGGTCCCTATATTTAAATAAAATAGGAAAAAAATCCTATCATTATCAAAATTAAAAAAAAAAAAAAAAAAAAAAAACATTGACATCAGTCGAAACCGCAGTTAGTGTTCCCGCTGGCTTCTGTAATAGCTTTCCGTCCCGCAATATGATGATTGGCTTCTACTGCCTTCGGCATAGACTTAACCACTTTTTATCCCCCCCCCCTTTTCCCACGGGTAAATTTAGAATTTTAACGAAATATTTCAAATTACATATTGCGTACTTTTAACCAATACCCACATATCAAAACTCGCCTTTCTGAGTTAATTTGGAATAGAGCTAAGGTTAAAAACGTGTTTTTTGTCCGCCCGGCCGAGAGAAGAGGGGAAGGGTAATTTTGCAAAATCGCCTTATAATGCGTGTAAGGTACACACACACAACCAACCAACGCATAAAAAAAAATCCCCTCCCAAAAAGAATTCGCAGCAGAGTTGAGCTTGAAAACATATATATATATATATATATATATATATATATATATATATTGCCACCCTCACATAGACGAAAGATCTTCGCAAAATCTCTTTATACTAGGTGTTGGATGCGTATGACCAGCTCACACATCAGAAATCGCCTTTGTAAGATTATTTAGAGCAGAGTTATGCGTAGAAATACGTTTTTGCTACCCTTTCTCAAAATTTGGTCGGAAAGAATTACGCAAAATACCTTTACAGTATTTTTGGGTACGCATAACCAATCAACGCATCAAAAAATTGCTTTCCTGATATAATTTGGAGAATAATTACTCTTGAAAACGTGTTTTTGCATCCACCCCACACTTAATGAGGAAGGAGAGGCGAAGGATTTCTCAAAATTCCTTTATACTATGTGTTAGGTACGCATAATCAACCCATACGTTAAAAAAAAAATAATTGCAATACAAAAAGAATGTTTTATATACCGTGTTTTAAAATTTTCTTTAAAAACATATAAATACTATTGAAGGCAGCGAGAACCCGAAACAATTGGCTAAAAATATTTAAAAAATCCATTGTTACCGTCTTCTGAAAGTTTCAAATGTCTAGCTAGCCGAGAAGTCAGTTAAAAATCGATTGCAAGATTTGTACTGATAACGCTGCCGAAGGCTGCAGGGACCCGGAGCAGTTGGCTAAAAGTATTTAAAAAATGCATTTTCATCGTGTTCTGAACTATTCTGAAAGTTTCAAATGTCTAGGTAGTCGGGAAGTTAGTTAAAAATGAATTGTAATATTTGTACTGGCCGAACAAACAAGAATGCACGTTAATAAAAAGCATGGTAAAATCAATCTTACTGCGATAATTTGGAACATAGTCACTCTTAAAAACGAGATTATTTCCCCCTCCCTTGCTACTTACCCTCTGCTTTAAGTAAAGATATTTTTGAGAACGAATAAAATTTTGAAAACTTTTCTTAAAAGCAAAGAATTTTCCAATTACTTCACATATGAATTTGTTTTATTCGCAATATTTTGAATTTTACCATTTAATGTTTTGTGTTTTAAACCCTAAGAATGGATTTGGGTTCTAAATATGTTCCAAAGATATTCTGTTTCATTTAATTTTGCAAAAACGCAATTAAAATCAAACTATTGAGCAAATTGTTGCGTTTTATTTACATGACGACCACTGGTGCAAACACCTGACCACTACTGGTGAAACGCAGTTTTCAAGTGACGAACACTGGTGCATTTTTATAGGTTTAATTTTTATTTTTTTTAAAAAATTGGCTTAACGTATTGAAAAATTGAAAGTGTCTAACAACAACTAGAAGAATCAGTGAATAAAATAGACCAAAGTATAATATTGATACATAAATTCCACACGAATGCCACGCGAAAAAAACAATCATTTTTAAAATAAGGCCTTAAGAGTGACGAGCACTGGTGTCGTTACCTTATATTATTTTTTCATTAAGTTCTTTGTTTAATTAGGTTCTTTGTTTACATTTATAGCCTTTGTTTACATTTAGATCTTTGTATACATTTATAGTCTTTGTTTACATTTAGGTCTTTGTTTACATATGGGGTCTTTTTACATTTAAAGTCTGTTTTTAATTCAGGACTTTCTTTCCTTTTAGATCTCTGTTTATTATTGTAGACATTGTTTCCATTTAAGTTCTTTGTTTCCATGTATAGTATTTGTTTACATTTATGTCTTTGTTTACATTTAGGGTCTTTGTTTACATTTAGTGTCTCTGTTTACATTTAGTGTCTCTGTTTATATTTCATGCCTGTGCACATTTAGGGATTTTTTATATTTAGGGTCATTGTTGACTTTTAGATCTTTGTTTATATTTGTAGTGTTTGTTTACGTTTAGAGCCTTTGTTTACATTCACGTCTTTGTTTACATATGGGGTCTGTTTACATTAAAAGTGTGTTTTTATTTAAGGCCTTTCTTTTATTTTAGATTTATGTTTATAATTGTAGTCTTTGTTTACATATGTAGCATTTGTTTACATTTAGGTCTTCGATACATTCACGTCTTTGTTTACATTTAGAGACTTAGTTTACATTGAAGTCTTCATATACATATCGGGTCTGTTTACAATTAGGTCTTTGTTTACATTTAGGGATTTTAAATTTAGGGTCATTGTTTCTTTTAAATTTTGTTTATATTTGTAGTCTTTGTTTACATCTATACTATTTTTTCATTAGGTTCTTTGTTTAATTAGGTTATTTGTATACATTTATAGCCTTTGTTTACATTTAGATCTTTGTATTCATTTATTGTCTTTGTTTTCAATTAGGTCTTTGTTTACATTCACGTCTTTGCTTACATTTAAAGTCTTTGTTTACATTCACGTCTTTATTTACATATGGGGTCTGTTTACATTTAAATCTTTTTTTTAAGGACTTTCTTTCCTTTTAGATCTCTGTTTATTATTATAGTCTTTGTTTCCATTTAGGTACTTTGTTTCCATTTATTGCCTTTGTTTACATTTATATCACTGTTTACATTCACGTCTTTGTTTACATTAAGGGTCTTTGTTTACATGTAGTGTCTTTGTTTACATTTTATTCCTGTGTATACATTTAGGGTCATTGTTGACTTTTAGATCTTTGTTTATAATTGTAGTCTTTATTTACATTTATAACCTTTGTTTTCATTTATAGCCTTTATTTATATTTAGGTCTCTGTATACATTTATAGACTTTGTTAACACTTATGTGATTGTTTACATTCTCGTCTTTGTTTACATTTAGGGTCTTTGTTTACATTCACGTCTTTGTTTACATTCAGGGTTTTTGTTTACATATGGGATCTGTTTACTTTTATGTCTTTGTTTACATATAGTGATTTTTTATATTTAGGGTGATTGTTTAATTTTAGATCTTTGTTTACATTCGTAGTCTTTATTTACATTTATATTCTTTTTTCATTAGGTTCTTTCTTTAATTAGGTTCTTTTTTTACATTTATAGCCTTTGTTTACATTTAGATCTTTGTATACATTTATAGTCTTTGTTTACATTTAGGTCTTTATTTACATATGGGGTCTTTTTACATTTAAAGACTGTTTTTAATTAAGGTCTTTCTTTCCTTTTAGATCTCTGTTTATTATTGTAGACTTTGTTTCCATTTAGGTTCTTTGTTTCCATGTATAGTCTTTGTTTACATTTAGCTCTTTGTCTACATTTATGTCTTTGTTTACATTTAGTGTGTCTCTGTTTACATTTAGTGTGTCTCTGTTTACATTTAGTGTCTCTGTTTAAATTTCATGCCTGTGCACATTTAGGGATTTTTTATATTTAGGGTCATTGTTGACTTTTAGATCTTTGTTTATATTTGTAGTGTTTGTTTACATTTATAGCCTTTGTTTACATTTAGGTCTTCGATACATTCACGTCTTTGTTTACATTTAGAGTCTTTGTTTACATTCACGACTTGCTTTACATATGGGGTCTGTTTACATTTAGGTCTTTGTTAACATTCACGTATTTGTTTACATTTAGGGTCTTTGTTTACATTCACGTCTTTGTTTACATATGGAGTCTGTTTACATTAAAAGTCTGTTTTTATTTAAGGCCTTTCTTTTATTTTAGATTTATGTTTATAAGTGTAGTCTTTGTTTACATTTATAGCATTTGTTTACATTTAGGTCTTCGATACATTTACGTCTTTGTTTACATTTAGAGCCTTTGTTTACATTCACGTCTTCGTTTACATATGGGGTCTGTTTACAATTAGGTCTTTGTTTTCATTTAGGGACTTTAAATTTAGGGTCATTGTTTACTTTTAGATTTTGTTTATATTTGTAGTCTTTGTTTACATCTATAATATTTTTTCATTAGGTTCTTTGTTTAATTAGGTTATTTGTATACATTTATAGCCTTTGTTTACATTTAAATCTTTGTATACATTTATTGTCTTTGTTTACATTAGTCTTTGTTTACATTCACGTCTTTGCTTACATTTAAAGTCTTTCTTTACATTCACGTCCTTATTTACATATGGGATCTGTTTACATTTAAATCTTTTTTTTTAAGGTCTTTCTTTCCTTTTAGATCTCTGTTTATTATTATAGTCTTCGTTTCCATTTAGGTACTTTGTTTCCATTTATTGCCTTTGTTTACATTTATATCACTGTTTACATTCACGTCTTTGTTTACATTAAGGGTCTTTGTTTACATTTGGTGTCTTTGTTTACATTTTATGCCTGTGTATACATTTAGTGTCATTCTTGACTTTTAGATCTTTGTTTATACTTGTAGTCTTTATTTACATTTATAACCTTTGTTTACATTTAGGTCTTCGATACATTCACGTCTTTGTTTACATTTAGAGTCTTTGTTTACATTCACGTCTTCGTTTACATATTTGGCCTGTTTACATTTAGGTCTTTGTTTACATTTAGGAATTTTTAAATTTAGGGTCATTGTTAACTTTTAGATCTTTGTTTACAAGTATAAACTTTTTCATTAGGTTCTATGTTTATCTATGCACTTTGTTTACATTTATAGACTTTATTTATATTTAGGTCTCTGTATACATTTATAGACTTTCTTAACACTTAATTGATTGTTTACATTCACGTCAATGTTTACATTCAGGGTTTTTGTTTACATATGGGATCTGTTTACTTTTATGTCTTTGTTTACATTTAGTGATTTTTTGTATTTAGGGTGATTGTTTAATTTTAGATCTTTGTTTACATTTGTAGTCTTTATTTACATTTATATTCTTTTTTCATTAGGTTCTTTGTTTAATTAGGTTCTTTGATTACATTTATAGCCTTTGTTTACATTTAGATCTTTGTAAACATTTATAGTCTTTGTTTACATTTAGGTCTTTGTTTACATATGGGGTCTTTTTACATTTAAAGTCTGTTTTTAATTAAGGTCTTTCTTTCCTTTTAGATCTCTGTTTATTATTGTAGACTTTGTTTCACTTTAGGTTCTTTGTTTCCATGTATAGTCTTTGTTTACATTTAGGTCTTTGTCTACATTTATGTCTTTGTTTACATTTAGGGTCTTTGTTTACATTTAGTGTCTCTGTTTACATTTAGTGTCTCTGTTTATATTTCATGCCTGTGCACATTTAGGGATTTTTTATATTTAGGGTCATTGTTGACTTTTAGATCTTTGTTTATATTTGTAGTGTTTGTTTACATTTAGAGCCTTTGTTTACATTTAGGTCTTCGTTTACATATGGGGTCTGTTTACAATTAGGTCTTTGTTTACATTTAGGAATTTTTAAATTTAGGGTCATTGTTTACTTTTAGATCTTTGTTTACAAGTATAGCCTTTATTTATATTTAGGTCTCTGTATACATTTATAGACTTTGTTAACACTTATGTGATTGTTTACATTCACGACTTTGTTTACATTTAGGGTCTTTGTTTACATTCACGTCTTTGTTTACATTCAGGGTTTTTGTTTACATATGGGATCTGTTTACGTTTATGTCTTTGTTTACATTTAGTGATTTTTTATATTTAGGGTGATTGTTTAATTTTAGATCTTTGTTTAAATTTGTATTCTTTTTTCATTAGGTTCTTTGTTTTTACATTTATAGCCTTTGTTTACATTTAGGGTTTTTGTTTACATTTAGTGTCTCTGTTTACATTTGGTGTCTCTGTTTATATTTCATGCCTGTGCACATTTAGGGATTTTTTATATTTAGGGTCATTGTTGACTTTTAGATCTTTGTTTATATTTGTAGTGTTTATTTACATTTATAACCTTTAATTACATTTATAGCCTTTATTTATATTTAGGTCTCTGTATACATTTATAGACTTTGTTAACACTTATGTGATTGTTTACATTCACGTCTTTGTTTACATTTAGGGTCTTTGTTTACATTCACGTCTTTGTTTACATTCAGGGTTTTTGTTTACATATGGGATCTGTTTACTTTTATGTCTTTGTTTACATATAGTGATTTTTTATATTTAGGGTGATTGTTTAATTTTTGATCTTTGTTTACATTTGTAGTCTTTATTTACATTTATATTCTTTTTTCATTAGGTTCTTTGTTTAATTAGGTTATTTTTTTACATTTATAGCCTTTGTTTACATTTAGATCTTTGCATACATTTATAGTCTTTGTTTACATTTAGGTCTTTGTTTACATATGGGGTCTTTTTACATTTAAAGTCTGTTTTTAATTAAGGTCTTTCTTTCCTTTTAGATCTCTGTTTATTATTGTAGACTTTGTTTCCATTTAGGTTCTTTGTTTCCATGTATAGTCTTTGTTTACATTTAGCTCTTTGTCTACATTTATGTCTTTGTTTACATTTAGTGTGTCTCTGTTTACATTTAGTGTGTCTCTGTTTATATTTAGTGTCTCTGTTTAAATTTCATGCCTGTGCACATTTAGGGATTTTTTATATTTAGGGTCATTGTTGACTTTTCGATCTTTGTTTATATTTGTAGTGTTTGTTTACATTTATAGCCTTTGTTTACATTTAGCTCTTTGATACATTCACGTCTTTGTTTACATTTAGAGTCTTTGTTTACATTCACGTCTTGCTTTACATATGGGGTCTGTTTACATTTAGGTCTTTGTTAACACTCACGTATTTGTTTACATTTAGGGTCTTTGTTTACATTAACGTCTTTGTTTACATATGGGGTCTGTTTACATTAAAAGTCTGTTTTTATTTAAGGCCTTTCTTTTATTTTAGATTTATGTTTATAATTGTAGTCTTTGTTTACATTTATAGCATTTGTTTACATTTAGGTCTTCGATACATTCACGTATTTGTTTACATTTAGAGCCTTTGTTTACATTCACGTCTTCGTTTACATATGGGGTCTGTTTACAATTAGGTCTTTGTTTTCATTTAGGGATTTTAAATTTAGGGTCATTGTTTACTTTTAGATTTTGTTTATATTTGTAGTCTTTGTTTACATCTATAATATTTTTTCATTAGGTTCTTTGTTTAATTAGGTTATTTGTATACATTTATAGCCATTGTTTACATTTAGATCTTTGTATACATTTATTGTCTTTGTTTACATTTAGGTCTTTGTTTACATTCACGTCTTTGCTTACATTTAAAGTCTTTGTTTACATTCACGTCTTTATTTACATATGGGGTCTGTTTACATTTAAATCTTTTTTTTAAGGTCTTTCTTTCCTTTTAGATCTCTGTTTATTATTATAGTCTTCGTTTCCATTTAGGTACTTTGTTTCCATTTATTGCCTTTGTTTACATTTATATCACTGTTTACATTCACGTCTTTGTTTACATTAAAGGTCTTTGTTTACTACATTTAGTGTGTCTTTGTTTACAGTTAGTGTCTCTGTTTAAATTTCATGCCTGTGCGCATTTAGGGATTTTTTATATTTAGGGTTATTGTTGAGTTTTAGATCTTTGTTTATATTTGTAGTGTTTGTTTACATTTATAGCCTTTGTTTACATTTAGGTCTTCGATACATTCACGTCTTTGTTTACATTTAGAGTCTTTGTTTACATTCACGTCTTGCTTTACGTATGGGGTCTGTTTACATTTATGTCTTTGTTAACACTCACGTATTTTTTTACATTTATGGTCTTTGTTTACATTCACGTCTTTGTTTACATATGGGGACTGTTTACATTAAAAGTCTGTTTTTATTTAAGGATTTTCTTTTTTTTAGATTTATGTTTATAATTGTAGTCTTTGTTTACATTTGTAGCATTTGTTTACATTTATGTCTTGCCTACATTCACGTCTTTGTTTACATTTAGAGAGTTTGTTTACATTCAAGTCTTCGTTTACATTTGGGGTCTGTTTACAATTAGGTCTTTGTTTACATTTAGAATTTTTTTAATTTAGGGTCGTTGTTTACTTTTAGATCTTTGTTTACAAGTAAAAACTTTTTTCATTAGGTTCTATGTTTATCTATGTTCTTTGTTTACATTTATAGCCTTTATTTATATTTAGGTCTCTGTATACATTTATAGACTTTGTTAACACTTATGTGATTGTTTACATTCACGTCTTTGCTTACATTTAGGGTCTTTGTTTACATTCACGTCTTTGTTTGCATTCAGGGTTTTTGTTTACATATGGGATCTGTTTACTTTTATGTCTTTGTTTACATATAGTGATTTTTTATATTTAGGGTGATTGTTTAATTTTAGATCTTTGTTTACATTTGTAGTCTTTATTTACATTTATATTCTTTTTTCATTAGGTTCTTTGTTTAATTAGGTTCTTTGTTTACATTTATAGCCTTTGTTTACATTTAGAACTTTGTATACATTTATAGTCTTGGTTTACATTTAGGTCTTCGTTTACATATGGGGTCTTTTTACATTTAAAGTCTGTTTTTAATTAAGGTCTTTCTTTCCTTTTAGATCTCTGTTTATTATTGTAGACTTTGTTTCCATGTATACTCTTTGTTTACATTTAGGTCTTTGTCTACATTTATGTCTTTGTTTACATTTAGGGTCTTTGTTTTCATTTAGTGTCTCTGTTTATATTTAGTGTCTCTGTTTATATTTCATGCCTGTGCACGTTTAGGGATTTTTTATATTTAGGGTCATTGATGACTTTTAGATCTTTGTTTATATTTGTAGTGTTTGTTTACATTTATAGCCTTTGTTTACATTTAGGTCTTCGATACATTCACGTCTTTGTTTACATTTACAGTCTTTGTTTACATTCACGTCTTGCTTTACATATGGGGTCTGTTTACATTTAGGTCTTTGTTTACATATGCTGTTTACATTAAAAGTCTGTTTTTATTTAAGGCCTTTCTTTTTTTTAGATTTATGTTTATAATTGTAGTCTTTGTTTACATTTGTAGCATTTGTCTACATTTAGGTCTTCGATACATTCACGTCTTTGTTTACATTTAGAGACTTTGTTTACATTCAAGTCTTCGTTTACATATGGGGTCTGTTTACAATTAGGTCTTTGTTTACATTTAGGGATTTTAAATTTAGGGTCATTGTTTACTTTTAGATTTTGTTTATATTTGTAGTCTTTGTTTACATCTATAATATTTTTTCATTAGGTTCTTTGTTTAATTAGGTTATTTGTATACATTTATAGCCTTTGTTTACATTTAGATCTTTGTATACATTTATTGTCTTTGATTACATTTAGGTCATTGTTTACATTCACGTCTTTGCTTACATTTAAAGTCTTTGTTTACATTCACGTCTTTATTTACATATGGGGTCTGTTTACATTTAAATCTTTTTTTTAAGGTCTTTCTTTCCTTTTAGATCTCTGTTTATTATTATAATCTGTGTTTCCATTTAGGTAATTTGTTTCCATTTATTGCCTTTGTTTACATTTATATCACTGTTTACATTCACGTCTTTGTTTACATTAAGGGTCTTTGTTTACATTTAGTGTCTTTGTTTACATTTTATTCCTGTGTATACATTTAGGGTCATTGTTGACTTTTAGATCTTTGTTTATATTTGAAGTCTTTATTTACATTTATAACCTTTGTTTACATTTAGATCTTTGTAAATATTTATAGTCTTTGTTTACATTGAGGTCTTTGTTTACATTTGGGGTCTTTTTACATTTAAAGTCTGTTTTTAATTAAGGTCTTTCTTTCCTTTTAGATCTCAGTTTACTATTGTAGACTTTGTTTCCATTTAGGTTCTTTTTTTCCATGTATAGTCTTTGTTTACATTTAGGTCTTTGTCTACATTTATGTCTTTGTTTACATTTAGGGTCTTTGTTTACATTTAGTGTCTCTGTTTACATTTAGTGTCTGTTTATATTTCATGCCTGTGCGCATTTAGGGATTTTTTATATTTAGGGTCATTGTTGACTTTTAGATCTTTGTTTATATTTGTAGTGTTTGTTTACATTTATAGCCTTTGTTTACATTTAGGTCTTCGATACATTCATGTCTTTGTTTATATTTAGAGACTTTGTTTACATTCAAGTTTTCGTTTACATATGGGGTCTGTTTACAATTAGGTCTTTGTTTACATTTAGGAATTTTTAAATTTAGGGTCATTGTTTACTTTTAGACCTTTGTTTACAAGTATAAACTTTTTTCTTTACGTTCTATGTTTATCTATATTCTTTGTTTACATTTATAGCCTTTATTTATATTTAGGTCTCTGTATACATTTATAGACTTTGTTAACACTTATGTGATTGTTAACATTCACGTCTTTGTTTACATTTAGGGTCTTTGGGGTCTTTGTTTAGATTCTGGTCTTTGTTTACATTCAGGGTTTTTGTTTACATATGGGATCTTTTTACTTTTATGTCTTTGTTTACATTTAGTGATTTTTTTTATTTAGGGTGATTGTTTAATTTTAGATCTTTGTTTACATTTATAGTCTTTATTTACATTTGTATTCTTTTTTCATTAGGTTCTTTGTTTACATTTATAGCCTTTGTTTACATTTAGGGTCTTTGTTTACATTTAGTGTCTCTGTTTACATTTAGTGTCTCTGTTTATATTTCATGCCTGTGCACATTTAGGGATTTTTTATATTTAGGGTCATTGTTGACTTTTAGATCTTTGTTTATATTTGTAGTGTTTGTTTACATTTATAGCCTTCGTTTACATTTAGGTCTTCGATACATTCACGTCTTTGTTTACATTCAGAGTCTTTGTTTACTTTCACGTCTTGCTTTACATACGGGGTCTGTTTACATTTAGGTCTTTGTTAACATTCACGTATTTGTTTACATTTAGGGTCTTTGTTTACATTCACGTCTTTGTTTACATATGGGGTCCGTTTACATTAAAAGTCTGTTTTTATTTAAGGCCTTTCTTTTATTTTAGATTTATGTTTATAATTGTAGTCTTTGTTTACATTTGTAGCATTTGTTTACATTTAGGTCTTCGCTACATTCACGTCTTTGTTTACATTTAGAGTCGTTGTTTACATTCACGTCTTGCTTTACATATGGGGTGTGTTTACATTTAGGTCTTTGTTAACACTCACGTATTTGTTTACATTTAGGGTCTTTGTTTACATTCACGTCTTTGTTTACAAGTAAAAACTTTTTTCATTAGGTTCTATGTTTATCTATGTTGTTTGTTTACATTTATAGCCTTTATTTATATTTAGGTCTCTGTATACATTTATAGACTTTGTTAACACTTATGTGATTGTTTACATTCACGTCTTTGTTTACATTTAGGGTCTTTGTTTACATTTAGGGTCTTTGTTTACATTCACGTCTTTGTTTACATTCAGGGTTTTTGTTTACATATGGGATCTATTTACTTTTATGTCTTTGTTTACATATAGTGATTTTTTATATTTAGGGTGATTGTTTAATTTTAGATCTTTGTTTACATTTGTAGTCTTTATTTACATTTATATTCTTTTTCATTAGGTTCTTTGTTTAATTAGGTTCTTTTTTTACATTTATAGCCTTTGTTTACATTTAGAACTTTGTATACATTTATAGTTTTTGTTTACATTTAGGTCTTCGTTTACATATGGGATCTGTTTACTTTTATGTCTTTGTTTACATATAGTGATTTTTTATATTTAGGGTGATAGTTTAATTTTAGATCTTTGTTTACATTTGTAGTCTTTATTTACATTTATATTCTTTTTTCATTAGGTTCTTTGTTTAATTAGGTTCTTTGTTTACATTTATAGCCTTTGTTTACATTTAGAACTTTGTATACATTTATAGTCTTTGTTTACATTTAGGTCTTCGTTTACATATGGGGTCTTTTTACATTTAAAGTCTGTTTTTAATTAAGGTCTTTCTTTCCTTTTAGATCTCTGTTTATTATTGTAGACTTTGTTTCCATTTAGGTTCTTTGTTTCCATGTATAGTCTTTGTTTACATTTAGGTCTTTGTCTACATTTATGTCTTTGTTTACATTTAGGGTCTTTGTTTACATTTAGTGTCTCTGTTTACATTTAGTGTCTCTGTTTATATTTCATGCCTGTGCACATTTAGGGATTTTTTATATTTAGGGTCATTGTTGACTTTTAGATCTTTGTTTATATTTGTAGTGTTTGTTTACATTTAGAGCCTTTGTTTACATTTAGGTCTTCGTTTACATATGGGGTCTGTTTACAATTAGGTCTTTGTTTACATTTAGGAATTTTTAAATTTAGGGTCATTGTTTACTTTTAGATCTTTGTTTACAAGTATAGCCTTTATTTATATTTAGGTCTCTGTATACATTTATAGACTTTGTTAACACTTATGTGATTGTTTACATTCACGACTTTGTTTACATTTAGGGTCTTTGTTTACATTCACGTCTTTGTTTACATTCAGGGTTTTTGTTTACATATGGGATCTGTTTACGTTTATGTCTTTGTTTACATTTAGTGATTTTTTATATTTAGGGTGATTGTTTAATTTTAGATCTTTGTTTAAATTTGTATTCTTTTTTCATTAGGTTCTTTGTTTTTACATTTATAGCCTTTGTTTACATTTAGGGTTTTTGTTTACATTTAGTGTCTCTGTTTACATTTGGTGTCTCTGTTTATATTTCATGCCTGTGCACATTTAGGGATTTTTTATATTTAGGGTCATTGTTGACTTTTAGATCTTTGTTTATATTTGTAGTGTTTATTTACATTTATAACCTTTAATTACATTTATAGCCTTTATTTATATTTAGGTCTCTGTATACATTTATAGACTTTGTTAACACTTATGTGATTGTTTACATTCACGTCTTTGTTTACATTTAGGGTCTTTGTTTACATTCACGTCTTTGTTTACATTCAGGGTTTTTGTTTACATATGGGATCTGTTTACTTTTATGTCTTTGTTTACATATAGTGATTTTTTATATTTAGGGTGATTGTTTAATTTTTGATCTTTGTTTACATTTGTAGTCTTTATTTACATTTATATTCTTTTTTCATTAGGTTCTTTGTTTAATTAGGTTATTTTTTTACATTTATAGCCTTTGTTTACATTTAGATCTTTGCATACATTTATAGTCTTTGTTTACATTTAGGTCTTTGTTTACATATGGGGTCTTTTTACATTTAAAGTCTGTTTTTAATTAAGGTCTTTCTTTCCTTTTAGATCTCTGTTTATTATTGTAGACTTTGTTTCCATTTAGGTTCTTTGTTTCCATGTATAGTCTTTGTTTACATTTAGCTCTTTGTCTACATTTATGTCTTTGTTTACATTTAGTGTGTCTCTGTTTACATTTAGTGTGTCTCTGTTTATATTTAGTGTCTCTGTTTAAATTTCATGCCTGTGCACATTTAGGGATTTTTTATATTTAGGGTCATTGTTGACTTTTCGATCTTTGTTTATATTTGTAGTGTTTGTTTACATTTATAGCCTTTGTTTACATTTAGCTCTTTGATACATTCACGTCTTTGTTTACATTTAGAGTCTTTGTTTACATTCACGTCTTGCTTTACATATGGGGTCTGTTTACATTTAGGTCTTTGTTAACACTCACGTATTTGTTTACATTTAGGGTCTTTGTTTACATTAACGTCTTTGTTTACATATGGGGTCTGTTTACATTAAAAGTCTGTTTTTATTTAAGGCCTTTCTTTTATTTTAGATTTATGTTTATAATTGTAGTCTTTGTTTACATTTATAGCATTTGTTTACATTTAGGTCTTCGATACATTCACGTATTTGTTTACATTTAGAGCCTTTGTTTACATTCACGTCTTCGTTTACATATGGGGTCTGTTTACAATTAGGTCTTTGTTTTCATTTAGGGATTTTAAATTTAGGGTCATTGTTTACTTTTAGATTTTGTTTATATTTGTAGTCTTTGTTTACATCTATAATATTTTTTCATTAGGTTCTTTGTTTAATTAGGTTATTTGTATACATTTATAGCCATTGTTTACATTTAGATCTTTGTATACATTTATTGTCTTTGTTTACATTCACGTCTTTGCTTACATTTAAAGTCTTTGTTTACATTCACGTCTTTATTTACATATGGGGTCTGTTTACATTTAAATCTTTTTTTTAAGGTCTTTCTTTCCTTTTAGATCTCTGTTTATTATTATAGTCTTCGTTTCCATTTAGGTACTTTGTTTCCATTTATTGCCTTTGTTTACATTTATATCACTGTTTACATTCACGTCTTTGTTTACATTAAAGGTCTTTGTTTACTACATTTAGTGTGTCTTTGTTTACAGTTAGTGTCTCTGTTTAAATTTCATGCCTGTGCGCATTTAGGGATTTTTTATATTTAGGGTTATTGTTGAGTTTTAGATCTTTGTTTATATTTGTAGTGTTTGTTTACATTTATAGCCTTTGTTTACATTTAGGTCTTCGATACATTCACGTCTTTGTTTACATTTAGAGTCTTTGTTTACATTCACGTCTTGCTTTACGTATGGGGTCTGTTTACATTTATGTCTTTGTTAACACTCACGTATTTTTTTACATTTATGGTCTTTGTTTACATTCACGTCTTTGTTTACATATGGGGACTGTTTACATTAAAAGTCTGTTTTTATTTAAGGATTTTCTTTTTTTTAGATTTATGTTTATAATTGTAGTCTTTGTTTACATTTGTAGCATTTGTTTACATTTATCTCTTGCCTACATTCACGTCTTTGTTTACATTTAGAGAGTTTGTTTACATTCAAGTCTTCGTTTACATTTGGGGTCTGTTTACAATTAGGTCTTTGTTTACATTTAGAATTTTTTTAATTTAGGGTCGTTGTTTACTTTTAGATCTTTGTTTACAAGTAAAAACTTTTTTCATTAGGTTCTATGTTTATCTATGTTCTTTGTTTACATTTATAGCCTTTATTTATATTTAGGTCTCTGTATACATTTATAGACTTTGTTAACACTTATGTGATTGTTTACATTCACGTCTTTGCTTACATTTAGGGTCTTTGTTTACATTCACGTCTTTGTTTGCATTCAGGGTTTTTGTTTACATATGGGATCTGTTTACTTTTATGTCTTTGTTTACATATAGTGATTTTTTATATTTAGGGTGATTGTTTAATTTTAGATCTTTGTTTACATTTGTAGTCTTTATTTACATTTATATTCTTTTTTCATTAGGTTCTTTGTTTAATTAGGTTCTTTGTTTACATTTATAGCCTTTGTTTACATTTAGAACTTTGTATACATTTATAGTCTTGGTTTACATTTAGGTCTTCGTTTACATATGGGGTCTTTTTACATTTAAAGTCTGTTTTTAATTAAGGTCTTTCTTTCCTTTTAGATCTCTGTTTATTATTGTAGACTTTGTTTCCATGTATACTCTTTGTTTACATTTAGGTCTTTGTCTACATTTATGTCTTTGTTTACATTTAGGGTCTTTGTTTTCATTTAGTGTCTCTGTTTATATTTAGTGTCTCTGTTTATATTTCATGCCTGTGCACGTTTAGGGATTTTTTATATTTAGGGTCATTGATGACTTTTAGATCTTTGTTTATATTTGTAGTGTTTGTTTACATTTATAGCCTTTGTTTACATTTAGGTCTTCGATACATTCACGTCTTTGTTTACATTTACAGTCTTTGTTTACATTCACGTCTTGCTTTACATATGGGGTCTGTTTACATTTAGGTCTTTGTTTACATATGCTGTTTACATTAAAAGTCTGTTTTTATTTAAGGCCTTTCTTTTTTTTAGATTTATGTTTATAATTGTAGTCTTTGTTTACATTTGTAGCATTTGTCTACATTTAGGTCTTCGATACATTCACGTCTTTGTTTACATTTAGAGACTTTGTTTACATTCAAGTCTTCGTTTACATATGGGGTCTGTTTACAATTAGGTCTTTGTTTACATTTAGGGATTTTAAATTTAGGGTCATTGTTTACTTTTAGATTTTGTTTATATTTGTAGTCTTTGTTTACATCTATAATATTTTTTCATTAGGTTCTTTGTTTAATTAGGTTATTTGTATACATTTATAGCCTTTGTTTACATTTAGATCTTTGTATACATTTATTGTCTTTGATTACATTTAGGTCATTGTTTACATTCACGTCTTTGCTTACATTTAAAGTCTTTGTTTACATTCACGTCTTTATTTACATATGGGGTCTGTTTACATTTAAATCTTTTTTTTAAGGTCTTTCTTTCCTTTTAGATCTCTGTTTATTATTATAATCTGTGTTTCCATTTAGGTAATTTGTTTCCATTTATTGCCTTTGTTTACATTTATATCACTGTTTACATTCACGTCTTTGTTTACATTAAGGGTCTTTGTTTACATTTAGTGTCTTTGTTTACATTTTATTCCTGTGTATACATTTAGGGTCATTGTTGACTTTTAGATCTTTGTTTATATTTGAAGTCTTTATTTACATTTATAACCTTTGTTTACATTTAGATCTTTGTAAATATTTATAGTCTTTGTTTACATTGAGGTCTTTGTTTACATTTGGGGTCTTTTTACATTTAAAGTCTGTTTTTAATTAAGGTCTTTCTTTCCTTTTAGATCTCAGTTTATTATTGTAGACTTTGTTTCCATTTAGGTTCTTTTTTTCCATGTATAGTCTTTGTTTACATTTAGGTCTTTGTCTACATTTATGTCTTTGTTTACATTTAGGGTCTTTGTTTACATTTAGTGTCTCTGTTTACATTTAGTGTCTGTTTATATTTCATGCCTGTGCGCATTTAGGGATTTTTTATATTTAGGGTCATTGTTGACTTTTAGATCTTTGTTTATATTTGTAGTGTTTGTTTACATTTATAGCCTTTGTTTACATTTAGGTCTTCGATACATTCATGTCTTTGTTTATATTTAGAGACTTTGTTTACATTCAAGTTTTCGTTTACATATGGGGTCTGTTTACAATTAGGTCTTTGTTTACATTTAGGAATTTTTAAATTTAGGGTCATTGTTTACTTTTAGACCTTTGTTTACAAGTATAAACTTTTTTCTTTACGTTCTATGTTTATCTATATTCTTTGTTTACATTTATAGCCTTTATTTATATTTAGGTCTCTGTATACATTTATAGACTTTGTTAACACTTATGTGATTGTTAACATTCACGTCTTTGTTTACATTTAGGGTCTTTGGGGTCTTTGTTTAGATTCTGGTCTTTGTTTACATTCAGGGTTTTTGTTTACATATGGGATCTTTTTACTTTTATGTCTTTGTTTACATTTAGTGATTTTTTTTATTTAGGGTGATTGTTTAATTTTAGATCTTTGTTTACATTTATAGTCTTTATTTACATTTGTATTCTTTTTTCATTAGGTTCTTTGTTTACATTTATAGCCTTTGTTTACATTTAGGGTCTTTGTTTACATTTAGTGTCTCTGTTTACATTTAGTGTCTCTGTTTATATTTCATGCCTGTGCACATTTAGGGATTTTTTATATTTAGGGTCATTGTTGACTTTTAGATCTTTGTTTATATTTGTAGTGTTTGTTTACATTTATAGCCTTCGTTTACATTTAGGTCTTCGATACATTCACGTCTTTGTTTACATTCAGAGTCTTTGTTTACTTTCACGTCTTGCTTTACATACGGGGTCTGTTTACATTTAGGTCTTTGTTAACATTCACGTATTTGTTTACATTTAGGGTCTTTGTTTACATTCACGTCTTTGTTTACATATGGGGTCCGTTTACATTAAAAGTCTGTTTTTATTTAAGGCCTTTCTTTTATTTTAGATTTATGTTTATAATTGTAGTCTTTGTTTACATTTGTAGCATTTGTTTACATTTAGGTCTTCGCTACATTCACGTCTTTGTTTACATTTAGAGTCGTTGTTTACATTCACGTCTTGCTTTACATATGGGGTGTGTTTACATTTAGGTCTTTGTTAACACTCACGTATTTGTTTACATTTAGGGTCTTTGTTTACATTCACGTCTTTGTTTACAAGTAAAAACTTTTTTCATTAGGTTCTATGTTTATCTATGTTGTTTGTTTACATTTATAGCCTTTATTTATATTTAGGTCTCTGTATACATTTATAGACTTTGTTAACACTTATGTGATTGTTTACATTCACGTCTTTGTTTACATTTAGGGTCTTTGTTTACATTTAGGGTCTTTGTTTACATTCACG
The DNA here is from genome assembly GCA_963930645.1 of Salticus scenicus. Lineage (NCBI taxonomy): Eukaryota > Metazoa > Arthropoda > Arachnida > Araneae > Salticidae > Salticus > Salticus scenicus. Next base: position 69,842 of record CAWVNO010001763.1, on the reverse strand, counting down.
TCTTTGTTTACATTCAGGGTTTTTGTTTACATATGGGATCTATTTACTTTTATGTCTTTGTTTACATATAGTGATTTTTTATATTTAGGGTGATTGTTTAATTTTAGATCTTTGTTTACATTTGTAGTCTTTATTTACATTTATATTCTTTTTCATTAGGTTCTTTGTTTAATTAGGTTCTTTTTTTACATTTATAGCCTTTGTTTACATTTAGAACTTTGTATACATTTATAGTTTTTGTTTACATTTAGGTCTTCGTTTACATATGGGATCTGTTTACTTTTATGTCTTTGTTTACATATAGTGATTTTTTATATTTAGGGTGATAGTTTAATTTTAGATCTTTGTTTACATTTGTAGTCTTTATTTACATTTATATTCTTTTTTCATTAGGTTCTTTGTTTAATTAGGTTCTTTGTTTACATTTATAGCCTTTGTTTACATTTAGAACTTTGTATACATTTATAGTCTTTGTTTACATTTAGGTCTTCGTTTACATATGGGGTCTTTTTACATTTAAAGTCTGTTTTTAATTAAGGTCTTTCTTTCCTTTTAGATCTCTGTTTATTATTGTAGACTTTGTTTCCATTTAGGTTCTTTGTTTCCATGTATAGTCTTTGTTTACATTTAGGTCTTTGTCTACATTTATGTCTTTGTTTACATTTAGGGTCTTTGTTTACATTTAGTGTGTCTGTTTATATTTAGTGTCTCTGTTTATATTTCATGCCTGTGCACGTTTAGGGATTTTTTATATTTAGGGTCATTGATGACTTTTAGATCTTTGTTTATATTTGTAGTGTTTGTTTACATTTATAGCCTTTGTTTACATTTAGGTCTTCGATACATTCACGTCTTTGTTTACATTTACAGTCTTTGTTTACATTCACGTCTTGCTTTACATATGGGGTCTGTTTACATTTAGGTCTTTGTTAACACTCACGTATTTGTTTATATTTAGGGTCTTTGTTTACATTCACGTCTTGCTTTACATATGGGGTCTGTTTACATTTAGGTCTTTGTTAACACTCACGTATTTGTTTACATTTAGGGTCTTTGTTTACATTCACGTCTCTGTTTACAAGTAAAAACTTTTTTCATTAGGTTCTATGTTTATCTATGTTCTTTGTTTACATTTATAGCCTTTATTTATATTTAGGTCTCTGTATACATTTATAGACTTTGTTAACACTTATGTGATTGTTTACATTCACGTCTTTGTTTACATTTTGGGTCTTTGTTTACATTCACGTCTTTGTTTACATTCAGGGTTTTTGTTTACATATGGTATCTGTTTACTTTTATGTCTTTGTTTACATATAGTGATTTTTTATATTTAGGGTGATTGTTTAATTTTAGATCTTTGTTTACATTTGTAGTCTTTATTTACATTTATATTCTTTTTTCATTAGGTTCTTTGTTTACTTAGGTTCTTTTTTTACATTTATAGCCTTTGTTTACATTTAGAACTTTGTATACATTTATAGTCTTTGTTTACATTTAGGTCTTCGTTTACATATGGGATCTGTTTACTTTTATGTCTTTGTTTACATATAGTGATTTTTTATATTTAGGGTGATAGTTTAATTTTAGATCTTTGTTTACATTTGTAGTCTTTATTTACATTTATATTCTTTTTCATTAGGTTCTTTGTTTAATTAGGTTCTTTGTTTAATTAGGTTCTTTGTTTACATTTATAGCCTTTGTTTACATTTAGGTCTTCGTTTACATATGGGGTCTTTTTACATTTAAAGTCTGTTTTTAATTAAGGTCTTTCTTTCCTTTTAGATCTCTGTTTTTTATTGTAGACTTTGTTTCCATTTAGGTTCTTTGTTTCCATGTATAGTCTTTGTTTACATTTAGGTCTTTGTCTACATTTATGTCTTTGTTTACATTTAGGGTCTTTGTTTACATTTAGTGTCTCTGTTTATATTTAGTGTCTCTGTTTATATTTCATGCCTGTGCACGTTTAGGGATTTTTTATATTTAGGGTCATTGATGACTTTTAGATCTTTGTTTATATTTGTAGTGTTTGTTTACATTTATAGCCTTTGTTTACATTTAGGTCTTCGATACATTCACGTCTTTGTTTACATTTACAGTCTGTTTACATTCACGTCTTGCTTTACATACACTGTAAAAAATATGTCCTATTTGCTGCCAGAAATTATCTTTAATTTGAGAAAATACGTTTTGACAACGTAACATTTTCGTAAATTACGCGTATTTTCTCAAATTACAGAGAATTTCTGGCAGCAAATAGGACATATTTTTTACAGTGTATGGGGTCTGTTTACATTTAGGTCGTTGTTTACATATGGGGTCTGTTTACATTAAAAGTCTGTTTTTATTTAAGGCCTTTCTTTTTTTTAGATTTATGTTTATAATTGTAGTCTTTGTTTACATTTGTAGAGTTGTCTACATTTAGGTCTTTGATACATTCACGTCTTTGTTTAGATTTAGAGACTTTGTTTACATTCAAGTCTTCGTTTACATATGGGGTCTGTTTACAATTAGGTCTTTGTTTACATTTAGGGATTTTAAATTTAGGGTCATTGTTTACTTTTAGATTTTGTTTATATTTGTAGTCTTTGTTTACATCTATAATATTTTTTCATTAGGTTCTTTGTTTAATTAGGTTATTTGTATACATTTATAGCCTTTGTTTACATTTAGATCTTTGTATACATTTATTGTCTTTGTTTACATTTAGGTCTTTGTTTACATTCACGTCTTTGTTTACATTTAAAGTCTTTGTTTACATTCACGTCTTTATTTACATATGGGGTCTGTTTACATTTAAATCTTTTTTTTAAGGTCTTTCTTTCCTTTTAGATCTCTGTTTATTATTATAGTCTGTTTCCATTTAAGTACTTTGTTTCCATTTATTGCCTTTGTTTACATTTATATCACTGTTTACATTCACGTCTTTGTTTACATTAAGGGTCTTTGTTTACATTTAGTGTCTTTGTTTACATTTTATTCCTGTGTATACATTTAGGGTCATTGTTGACTTTTAGATCTTTGTTTATATTTGTAGTCTTTATTTACATTTATAACCTTTGTTTACATTTAGATCTTTGTAAATATTGATAGTCTTTGTTTACATTGAGGTCTTTGTTTACATTTGGGGTCTTTTTACATTTAAAGTCTGTTTTTAATTAAGGTCCTGCTTTCCTTTGAGATCTCAGTTTATTATTGTAGACTTTGTTTCCATTTAGGTTCTTTGTTTCCATGTATAGTCTTTGTTTACATTTAGGTCTTTGTCTACATTTATGTCTTTGTTTACATTTAGGGTCTTTGTTTACATTTAGTGTCTCTGTTTACATTTAGTGTCTGTTTATATTTCATGCCTGTGCGCATTTAGGGATTTTTTATATTTAGTGTCATTGTTGACTTTTAGATCTTTGTTTATATTTGTAGTGTTTGTTTACATTTATAGCCTTTGTTTACATTTAGGTCTTCGATACATTCATGTCTTTGTTTACATTTAGAGACTTTGTTTACATTCAAGTTTTCGTTTACATATGGGGTCTGTTTACAATTAGGTCTTTGTTTACATTTAGGAATTTTTAAATTTAGGGTCATTGTTTACTTTTAGACCTTTGTTTACAAGTATAAACTTTTTTCTTTACGTTCTATGTTTATCTATATTCTTTGTTTACATTTATAGCCTTTATTTATATTTAGGTCTCTGTATACATTTATAGACTTTGTTAACACTTATGTGATTGTTAACATTCACGTCTTTGTTTACATTTAGGGTCATTGTTTACATTCAGGTCTTTGTTTACATTCAGGGTTTTTGTTTACATATGGGATCTTTTTACTTTTATGTCTTTGTTTACATTTAGTGATTTTTTATATTTAGGGTGATTGTTTAATTTTAGATCTTTGTTTACATTTGTAGTCTTTATTTACATTTATATTCTTTTTCATTAGTTTCTTTGTTTAATTAGGTTCTTTTTTTACATTTATAGCCTTTGCTTACATTTAGATTTTTGTATACATTTATAGTCTTTGTTTACATTTAGGTCTTTATTTATATTTGTAGTGTTTGTTTAACTTTATAGCCTTTGTTTACATTTAGGTCTTCGATACATTCATGTCTTTGTTTACATTTAGAGTCTTTGTTTACATTCACGTCTTGCTTTAGATATGGGGTCTGTTTACATTTAGGTCTTTGTTAACATTCACGTATTTGTTTACATTTAGGGTCTTTGTTTACATTCACGTCTTTGTTTACATATGGGGTCTGTTTACATTAAAAGTCTGTTTTTATTTAAGGCCTTTCTTTTATTTTAGATTTATGTTTATAATTGTAGTCTTTGTTTACATTTGTAGCATTTGTTTACATTTAGGTCTTCGATACATTCACGTCTTTGTTTACATTTAGAGACTTTGTTAACATTCAAGTCTTCGTTTACATATGGGGTCTGTTTACAATTAGGTCTTTGTTTACATTTAGTGATTTTAAATTTAGGTTCATTGTTTACTTTTAGATTTTGTTTATATTTGTAGTCTTTGTTTACATCTATAATATTTTTTCATTAGGTTCTTTGTTTAATTAGGTTATTTGTATACATTTATAGCCTTTGTTTACATTTAGATCTTTTTATACATATATTGTCTTTGATTACATTTAGGTCTTTGTTTACATTCACGTCTTTGCTTACATTTAAAGTCTTTGTTTACATTAAACGTTTTTATTTACATATGGGGTCTGTTTACATTTAAATCTTTTTTCTTTAAGGTGTTTCTTTCCTTTTAGAACTCTGTTTATTATTATACTCTTTGTTTCCATTTAGGTACTTTGTTTCCATTTATGCCTTTGTTTACATTTATATCACTGTTTACATTCACGTCTTTGTTTACATTAAGGGTCTTTGTTTACATTTAGTGTCTTTGTTTACATTTTATTCCTGCGTATACATTTAGGGTCATTGTTGACTTTTAGATCTTTTTATATTTGTAGTCTTTATTTACATTTATAACCTTTGTTTACATTTAGGTCTTTGATTCATTCACGTCTTTGTTTACATTTAGAGTCTTTGTTTACATTCACGTCTTCGTTTACATATGGGGCCTGTTTACATTTAGGTCTTTGTTTACATTTAGGAATTTTTAAATTTAGGGTCATTGTTTACTTTTAGATCTTTGTTTACAAGTATAAACTTTTTTCATTAGGTTCTATGTATATCTATGTTCTTTGTTTACATTTATAGCCTTTATTTATATTAAGGTCTCTGTATACATTTATAGACTTTGTTAACGCTTATGTGATTGTTTACAATCACGTCTTTGTTTACATTTAGGGTCTTTGTTTACATTCACGTCTTTGTTTACATTCAGGGTTTTTGTTTACATATGGGATCTGCTTACTTTTATGTCTTTGTTTACATATAGTGATTTTTTATATTTAGGGTGATTGTTTAATTTTAGATCTTTGTTTACATTTCTAGTCTATTTACATTTATATTATTTTTTCATTAAGTTCTTTGTTTAATTAGGTTCTTTGTTTACATTTATAGCCTTTGTTTACATTTAGATCTTTGTATACATTTATAGTCTTTGTTTACATTTAGGTCTTTGTTTACATATGGGGTCTTTTTACATTTAAAGTCTGTTTTTAATTAAGGACTTTCTTTCCTTTTAGATCTCTGTTTATTATTGCAGACATTGTTTCCATTTAGGTTCTTTGTTCCATGTATAGTCTTTGTTTACATTTAGGTCTTGGTCTACATTTATGTCTTTGTTTACATTTAGGGTCTTTGTTTACATTTAGTGTCTCTGTTTACATTTAGTGTCTCTGTTTATATTTCATGTCTGTGCACATTTAGGGATTTTTATATTTAGGGTCATTGTTGACTTTTAGATCTTTGTTTATATTTGTAGTGTTTGTTTACATTTAGTGCCTTTGTTTACATTTAGGTCTTCGTTTACATTTAGAGTCTTTGTTTATGTTCACGTCTTCGTTTACATATGGGGTCTGTTTACAATTAGGTCTTTGTTTACATTTAGGAATTTTTAAATTTAGGGTCATTGTTTACTTTTAGATCTTTGTTTACAAGTATAAACTCTTTTTCATTAGGTTCTATGTTTATCTATGTTCTTTGTTTACATTTATAGCCTTTATTTATATTTAGGTCTCTGTATACATTTATAGACTTTGTTAACACAATGTGATTGTTTACATTCACGTCTTTGTTTACATTTAGGGTCTTTGTTTACATTCACGTCTTTGTTTACATTCAGGGTTTTTGTTTACATATGGGATCTGTTTACGTTTATGTCTTTGTTTACATTTAGTGATTTTTTATATTTAGGGTGATTGTTTAATTTTAGATCTTTGTTTAAATTTGTATTCTTTTTTCATTAGGTTCTTTGTTTTTACATTTATAGCCTTTGTTTACATTTAGGGTTTTTGTTTACATTTAGTGTCTCTCTTTACATTTGGTGTCTCTGTTTATATTTCATGCCTGTGCACATTTAGGGATTTTTTATATTTAGGGTCATTGTTGACTTTTAGATCTTTGTTTATATTTGTAGTGTTTATTTACATTTATAACCTTTGTTTACATTTATAGCCTTTATTTATATTTAGGTCTCTGTATACATTTATAGACTTTGTTAACACTTATGTGATTGTTTACATTCACGTCTTTGTTTACATTTAGGGTCTTTGTTTACATTTAGGGTCTTTGTTTACATTCACGTCTTTGTTTACATTCAGGGTTTTTGTTTACATATGGGATCTATTTACTTTTATGTCTTTGTTTACATATAGTGATTTTTTATATTTAGGGTGATTGTTTAATTTTAGATCTTTGTTTACATTTGTAGTCTTTATTTACATTTATATTCTTTTTCATTAGGTTCTTTGTTTAATTAGGTTCTTTTTTTACATTTATAGCCTTTGTTTACATTTAGAACTTTGTATACATTTATAGTTTTTGTTTACATTTAGGTCTTCGTTTACATATGGGGTCTTTTTACATTTAAAGTCTGTTTTTAATTAAGGTCTTTCTTTCCTTTTAGATCTCTGTTTATTATTGTAGACTTTGTTTCCATTTAGGTTCTTTGTTTCCATGTATAGTCTTTGTTTACATTTAGGTCTTTGTCTACATTTATGTCTTTGTTTACATTTAGGGTCTTTGTTTACATTTAGTGTCTCTGTTTATATTTAGTGTCTCTGTTTATATTTCATGCCTGTGCACGTTTAGAGATTTTTTATATTTAGGGTCATTGATGACTTTTAGATCTTTGTTTATATTTGTAGTGTTTGTTTACATTTATAGCCTTTGTTTACATTTAGGTCTTCGATACATTCACGTCTTTGTTTACATTTACAGTCTTTGTTTACATTCACGTCTTGCTTTACATATGGGGTCTGTTTACATTTAGGTCTTTGTTAACACTCACGTATTTGTTTATATTTAGGGTCTTTGTTTACATTCACGTCTTGCTTTACATATGGGGTCTGTTTACATTTAGGTCTTTGTTAACACTCACGTATTTGTTTACATTTAGGGTCTTTGTTTACATTCACGTCTCTGTTTACAAGTAAAAACTTTTTTCATTAGGTTCTATGTTTATCTATGTTCTTTGTTTACATTTATAGCCTTTATTTATATTTAGGTCTCTGTATACATTTATAGACTTTGTTAACACTTATGTGATTGTTTACATTCACGTCTTTGTTTACATTTAGGGTCTTTGTTTACATTCACGTCTTTGTTTACATTCAGGGTTTTTGTTTACATATGGTATCTGTTTACTTTTATGTCTTTGTTTACATATAGTGATTTTTTATATTTAGGGTGATTGTTTAATTTTAGATCTTTGTTTACATTTGTAGTCTTTATTTACATTTATATTCTTTTTTCATTAGGTTCTTTGTTTACTTAGGTTCTTTTTTTACATTTATAGCCTTTGTTTACATTTAGAACTTTGTATACATTTATAGTCTTTGTTTACATTTAGGTCTTCGTTTACATATGGGATCTGTTTACTTTTATGTCTTTGTTTACATATAGTGATTTTTTATATTTAGGGTGATAGTTTAATTTTAGATCTTTGTTTACATTTGTAGTCTTTATTTACATTTATATTCTTTTTCATTAGGTTCTTTGTTTAATTAGGTTCTTTGTTTACATTTATAGCCTTTGTTTACATTTAGGTCTTCGTTTACATATGGGGTCTTTTTACATTTAAAGTCTGTTTTTAATTAAGGTCTTTCTTTCCTTTTAGATCTCTGTTTATTATTGTAGACTTTGTTTCCATTTAAGTTCTTTGTTTCCATGTATAGTCTTTGTTTACATTTAGGTCTTTGTCTACATTTATGTCTTTGTTTACATTTAGGGTCTTTGTTTACATTTAGTGTCTCTGTTTATATTTAGTGTCTCTGTTTATATTTCATGCCTGTGCACGTTTAGGGATTTTTTATATTTAGGGTCATTGATGACTTTTAGATCTTTGTTTATATTTGTAGTGTTTGTTTACATTTATAGCCTTTGTTTACATTTAGGTCTTCGATACATTCACGTCTTTGTTTACATTTACAGTCTGTTTACATTCACGTCTTGCTTTACATACACTGTAAAAAATATGTCCTATTTGCTGCCAGAAATTATCTTTAATTTGAGAAAATACGTTTTGACAACGTAACTTTTTCGTAAATTACGCGTATTTTCTCAAATTACAGAGAATTTCTGGCAGCAAATAGGACATATTTTTTACAGTGTATGGGGTCTGTTTACATTTAGGTCGTTGTTTACATATGGGGTCTGTTTACATTAAAAGTCTGTTTTTATTTAAGGCCTTTCTTTTTTTTAGATTTATGTTTATAATTGTAGTCTTTGTTTACATTTGTAGCATTTGTCTACATTTAGGTCTTTGATACATTCACGTCTTTGTTTAGATTTAGAGACTTTGTTTACATTCAAGTCTTCGTTTACATATGGGGTCTGTTTACAATTAGGTCTTTGTTTACATTTAGGGATTTTAAATTTAGGGTCATTGTTTACTTTTAGATTTTGTTTATATTTGTAGTCTTTGTTTACATCTATAATATTTTTTCATTAGGTTCTTTGTTTAATTAGGTTATTTGTATACATTTATAGCCTTTGTTTACATTTAGATCTTTGTATACATTTATTGTCTTTGTTTACATTTAGGTCTTTGTTTACATTCACGTCTTTGTTTACATTTAAAGTCTTTGTTTACATTCACGTCTTTATTTACATATGGGGTCTGTTTACATTTAAATCTTTTTTTTAAGGTCTTTCTTTCCTTTTAGATCTCTGTTTATTATTATAGTCTGTTTCCATTTAAGTACTTTGTTTCCATTTATTGCCTTTGTTTACATTTATATCACTGTTTACATTCACGTCTTTGTTTACATTAAGGGTCTTTGTTTACATTTAGTGTCTTTGTTTACATTTTATTCCTGTGTATACATTTAGGGTCATTGTTGACTTTTAGATCTTTGTTTATATTTGTAGTCTTTATTTACATTTATAACCTTTGTTTACATTTAGATCTTTGTAAATATTGATAGTCTTTGTTTACATTGAGGTCTTTGTTTACATTTGGGGTCTTTTTACATTTAAAGTCTGTTTTTAATTAAGGTCTTTCTTTCCTTTTAGATCTCAGTTTATTATTGTAGACTTTGTTTCCATTTAGGTTCTTTGTTTCCATGTATAGTCTTTGTTTACATTTAGGTCTTTGTCTACATTTATGTCTTTGTTTACATTTAGGGTCTTTGTTTACATTTAGTGTCTCTGTTTACATTTAGTGTCTGTTTATATTTCATGCCTGTGCGCATTTAGGGATTTTTTATATTTAGTGTCATTGTTGACTTTTAGATCTTTGTTTATATTTGTAGTGTTTGTTTACATTTATAGCCTTTGTTTACATTTAGGTCTTCGATACATTCATGTCTTTGTTTACATTTAGAGACTTTGTTTACATTCAAGTTTTCGTTTACATATGGGGTCTGTTTACAATTAGGTCTTTGTTTACATTTAGGAATTTTTAAATTTAGGGTCATTGTTTACTTTTAGACCTTTGTTTACAAGTATAAACTTTTTTCTTTACGTTCTATGTTTATCTATATTCTTTGTTTACATTTATAGCCTTTATTTATATTTAGGTCTCTGTATACATTTATAGACTTTGTTAACACTTATGTGATTGTTAACATTCACGTCTTTGTTTACATTTAGGGTCATTGTTTACATTCAGGTCTTTGTTTACATTCAGGGTTTTTGTTTACATATGGGATCTTTTTACTTTTATGTCTTTGTTTACATTTAGTGATTTTTTATATTTAGGGTGATTGTTTAATTTTAGATCTTTGTTTACATTTGTAGTCTTTATTTACATTTATATTCTTTTTCATTAGTTTCTTTGTTTAATTAGGTTCTTTTTTTACATTTATAGCCTTTGCTTACATTTAGATTTTTGTATACATTTATAGTCTTTGTTTACATTTAGGTCTTTATTTATATTTGTAGTGTTTGTTTACCTTTATAGCCTTTGTTTACATTTAGGTCTTCGATACATTCATGTCTTTGTTTACATTTAGAGTCTTTGTTTACATTCACGTCTTGCTTTACATATGGGGTCTGTTTACATTTAGGTCTTTGTTAACATTCACGTATTTGTTTACATTTAGGGTCTTTGTTTACATTCACGTCTTTGTTTACATATGGGGTCTGTTTACATTAAAAGTCTGTTTTTATTTAAGGCCTTTCTTTTATTTTAGATTTATGTTTATAATTGTAGTCTTTGTTTACATTTGTAGCATTTGTTTACATTTAGGTCTTCGATACATTCACGTCTTTGTTTACATTTAGAGACTTTGTTAACATTCAAGTCTTCGTTTACATATGGGGTCTGTTTACAATTAGGTCTTTGTTTACATTTAGTGATTTTAAATTTAGGTTCATTGTTTACTTTTAGATTTTGTTTATATTTGTAGTCTTTGTTTACATCTATAATATTTTTTCATTAGGTTCTTTGTTTAATTAGGTTATTTGTATACATTTATAGCCTTTGTTTACATTTAGATCTTTTTATACATTTATTGTCTTTGATTACATTTAGGTCTTTGTTTACATTCACGTCTTTGCTTACATTTAAAGTCTTTGTTTACATTAAACGTTTTTATTTACATATGGGGTCTGTTTGCATTTAAATCTTTTTTCTTTAAGGTGTTTCTTTCCTTTTAGAACTCTGTTTATTATTATACTCTTTGTTTCCATTTAGGTACTTTGTTTCCATTTATGCCTTTGTTTACATTTATATCACTGTTTACATTCACGTCTTTGTTTACATTAAGGGTCTTTGTTTACATTTAGTGTCTTTGTTTACATTTTATTCCTGCGTATACATTTAGGGTCATTGTTGACTTTTAGATCTTTTTATATTTGTAGTCTTTATTTACATTTATAACCTTTGTTTACATTTAGGTCTTTGATTCATTCACGTCTTTGTTTACATTTAGAGTCTTTGTTTACATTCACGTCTTCGTTTACATATGGGGCCTGTTTACATTTAGGTCTTTGTTTACATTTAGGTCTTTGTTTACATTTAGGAATTTTTAAATTTAGGGTCATTGTTTACTTTTAGATCTTTGTTTACAAGTATAAACTTTTTTCATTAGGTTCTATGTATATCTATGTTCTTTGTTTACATTTATAGCCTTTATTTATATTAAGGTCTCTGTATACATTTATAGACTTTGTTAACGCTTATGTGATTGTTTACAATCACGTCTTTGTTTACATTTAGGGTCTTTGTTTACATTCACGTCTTTGTTTACATTCAGGGTTTTTGTTTACATATGGGATCTGCTTACTTTTATGTCTTTGTTTACATATAGTGATTTTTTATATTTAGGGTGATTGTTTAATTTTAGATCTTTGTTTACATTTCTAGTCTATTTACATTTATATTATTTTTTCATTAAGTTCTTTGTTTAATTAGGTTCTTTGTTTACATTTATAGCCTTTGTTTACATTTAGATCTTTGTATACATTTATAGTCTTTGTTTACATTTAGGTCTTTGTTTACATATGGGGTCTTTTTACATTTAAAGTCTGTTTTTAATTAAGGACTTTCTTTCCTTTTAGATCTCTGTTTTTTATTGCAGACATTGTTTCCATTTAGGTTCTTTGTTCCATGTATAGTCTTTGTTTACATTTAGGTCTTGGTCTACATTTATGTCTTTGTTTACATTTAGGGTCTTTGTTTACATTTAGTGTCTCTGTTTACATTTAGTGTCTCTGTTTATATTTCATGTCTGTGCACATTTAGGGATTTTTTATATTTAGGGTCATTGTTGACTTTTAGATCTTTGTTTATATTTGTAGTGTTTGTTTACATTTAGTGCCTTTGTTTACATTTAAGTCTTCGTTTACATTTAGAGTCTTTGTTTATGTTCACGTCTTCGTTTACATATGGGGTCTGTTTACAATTAGGTCTTTGTTTACATTTAGGAATTTTTAAATTTAGGGTCATTGTTTACTTTTAGATCTTTGTTTACAAGTATAAACTTTTTTTCATTAGGTTCTATGTTTATCTATGTTCTTTGTTTACATTTATAGCCTTTATTTATATTTAGGTCTCTGTATACATTTATAGACTTTGTTAACACAATGTGATTGTTTACATTCACGTCTTTGTTTACATTTAGGGTCTTTGTTTACATTCACGTCTTTGTTTACATTCAGGGTTTTTGTTTACATATGGGATCTGTTTACGTTTATGTCTTTGTTTACATTTAGTGATTTTTTATATTTAGGGTGATTGTTTAATTTTAGATCTTTGTTTAAATTTGTATTCTTTTTTCATTAGGTTCTTTGTTTTTACATTTATAGCCTTTGTTTACATTTAGGGTTTTTGTTTACATTTAGTGTCTCTCTTTACATTTGGTGTCTCTGTTTATATTTCATGCCTGTGCACATTTAGGGATTTTTTATATTTAGGGTCATTGTTGACTTTTAGATCTTTGTTTATATTTGTAGTGTTTATTTACATTTATAACCTTTGTTTACATTTATAGCCTTTATTTATATTTAGGTCTCTGTATACATTTATAGACTTTGTTAACACTTATGTGATTGTTTACATTCACGTCTTTGTTTACATTTAGGGTCTTTGTTTACATTCACGTCTTTGTTTACATTCAGGGTTTTTGTTTACATATGGGATCTGTTTACTTTTATGTCTTTGTTTACATATAGTGATTTTTTATATTTAGGGTGATTGTTTAATTTTAGATCTTTGTTTACATTTGTAGTCTTTATTTACATTTATATTCTTTTTTCATTAGGTTCTTTGTTTAATTAGGTTATTTTTTTACATTTATAGCCTTTGTTTACATTTAGATCTTTGCATACATTTATAGTCTTTGTTTACATATAGGTCTTTGTTTACATATGGGGTCTTTTTACATTTAAAGTCTGTTTTTAATTAAGGTCTTTCTTTCCTTTTAGATCTCTGTTTATTATTGTAGACTTTGTTTCCATTTAGGTTCTTTGTTTCCATGTATAGTCTTTGTTTACATTTAGATCTTTGTCTACATTTATGTCTTTGTTTACATTTAGTGTGTCTCTGTTTACAGTTAGTGTCTCTGTTTAAATTTCATGCCTGTGCACATTTAGGGATTTTTATATTTAGGGTCATTGTTGACTTATAGATCTTTGTTTATATTTGTAGTGTTTGTTTACATTTATAGCCTTTGTTTACATTTAGGTCTTCGATACATTCACGTCTTTGTTTACATTTAGAGCCTTAGTTTACATTCACGTCTTGCTTTACATATGTTTACATACGTTACATTTGTTTACATTTGTTTACATTATGGGGGTTTTTGTTTACATATAGGGACTTTTTACATTTAAAGTCTGTTTTTAATTAAGGTCTTTCTTTCCTTTTAGATCTCTGTTTATTATTGTAGACTTTGTTTCCATTTAGGTTCTTTGTTTCCATGTATAGTCTTGGTTTACATTTAGGTCTTTGTCTACATTTATGTCTTTGTTTACATTTAGGGTCTTTGTTTACATTTAGTGTCTCTGTTTACATTTAGTCTCTCTGTTTATATTTCATGCCTGTGCACATTTAGGGATTTTTTATATTTAGGGTCATTGTTGACTTTTAGATGTTTGTTTATATTTGTAGTGTTTGTTTACATTTAGAGCCTTTGTTTACATTTAGGTCTTCGATACATTCACATCTTTGTTTACATTTAGAGTCTTTGTTTACATTCACGTCTTGCTTTACATATGGGGTCTGTTTACATTTAGGTCTTTGTTAACACTCACGTATTTGTTTACATTTAGGGTCTTTGTTTACATTCACGTCTTTGTTTACATATGGGGTCTGTTTACATTAAAAGTCTGTTTTTATTTAAGGCCTTTCCTTTATTTTAGATTTATGTTTATAATTGTAGTCTTTGTTTACATTTGTAGCATTTGTTTACATTTAGGTCTTCGATACATTCACGTCTTTGTTTATATTTAGAGACTTTGTTTACATTCAAATCTTCGTTTACATATGGGGTCTGTTTACAATTAGGTCTTTGTTTACATTTAGGAATTTTTAAATTTAGGGTCATTGTTTACTTTTAGATCTTTGTTTACAAGTATAAACTTTTTTCATTAGGTTCTATGTTTATCTTTGTTCTTTGTTTACATTTATAGCCTTTATTTATATTTAGGTCTCTGTATACATTTATAGACTTTGTTAACACTTATGTCATTGTTTACCTTCACGTCTTTGTTTACATTTAGGGTCTTTTTTACATTCACGTCTTTGTTTACATTCAGGATTTTTGTTTACATATGGGATCTGTTTACTTTTATGTCTTTGTTTACATTTAGTGATTTTTTATATTTAGGTTGATTGTTTAATTTTAGATCTTTGTTTACATTTGTAGTCTTTATTTACATTTATAACCTTTGTTTTCATTTAGGTCATTAGGTTCTTTGTTTAATTAGGTTATTTGTATACATTCACGTCTTTGTTTACATTTAGAGTCTTTGTTTACATTCATGTCTTCGTTTACATATGGGGCCTGTTTACATTTAGGTCTTTGTTTACATTTAGGAATTTTTAAATTTATGGTCATTGTTTACTTTTAGATCTTTGTTTACACTTAGTATAAACTTTTTTCATAAGGTTCTATGTTTATCTATGCACTTTGTTTACATTTATAGCCTTTATTTATATTTAGGTCTCTGTATACATGTATAGACTTTGTTAACACTTATGTGATTGTTTACATTCACGTCTTTGTTTACATTTCGGGTCTTTGTTTACATTCACGTCAATGTTTACATTCAGGTTTTTTGTTTACATATAGGATCTGTTTACTTTTATGTGTTTGTTTACATTTAGTGATTTTTTATATTTAGGGTGATTGTTTAATTTTAGATCTTTGTTTACATTTGTAGTCTTTATTTACATTTATATTCTTTTTCATTAGTTTCTTTGTTTAATTAGGTTCTTTTTTTACATTTATAGCCTTTGTTTACATTTAGATCTTTGTATACATTTATAGTCTTTGTTTACATTTAGGTCTTTGTTTACATATGGGGTCTTTTTACATTTAAAGTCTGTTTTTAATTAAGGTCTTTCTTTACTTTTAGACTTCTGTTTATTATTGTAGACTTTTTTGCTATTTAGGTTCTTTGTTTCCATGTATAGTCTTTGTTTACATTTAGGTCTTTGTCTACATTTATGTCTTGGTTTACATTTATGGTCTTTGTTTACATTTAGTGTCTCTGTTTATATTTAGTGTCTGTTTGTATTTCATGCCTCTGCACATTTAGGGATTTTTTATATTTAGGGTCATTGTTGACTTTTAGATCTTTGTTTATATTTGTAGTGTTTGTTTACATTTATAGCCTTTGTTTACATTTAGGTCTTCGATACATTCATGTCTTTGTTTACATTTAGAGTCTTTGTTTACATTCACGTCTTGCTTTACGTATGGGGTCTGTTTACATTTATGTCTTTGTTAACACTCACGTATTTTTTTACATTTATGGTCTTTGTTTACATTCACGTCTTTGTTTACATATGGGGACTGTTTACATTAAAAGTCTGTTTTTATTTAAGGATTTTCTTTTTTTTAGATTTATGTTTATAATTGTAGTCTTTGTTTACATTTGTAGCATTTGTTTACATTTATGTCTTGCCTACATTCACGTCTTTGTTTACATTTAGAGAGTTTGTTTACATTCAAGTCTTCGTTTACATTTGGGGTCTGTTTACAATTAGGTCTTTGTTTACATTTAGAATTTTTTTAATTTAGGGTCGTTGTTTACTTTTAGATCTTTGTTTACAAGTAAAAACTTTTTTCATTAGGTTCTATGTTTATCTATGTTCTTTGTTTACATTTATAGCCTTTATTTATATTTAGGTCTCTGTATACATTTATAGACTTTGTTAACACTTATGTGATTGTTTACATTCACGTCTTTGCTTACATTTAGGGTCTTTGTTTACATTCACGTCTTTGTTTGCATTCAGGGTTTGTGTTTACATATGGGATCTGTTTACTTTTATGTCTTTGTTTACATATAGTGATTTTTTATATTTAGGGTGATTGTTTAATTTTAGATCTTTGTTTACATTTGTAGTCTTTATTTACATTTATATTCTTTTTTCATTAGGTTCTTTGTTTAATTAGGTTCTTTGTTTACATTTATAGCCTTTGTTTACATTTAGAACTTTGTATACATTTATAGTCTTGGTTTACATTTAGGTCTTCGTTTACATATGGGGTCTTTTTACATTTAAAGTCTGTTTTTAATTAAGGTCTTTCTTTCCTTTTAGATCTCTGTTTATTATTGTAGACTTTGTTTCCATGTATACTCTTTGTTTACATTTAGGTCTTTGTCTACATTTATGTCTTTGTTTACATTTAGGGTCTTTGTTTTCATTTAGTGTCTCTGTTTATATTTAGTGTCTCTGTTTATATTTCATGCCTGTGCACGTTTAGGGATTTTTTATATTTAGGGTCATTGATGACTTTTAGATCTTTGTTTATATTTGTAGTGTTTGTTTACATTTATAGCCTTTGTTTACATTTAGGTCTTCGATACATTCACGTCTTTGTTTACATTTACAGTCTTTGTTTACATTCACGTCTTGCTTTACATATGGGGTCTGTTTACATTTAGGTCTTTGTTTACATATGCTGTTTACATTAAAAGTCTGTTTTTATTTAAGGCCTTTCTTTTTTTTAGATTTATGTTTATAATTGTAGTCTTTGTTTACATTTGTAGCATTTGTCTACATTTAGGTCTTCGATACATTCACGTCTTTGTTTACATTTAGAGACTTTGTTTACATTCAAGTCTTCGTTTACATATGGGGTCTGTTTACAATTAGGTCTTTGTTTACATTTAGGGATTTTAAATTTAGGGTCATTGTTTACTTTTAGATTTTGTTTATATTTGTAGTCTTTGTTTACATCTATAATATTTTTTCATTAGGTTCTTTGTTTAATTAGGTTATTTGTATACATTTATAGCCTTTGTTTACATTTAGATCTTTGTATACATTTATTGTCTTTGATTACATTTAGGTCATTGTTTACATTCACGTCTTTGCTTACATTTAAAGTCTTTGTTTACATTCACGTCTTTATTTACATATGGGGTCTGTTTACATTTAAATCTTTTTTTTAAGGTCTTTCTTTCCTTTTAGATCTCTGTTTATTATTATAATCTGTGTTTCCATTTAGGTAATTTCTTTCCATTTATTGCCTTTGTTTACATTTATATCACTGTTTACATTCACGTCTTTGTTTACATTAAGGGTCTTTGTTTACATTTAGTGTCTTTGTTTACATTTTATTCCTGTGTATACATTTAGGGTCATTGTTGACTTTTAGATCTTTGTTTATATTTGTAGTCTTTATTTACATTTATAACCTTTGTTTACATTTAGATCTTTGTAAATATTTATAGTCTTTGTTTACATTGAGGTCTTTGTTTACATTTGGGGTCTTTTTACATTTAAAGTCTGTTTTTAATTAAGGTCTTTCTTTCCTTTTAGATCTCAGTTTATTATTGTAGACTTTGTTTCCATTTAGGTTCTTTTTTTCCATGTATAGTCTTTGTTTACATTTAGGTCTTTGTCTACATTTATGTCTTTGTTTACATTTAGGGTCTTTGTTTACATTTAGTGTCTCTGTTTACATTTAGTGTCTGTTTATATTTCATGCCTGTGCGCATTTAGGGATTTTTTATATTTAGGGTCATTGTTGACTTTTAGATCTTTGTTTATATTTGTAGTGTTTGTTTACATTTATAGCCTTTGTTTACATTTAGGTCTTCGATACATTCTTGTCTTTGTTTATATTTAGAGACTTTGTTTACATTCAAGTTTTCGTTTACATATGGGGTCTGTTTACAATTAGGTCTTTGTTTACATTTAGGAATTTTTAAATTTAGGGTCATTGTTTACTTTTAGACCTTTGTTTACAAGTATAAACTTTTTTCTTTACGTTCTATGTTTATCTATATTCTTTGTTTACATTTATAGCCTTTATTTATATTTAGGTCTCTGTATACATTTATAGACTTTGTTAACACTTATGTGATTGTTAACATTCACGTCTTTGTTTACATTTAGGGTCTTTGGGGTCTTTGTTTAGATTCTGGTCTTTGTTTACATTCAGGGTTTTTGTTTACATATGGGATCTTTTTACTTTTATGTCTTTGTTTACATTTAGTGATTTTTTTTATTTAGGGTGATTGTTTAATTTTAGATCTTTGTTTACATTTATAGTCTTTATTTACATTTGTATTCTTTTTTCATTAGGTTCTTTGTTTACATTTATAGCCTTTGTTTACATTTAGGGTCTTTGTTTACATTTAGTGTCTCTGTTTACATTTAGTGTCTCTGTTTATATTTCATGCCTGTGCACATTTAGGGATTTTTTATATTTAGGGTCATTGTTGACTTTTAGATCTTTGTTTATATTTGTAGTGTTTGTTTACATTTATAGCCTTCGTTTACATTTAGGTCTTCGATACATTCACGTCTTTGTTTACATTCAGAGTCTTTGTTTACTTTCACGTCTTGCTTTACATACGGGGTCTGTTTACATTTAGGTCTTTGTTAACATTCACGTATTTGTTTACATTTAGGGTCTTTGTTTACATTCACGTCTTTGTTTACATATGGGGTCCGTTTACATTAAAAGTCTGTTTTTATTTAAGGCTATTCTTTTATTTTAGATTTATGTTTATAATTGTAGTCTTTGTTTACATTTGTAGCATTTGTTTACATTTAGGTCTTCGCTACATTCACGTCTTTGTTTACATTTAGAGTCGTTGTTTACATTCACGTCTTGCTTTACATATGGGGTGTGTTTACATTTAGGTCTTTGTTAACACTCACGTATTTGTTTACATTTAGGGTCTTTGTTTACATTCACGTCTTTGTTTACAAGTAAAAACTTTTTTCATTAGGTTCTATGTTTATCTATGTTGTTTGTTTACATTTATAGCCTTTATTTATATTTAGGTCTCTGTATACATTTATAGACTTTGTTAACACTTATGTGATTGTTTACATTCACGTCTTTGTTTACATTTAGGGTCTTTGTTTACATTTAGGGTCTTTGTTTACATTCACGTCTTTGTTTACATTCAGGGTTTTTGTTTACATATGGGATCTATTTACATTTATGTCTTTGTTTACATATAGTGATTTTTTATATTTAGGGTGATTGTTTAATTTTAGATCTTTGTTTACATTTGTAGTCTTTATTTACATTTATATTCTTTTTCATTAGGTTCTTTGTTTAATTAGGTTCTTTTTTTACATTTATAGCCTTTGTTTACATTTAGAACTTTGTATACATTTATAGTTTTTGTTTACATTTAGGTCTTCGTTTACATATGGGATCTGTTTACTTTTATGTCTTTGTTTACATATAGTGATTTTTTATATTTAGGGTGATAGTTTAATTTTAGATCTTTGTTTACATTTGTAGTCTTTATTTACATTTATATTCTTTTTTCATTAGGTTCTTTGTTTAATTAGGTTCTTTGTTTACATTTATAGCCTTTGTTTACATTTAGGTCTTCGTTTACATATGGGGTCTTTTTACATTTAAAGTCTGTTTTTAATTAAGGTCTTTCTTTCCTTTTAGATCTCTGTTTATTATTGTAGACTTTGTTTCCATTCTTTGTTTCCATGTATAGTCTTTGTTTACATTTAGGTCTTTGTCTACATTTATGTCTTTGTTTACATTTAGGGTCTTTGTTTACATTCAGTGTCTCTGTTTATATTTAGTGTCTCTGTTTATATTTCATGCCTGTGCACGTTTAGGGATTTTTTATATTTAGGGTCATTGATGACTTTTAGATCTTTGTTTATATTTGTAGTGTTTGTTTACATTTATAGCCTTTGTTTACATTTAGGTCTTCGATACATTCACGTCTTTGTTTACATTTACAGTCTTTGTTTACATTCACGTCTTGCTTTACATATGGGGTCTGTTTACATTTAGGTCTTTGTTAACACTCACGTATTTGTTTATATTTAGGGTCTTTGTTTACATTCACGTCTTGCTTTACATATGGGGTCTGTTTACATTTAGGTCTTTGTTAACACTCACGTATTTGTTTACATTTAGGGTCTTTGTTTACATTCACGTCTCTGTTTACAAGTAAAAACTTTTTTCATTAGGTTCTATGTTTATCTATGTTCTTTGTTTACATTTATAGCCTTTATTTATATTTAGGTCTCTGTATACATTTATAGACTTTGTTAACACTTATCTGATTGTTTACATTCACGTCTTTGTTTACATTTAGGGTCTTTGTTTACATTCACGTCTTTGTTTACATTCAGGGTTTTTGTTTACATATGGTATCTGTTTACTTTTATGTCTTTGTTTACATATAGTGATTTTTTATATTTAGGGTGATTGTTTAATTTTAGATCTTTGTTTACATTTGTAGTCTTTATTTACATTTATATTCTTTTTTCATTAGGTTCTTTGTTTACTTAGGTTCTTTTTTTACATTTATAGCCTTTGTTTACATTTAGAACTTTGTATACATTTATAGTCTTTGTTTACATTTAGGTCTTCGTTTACATATGGGATCTGTTTACTTTTATGTCTTTGTTTACATATAGTGATTTTTTATATTTAGGGTGATAGTTTAAATTTAGATCTTTGTTTACATTTGTAGTCTTTATTTACATTTATATTCTTTTTCATTAGGTTCTTTGTTTAATTAGGTTCTTTGTTTACATTTATAGCCTTTGTTTAGATTTAGGTCTTCGTTTACATATGGGGTCTTTTTACATTTAAAGTCTGTTTTTAATTAAGGTCTTTCTTTCCTTTTAGATCTCTGTTTATTATTGTAGACTTTGTTTCCATTTAGGTTCTTTGTTTCCATGTATAGTCTTTGTTTACATTTAGGTCTTTGTCTACATTTATGTCTTTGTTTACATTTAGGGTCTTTGTTTACATTTAGTGTCTCTGTTTATATTTAGTGTCTCTGTTTATATTTCATGCCTGTGCACGTTTAGGGATTTTTTATATTTAGGGTCATTGATGACTTTTAGATCTTTGTTTATATTTGTAGTGTTTGTTTACATTTATAGCCATTGTTTACATTTAGGTCTTCGATACATTCACGTCTTTGTTTACATTTACAGTCTGTTTACATTCACGTCTTGCTTTACATACACTGTAAAAAATATGTCCTATTTGCTGCCAGAAATTATCTTTAATTTGAGAAAATACGTTTTGACAACGTAACTTTTTCGTAAATTACGCGTATTTTCTCAAATTACAGAGAATTTCTGGCAACAAATAGGACATATTTTTTACAGTGTATGGGGTCTGTTTACATTTAGGTCGTTGTTTACATATGGGGTCTGTTTACATTAAAAGTCTGTTTTTATTTAAGGCCTTTCTTTTTTTTAGATTTATGTTTATAATTGTAGTCTTTGTTTACATTTGTAGCATTTGTCTACATTTAGGTCTTTGATACATTCACGTCTTTGTTTAGATTTAGAGACTTTGTTTACATTCAAGTCTTCGTTTACATATGGGGTCTGTTTACAATTAGGTCTTTGTTTACATTTAGGGATTTTAAATTTAGGGTCATTGTTTACTTTTAGATTTTGTTTATATTTGTAGTCTTTGTTTACATCTATAATATTTTTTCATTAGGTTCTTTGTTTAATTAGGTTATTTGTATACATATATAGCCTTTGTTTACATTTAGATCTTTGTATACATTTATTGTCTTTGTTTACATTTAGGTCTTTGTTTACATTCACGTCTTTGTTTACATTTAAAGTCTTTGTTTACATTCACGTCTTTATTTACATATGGGGTCTGTTTACATTTAAATCTTTTTTTTAAGGTCTTTCTTTCCTTTTAGATCTCTGTTTATTATTATAGTCTGTTTCCATTTAAGTACTTTGTTTCCATTTATTGCCTTTGTTTACATTTATATCACTGTTTACATTCACGTCTTTGTTTACATTAAGGGTCTTTGTTTACATTTAGTGTCTTTGTTTACATTTTATTCCTGTGTATACATTTAGGGTCATTGTTGACTTTTAGATCTTTGTTTATATTTGTAGTCTTTATTTACATTTATAACCTTTGTTTACATTTAGATCTTTGTAAATATTGATAGTCTTTGTTTACATTGAGGTCTTTGTTTACATTTGGGGTCTTTTTACATTTAAAGTCTGTTTTTAATTAAGGTCTTTCTTTCCTTTTAGATCTCAGTTTATTATTGTAGACTTTGTTTCCATTTAGGTTCTTTGTTTCCATGTATAGTCTTTGTTTACATTTAGGTCTTTGTCTACATTTATGTCTTTGTTTACATTTAGGGTCTTTGTTTACATTTAGTGTCTCTGTTTACATTTAGTGTCTGTTTATATTTCATGCCTGTGCGCATTTAGGGATTTTTTATATTTAGTGTCATTGTTGACTTTTAGATCTTTGTTTATATTTGTAGTGTTTGTTTACATTTATAGCCTTTGTTTACATTTAGGTCTTCGATACATTCATGTCTTTGTTTACATTTAGAGACTTTGTTTACATTCAAGTTTTCGTTTACATATGGGGTCTGTTTACAATTAGGTCTTTGTTTACATTTAGGAATTTTTAAATTTAGGGTCATTGTTTACTTTTAGACCTTTGTTTACAAGTATAAACTTTTTTCTTTACGTTCTATGTTTATCTATATTCTTTGTTTACATTTATAGCCTTTATTTATATTTAGGTCTCTGTATACATTTATAGACTTTGTTAACACTTATGTGATTGTTAACATTCACGTCTTTGTTTACATTTAGGGTCATTGTTTACATTCAGGTCTTTGTTTACATTCAGGGTTTTTGTTTACATATGGGATCTTTTTACTTTTATGTCTTTGTTTACATTTAGTGATTTTTTATATTTAGGGTGATTGTTTAATTTTAGATCTTTGTTTACATTTGTAGTCTTTATTTACATTTATATTCTTTTTCATTAGTTTCTTTGTTTAATTAGGTTCTTTTTTTACATTTATAGCCTTTGCTTACATTTAGATTTTTGTATACATTTATAGTCTTTGTTTACATTTAGGTCTTTATTTATATTTGTAGTGTTTGTTTACCTTTATAGCCTTTGTTTACATTTAGGTCTTCGATACAGTCATGTCTTTGTTTACATTTAGAGTCTTTGTTTACATTCACATCTTGCTTTACATATGGGGTCTGTTTACATTTAGGTCTTTGTTAACATTCACGTATTTGTTTACATTTAGGGTCTTTGTTTACATTCACGTCTTTGTTTACATATGGGGTCTGTTTACATTAAAAGTCTGTTTTTATTTAAGGCCTTTCTTTTATTTTAGATTTATGTTTATAATTGTAGTCTTTGTTTACATTTGTAGCATTTGTTTACATTTAGGTCTTCGATACATTCACGTCTTTGTTTACATTTAGAGACTTTGTTAACATTCAAGTCTTCGTTTACATATGGGGTCTGTTTACAATTAGGTCTTTGTTTACATTTAGTGATTTTAAATTTAGGTTCATTGTTTACTTTTAGATTTTGTTTATATTTGTAGTCTTTGTTTACATCTATAATATTTTTTCATTAGGTTCTTTGTTTAATTAGGTTATTTGTATACATTTATAGCCTTTATTTACATTTAGATCTTTTTATACATTTATTGTCTTTGATTACATTTAGGTCTTTGTTTACATTCACGTCTTTGCTTACATTTAAAGTCTTTGTTTACATTAAACGTTTTTATTTACATATGGGGTCTGTTTACATTTAAATCTTTTTTCTTTAAGGTGTTTCTTTCCTTTTAGAACTCTGTTTATTATTATACTCTTTGTTTCCATTTAGGTACTTTGTTTCCATTTATAACTTTGTTTACATTTATATCACTGTTTACATTCACGTCTTTGTTTACATTAAGGGTCTTTGTTTACATTTAGTGTCTTTGTTTACATTTTATTCCTGCGTATACATTTAGGGTCATTGTTGACTTTTAGATCTCTTTATATTTGTAGTCTTTATTTACATTCATAACCTTTGTTTACATTTAGGTCTTTGATTCATTCACGTCTTTGTTTACATTTAGAGTCTTTCTTTACATTCACGTCTTCGTTTACATATGGGGCCTGTTTACATTTAGGTCTTTGTTTACATTTAGGAATTTTTAAATTTAGGGTCATTGTTTACTTTTAGATCTTTGTTTACAAGTATAAACTTTTTTCATTAGGTTCTATGTATATCTATGTTCTTTGTTTACATTTATAGCCTTTATTTATATTAAGGTCTCTGTATACATTTATAGACTTTGTTAACGCTTATGTGATTGTTTACAATCACGTCTTTGTTTACATTTAGGGTCTTTGTTTACATTCACGTCTTTGTTTACATTCAGGGTTTTTGTTTACATATGGGATCTGCTTACTTTTATGTCTTTGTTTACATATAGTGATTTTTTATATTTAGGGTGATTGTTTAATTTTAGATCTTTGTTTACATTTCTAGTCTATTTACATTTATATTATTTTTTCATTAAGTTCTTTGTTTAATTAGGTTCTTTGTTTACATTTATAGCCTTTGTTTACATTTAGATCTTTGTATACATTTATAGTCTTTGTTTACATTTAGGTCTTTGTTTACATATGGGGTCTTTTTACATGTAAAGTCTGTTTTTAATTAAGGACTTTCTTTCCTTTTAGATCTCTGTTTATTATTGCAGACATTGTTTCCATTTAGGTTCTTTGTTCCATGTATAGTCTTTGTTTACATTTAGGTCTTGGTCTACATTTATGTCTTTGTTTACATTTAGGGTCTTTGTTTACATTTAGTGTCTCTGTTTACATTTAGTGTCTCTGTTTATATTTCATGTCTGTGCACATTTAGGGATTTTTTATATTTAGGGTCATTGTTGACTTTTAGATCTTTGTTTATATTTGTAGTGTTTGTTTACATTTAGTGCCTTTGTTTACATTTAGGTCTTCGTTTACATTTAGAGTCTTTGTTTATGTTCACGTCTTCGTTTACATATGGGGTCTGTTTACAATTAGGTCTTTGTTTACATTTAGGAATTTTTAAATTTAGGGTCATTGTTTACTTTTAGATCTTTGTTTACAAGTATAAACTTTTTTTCATTAGGTTCTATGTTTATCTATGTTCTTTGTTTACATTTATAGCCTTTATTTATATTTAGGTCTCTGTATACATTTATAGGCTTTGTTAACACAATGTGATTGTTTACATTCACGTCTTTGTTTACATTTAGGGTCTTTGTTTACATTCACGTCTTTGTTTACATTCAGGGTTTTTGTTTACATATGGGATCTGTTTACGTTTATGTCTTTGTTTACATTTAGTGATTTTTTATATTTAGGGTGATTGTTTAATTTTAGATCTTTGTTTAAATTTGTATTCTTTTTTCATTAGGTTCTTTGTTTTTACATTTATAGCCTTTGTTTACATTTAGGGTTTTTGTTTACATTTAGTGTCTCTCTTTACATTTGGTGTCTCTGTTTATATTTCATGCCTGTGCACATTTAGGGATTTTTTATATTTAGGGTCATTGTTGACTTTTAGATCTTTGTTTATATTTGTAGTGTTTATTTACATTTATAACCTTTGTTTACATTTATAGCCTTTATTTATATTTAGGTCACTGTATACATTTATAGACTTTGTTAACACTTATGTGATTGTTTACATTCACGTCTTTGTTTACATTTAGGGTCTTTGTTTACATTCACGTCTTTGTTTACATTCAGGGTTTTTGTTTACATATGGGATCTGTTTACTTTTATGTCTTTGTTTACATATAGTGATTTTTTATATTTAGGGTGATTGTTTAATTTTAGATCTTTGTTTACATTTGTAGTCTTTATTTACATTTATATTCTTTTTTCATTAGGTTCTTTGTTTAATTATGTTCTTTGTTTACATTTATAGCCTTTGTTTACATTTAGAACTTTGTATACATTTATAGTCTTTGTTTACATATAGGTCTTTGTTTACATATGGGGTCTTTTTACATTTAAAGTCTGTTTTTAATTAAGGTCTTTCTTTCCTTTTAGATCTCTGTTTATTATTGTAGACTTTGTTTCCATTTAGGTTCTTTGTTTCCATGTATAGTCTTTGTTTACATTTAGATCTTTGTCTACATTTATGTCTTTGTTTACATTTAGTGTGTCTCTGTTTACAGTTAGTGTCTCTGTTTAAATTTCATGCCTGTGCACATTTAGGGATTTTTATATTTAGGGTCATTGTTGACTTATAGATCTTTGTTTATATTTGTAGTGTTTGTTTACATTTATAGCCTTTGTTTACATTTAGGTCTTCGATACATTCACGTCTTTGTTTACATTTAGAGTCTTAGTTTACATTCACGTCTTGCTTTACATATGTTTACATACGTTACATTTGTTTACATTTGTTTACATTATGGGGGTTTTTGTTTACATATAGGGACTTTTTACATTTAAAGTCTGTTTTTAATTAAGGTCTTTCTTTCCTTTTAGATCTCTGTTTATTATTGTAGACTTTGTTTCCATTTAGGTTCTTTGTTTCCATGTATAGTCTTGGTTTACATTTAGGTCTTTGTCCACATTTATGTCTTTGTTTACATTTAGGGTCTTTGTTTACATTTAGTGTCTCTGTTTACATTTAGTCTCTCTGTTTATATTTCATGCCTGTGCACATTTAGGGATTTTTTATATTTAGGGTCATTGTTGACTTTTAGATGTTTGTTTATATTTGTAGTGTTTGTTTACATTTAGAGCCTTTGTTTACATTTAGGTCTTCGATACATTCACATCTTTGTTTACATTTAGAGTCTTTGTTTACATTCACGTCTTGCTTTACATATGGGGTCTGTTTACATTTAGGTCTTTGTTAACACTCACGTATTTGTTTACATTTAGGGTCTTTGTTTACATTCACGTCTTTGTTTACATATGGGGTCTGTTTACATTAAAAGTCTGTTTTTATTTAAGGCCTTTCCTTTATTTTAGATTTATGTTTATAATTGTAGTCTTTGTTTACATTTGTAGCATTTGTTTACATTTAGGTCTTCGATACATTCACGTCTTTGTTTATATTTAGAGACTTTGTTTACATTCAAATCTTCGTTTACATATGGGGTCTGTTTACAATTAGGTCTTTGTTTACATTTAGGAATTTTTAAATTTAGGGTCATTGTTTACTTTTAGATCTTTGTTTACAAGTATAAACTTTTTTCATTAGGTTCTATGTTTATCTTTGTTCTTTGTTTACATTTATAGCCTTTATTTATATTTAGGTCTCTGTATACATTTATAGACTTTGTTAACACTTATGTCATTGTTTACCTTCACGTCTTTGTTTACATTTAGGGTCTTTTTTACATTCACGTCTTTGTTTACATTCAGGATTTTTGTTTACATATGGGATCTGTTTACTTTTATGTCTTTGTTTACATTTAGTGATTTTTTATATTTAGGTTGATTGTTTAATTTTAGATCTTTGTTTACATTTGTAGTCTTTATTTACATTTATAACCTTTGTTTTCATTTAGGTCATTAGGTTCTTTGTTTAATTAGGTTATTTGTATACATTCACGTCTTTGTTTACATTTAGAGTCTTTGTTTACATTCATGTCTTCGTTTACATATGGGGCCTGTTTACATTTAGGTCTTTGTTTACATTTAGGAATTTTTAAATTTATGGTCATTGTTTACTTTTAGATCTTTGTTTACACTTAGTATAAACTTTTTTCATAAGGTTCTATGTTTATCTATGCACTTTGTTTACATTTATAGCCTTTATTTATATTTAGGTCTCTGTATACATGTATAGACTTTGTTAACACTTATGTGATTGTTTACATTCACGTCTTTGTTTACATTTCGGGTCTTTGTTTACATTCACGTCAATGTTTACATTCAGGTTTTTTGTTTACATATAGGATCTGTTTACTTTTATGTGTTTGTTTACATTTAGTGATTTTTTATATTTAGGGTGATTGTTTAATTTTAGATCTTTGTTTACATTTGTAGTCTTTATTTACATTTATATTCTTTTTCATTAGTTTCTTTGTTTAATTAGGTTCTTTTTTTACATTTATAGCCTTTGTTTACATTTAGATCTTTGTATACATTTATAGTCTTTGTTTACATTTAGGTCTTTGTTTACATATGGGGTCTTTTTACATTTAAAGTCTGTTTTTAATTAAGGTCTTTCTTTACTTTTAGACTTCTGTTTATTATTGTAGACTTTGTTGCTATTTAGGTTCTTTGTTTCCATGTATAGTCTTTGTTTACATTTAGGTCTTTGTCTACATTTATGTCTTGGTTTACATTTATGGTCTTTGTTTACATTTAGTGTCTCTGTTTACATTTAGTGTCTCTGTTTGTATTTCATGCCTCTGCACATTTAGGGATTTTTTATATTTAGGGTCATTGTTGACTTTTAGATCTTTGTTTATATTTGTAGTGTTTGTTTACATTTATAGCCTTTGTTTACATTTAGGTCTTCGATACATTCATGTCTTTGTTTACATTTAGAGTCTTTGTTTACATTCACGTCTTGCTTTACATATGGGGTCTGTTTACATTTAGGTCTTTGTTAACATTCACGTATTTGTTTACATTTAGGGTCTTTGTTTACATTCACGTCTTTGTTTACATATGGGATCTGTTTACATTAAAAGTCTGTTTTTATTTAAGGCCTTTCTTTTATTTTAGATTTATGTTTATAATTGTAGTCTTTGTTTACATTTGTAGCATTTGTTTACATTTAGGTCTTCGATACATTCACGTCTTTGTTTACATTTAGAGACTTTGTTAACATTCAAGTCTTCGTTTACATATGGGGTCTGTTTACAATTAGGTCTTTGTTTACATTTAGTGATTTTAAATTTAGGTTCATTGTTTACTTTTAGATTTTGTTTATATTTGTAGTCTTTGTTTACATCTATAATATTTTTTCATTAGGTTCTTTGTGTAATTAGGTTATTTGTATACATTTATAGCCTTTGTTTACATTTAGATCTTTTTATACATTTATTGTCTTTGATTACATTTAGGTCTTTGTTTACATTCACGTCTTTGCTTACATTTAAAGTCTTTGTTTACATTAAACGTTTTTATTTACATATGGGGTCTGTTTACATTTAAATCTTTTTTCTTTAAGGTGTTTCTTTCCTTTTAGAACTCTGTTTATTATTATACACTTTGTTTCCATTTAGGTACTTTGTTTCCATTTATGCCTTTGTTTACATTTATATCACTGTTTACATTCACGTCTTTGTTTACATTAAGGGTCTTTGTTTACATTTAGTGTCTTTGTTTACATTTTATTCCTGCGTATACATTTAGGGTCATTGTTGACTTTTAGATCTTTTTATATTTGTAGTCTTTATTTACATTTATAACCTTTGTTTACATTTAGGTCTTTGATTCATTCACGTCTTTGTTTACATTTAGAGTATTTGTTTACATTCACGTCTTCGTTTACATATGGGGCCTGTTTACATTTAGGTCTTTGTTTACATTTAGGAATTTTTAAATTTAGGGTCATTGTTTACTTTTAGATCTTTGTTTACAAGTATAAACTTTTTTCATTAGGTTCTATGTATATCTATGTTCTTTGTTTACATTTATAGCCTTTATTTATATTAAGGTCTCTGTATACATTTATAGACTTTGTTAACGCTTATGTGATTGTTTACAATCACGTCTTTGTTTACATTTAGGGTCTTTGTTTACATTCACGTCTTTGTTTACATTCAGGGTTTTTGTTTACATATGGGATCTGCTTACTTTTATGTCTTTGTTTACATATAGTGATTTTTTATATTTAGGGTGATTGTTTAATTTTAGATCTTTGTTTACATTTCTAGTCTATTTACATTTATATTATTTTTTCATTAAGTTCTTTGTTTAATTAGGTTCTTTGTTTACATTTATAGCCTTTGTTTACATTTAGATCTTTGTATACATTTATAGTCTTTGTTTACATTTAGGTCTTTGTTTACATATGGGGTCTTTTTACATTTAAAGTCTGTTTTTAATTAAGGACTTTCTTTCCTTTTAGATCTCTGTTTATTATTGCAGACATTGTTTCCATTTAGGTTCTTTGTTCCATGTATAGTCTTTGTTTACATTTAGGTCTTGGTCTACATTTATGTCTTTGTTTACATTTAGGGTCTTTGTTTACATTTAGTGTCTCTGTTTACATTTAGTGGCTCTGTTTATATTTCATGTCTGTGCACATTTAGGGATTTTTTATATTTAGGGTCATTGTTGACTTTTAGATCTTTGTTTATATTTGTAGTGTTTGTTTACATTTAGTGCCTTTGTTTACATTTAGGTCTTCGTTTACATTTAGAGTCTTTGTTTATGTTCACGTCTTCGTTTACATTTAGAGTCTTTGTTTATGTTCACGTCTTCGTTTACATATGGGGTCTGTTTACAATTAGGTCTTTGTTTACATTTAGGA
Source organism: Salticus scenicus (assembly GCA_963930645.1). NCBI lineage: Eukaryota > Metazoa > Arthropoda > Arachnida > Araneae > Salticidae > Salticus > Salticus scenicus. Next base: position 38,821 of record CAWVNO010001763.1, on the reverse strand, counting down.
ATTTTTAAATTTAGGGTCATTGTTTACTTTTAGATCTTTGTTTACAAGTATAAACTTTTTTTCATTAGGTTCTATGTTTATCTATGTTCTTTGTTTACATTTATAGCCTTTATTTATATTTAGGTCTCTGTATACATTTATAGACTTTGTTAACACAATGTGATTGTTTACATTCACGTCTTTGTTTACATTTAGGGTCTTTGTTTACATTCACGTCTTTGTTTACATTCAGGGTTTTTGTTTACATATGGGATCTGTTTACGTTTATGTCTTTGTTTACATTTAGTGATTTTTTATATTTAGGGTGATTGTTTAATGTTAGATCTTTGTTTAAATTTGTATTCTTTTTTCATTAGGTTCTTTGTTTTTACATTTATAGCCTTTGTTTACATTTAGGGTTTTTGTTTACATTTAGTGTCTCTCTTTACATTTGGTGTCTCTGTTTATATTTCATGCCTGTGCACATTTAGGGATTTTTTATATTTAGGGTCATTGTTGACTTTTAGATCTTTGTTTATATTTGTAGTGTTTATTTACATTTATAACCTTTGTTTACATTTATAGCCTTTATTTATATTTAGGTCTCTGTATACAATTATAGACTTTGTTAACACTTATGTGATTGTTTACATTCACGTCTTTGTTTACATTTAGGGTCTTTGTTTACATTCACGTCTTTGTTTACATTCAGGGTTTTTGTTTACATATGGGATCTGTTTACTTTTATGTCTTTGTTTACATATAGTGATTTTTTATATTTAGGGTGATTGTTTAATTTTAGATCTTTGTTTACATTTGTAGTCTTTATTTACATTTATATTCTTTTTTCATTAGGTTCTTTGTTTAATTAGGTTATTTGTATACAATTATAGCCTTTGTTTACATTTAGATCTTTGTATACATTTATTGTCTTTGTTTATATTTAGGTCTTTGTTTACATTCACGTCTTTGCTTTTAATTAAGGTCTTTCTTTCCTTTTAGATCTCTGTTTATTATTATAGTCTTTGTTTACATTTAGTGTCTTTGTTTACATTTTATTCCAGTGTATACATTTAGGGTCATTGTTGACTTTTAGATCTTTGTTTATATTTGTAGTCTTTATTTACATTTATAACCTTTGTTTACATTTAGGTCTTCGATACATTCACGTCTTTGTTTACATTTAGAGTCTTTGTTTACATGCACGTCTTGCTTTACATATGGGGTCTGTTTACATTTAGGTCTTGTTAACATTCACGTATTTGTTTACATTTTGGGTCTTTGTTTACATTCACGTCTTTGTTTACATATGGGGTCTTTTTACATTAAAAGTCTGTTTTTATTTAAAGCCTTTCTTTTTTTAGATTTATGTTTATAATTGTAGTCTTTGTTTACATTTGTAGCATTTGTTTACATTTAGGTCTTCGATATATTCACGTCTTTGTTTACATTTAGAGTCTTTGTTTACATTCAATTCTTCGATTACATATGGGGCCAGTTTACATTTAGGTCTTTGTTTACATTTATGAATTTTTAAATTTAGGGTCATTGTTAACTTTTAGATCTTTGTTTACAAGTATAAACTTTTTCATTAGGTTCTATGTTTATCTATGCACTTTGTTTACATTTATAGCCTTTATTTATATTTAGGTCTCTGTATACATTTATAGACTTTCTTAACACTTAATTGATTGTTTACATTCACGTCTTTGTTTACATTTAGGGTCTTTGTTTACATTCACGTCAATGTTTACATTCAGGGTTTTTGTTTACATATGGGATCTGTTTACTTTTATGTCTTTGTTTACATTTAGTGATTTTTTATGTTTAGGGTGATTGTTTAATTTTAGATCTTTGTTTACATTTGTAGTCTTTATTTACATTTATATTCTTTTTTCATTAGGTTCTTTGTTTAATTAGGTTCTTTGATTACATTTATAGCCTCTGTTTACATTTAGATCTTTGTAAACATTTATAGTCTTTGTTTACATTTAGGTCTTTGTTTACATATGGGGTCTTTTTACATTTAAAGTCTGTTTTTAATTAAGGTCTTTCTTTCCTTTTAGATCTCTGTTTATTATTGTTTGACTTTGTTTCCATTTAGGTTCTTTGTTTCCATGTATAGTCTTTGTTTACATTTAGCTCTTTGTCTACATTTATGTCTTTGTTTACATTTAGTGTGTCTCTGTTTACATTTAGTGTGTCTCTGTTTACAGTTAGTGTCTCTGTTTAAATTTCATGCGTGTGCACATTTAGGGATTTTTTATATTTAGTGTCATTGTTGACTTTTAGATCTTTGTTTATATTTGTAGTGTTTGTTTACATTTATAGCCTTTATTTACATTTAGGTCTTCGATACATTCACGTCTTTGTTTACATTTAGAGTCTTTGTTTACATTCACGTCTTGCTTTACATATGGGGTCTGTTTACATTTAGGTCTTTGTTAACATTCACGTATTTGTTTACATTTAGGGTCTTTGTTTACATTCACGTCTTTGTTTACATATGGGGTCTGTTTACATTAAAAGTCTGTTTTTATTTAAGGCCTTTCTTTTATTTTAGATTTATGTTTATAATTGTAGTCTTTGTTTACATTTGTAGCATTTGTTTACATTTAGGTCTTCTATACATTCACGTCTTTGTTTACATTTTGAGTCTTTGTTTACATTCACGTCTTCGTTTACATATGGCGCCTGTTTACATTTAGGTCTTTGTTTACATTTAGGAATTTTTAAATTTAGAGTCATTGTTTACTTTTAGATCTTTGTTTACAAGTATAAACTTTTTTCATTAGGTTCTACGTTTATCTATGTTCTTTGTTTACATTTATAGCCTTTATTTATATTTAGGTCTCTGTATACATTTATAGACTTTGTTAACACTTATCTGATTGTTTACATTCACGTCTTTGTTTACATTTAGGGTCTTTGTTTACATTCACGTCTTTGTTTACATTCAGGGTTTTTGTTTACTTATGGGATCTGTTTACTTTTATGTCTTTGTTTACATTTAGTGATTTTTTATATTTAGGATGATTGTTTAATTTTAGAACTTTGTTTACATTTGTAGTCTTTATTTACATTTGTATTCTTTTTTCATTAGGTTCTTTGTTTAATTAGGTTCTTTTTTTACATTTATAGCCTTTGTTTACATTTAGATCTTTGTATACATTTATAGACTTTGTTTACATTTAGGTCTTTGTTTACATATGGGGTCTTTTTACATTTATAGTCTGTTTTTAATTAAGGTCTTTCTTTACTTTTAGACTTCTGTTTATTATTGTAGACTTTGTTTCCATTTAGGTTCTTTGTTCCAGTGTATAGTCTTTGTTTACATTTAGGTCTTTTTCCACATTTATGTCTTTGTTTACATTTAGGGTCTTTTTTACATTTAGAGTCTTTGTTTACATTCACGTCTTGCTTTACATACGGGGTCTGTTTACATTTAGGTCTTTGTTAACATTCATGTATTTGTTTACATTTAGGGTCTTTGTTTACATTCACGTCTTTGTTTACATATGGGGTCTGTTTACATTAAAAGTCTGTTTTTATTTAAGGCCTTTCTTTTATTTTAGATTTATGTTTATAATTGTATTCTTTGTAGCATTTGTTTACATTTAGGTCTTCGATACATTCACGTCTTTGTTTACATTTAGAGCCTTTGTTTACATTCACGTCTTCGTTTACATATGGGGTCTGTTTACAATTAGGTCTTTGTTTACATTTAGGAATTTTTAAATTTAGGGTCATTGATTACTTTTAAATAATTGTTTACAAGTATAAACTTTTTTCATTAGGTTCTATGTTTATCTATGTTCTTTGTTTACATTTATAACCTTTATTTATATTTAGGTCTCTGTATACATTTATAGACTTTGTTAACAGTTATGTGATTATTTACAATTACGTCTTTGTTTACATTTAGGGTCTTTGTTTACATTCACGTCTTTGTTTACATTCAGGGTTTTTGTTTACATTCAAGTCTTTGTTTATATATGGGTCTGTTTACATTTAAATTCTGTTTTTATTTAAGGGTAATTCTTTCCTTTTAGATCTCTGCTTATTATTGTAGTCATTGTTTCCATTTAGGTACTTTGTTTCCATATATTGCCTTTGTTTACATTTAGATCAGTGTTTACACTCACGTCTTTGTTTACATTTAGTGTTCTTGTTTACATTTTATGCTTGTGTATAAATTTAGGGTCATTGTTGACTTTTAGATCTTTGTTTGTATTTGTAGTCTTTGTTTACATTTATAACCTTTGTTTACATTTAGGTATTCGATACATTCACGTCTTCGCTTACATATGGGGCCTGTTTACAATTTTGGTTTTTGTTTACATTTAGGGATTTTTAAATTTATGGTCATTGTTTACTTTTAGATCCTTGTTTACAATTATTATCTTTTTTCATTGGGTTCTATGTTTATCTATGCACTTTGTTTACATTTATAGCCTTTTTTTACATTTAGGTCTTTGTATACATTTATAGGCTTTGTTAACACTTATGTAATTGTTTACCTTCACGTCTTTGTTTACATTTAGGGTCTTTGTTTACATTCACGTCAATGTTTACATTCAGGGTTTTTGTTTACATATGGGATCTGTTTACTTTTATGTCTTTGTTTACATTTAGTGATTTTTTATATTTAGGGTGATTGTTTAATTTTAGAACTTTGTTTGCATTTGTAGTCTTTATTTACATTTGTATTCTTTTTTCATTAGGTTCTTTGTTTAATTAGGTTCTTTTTTTACATTTATAGCCTTTGTTTACATTTAGATCTTTGTATACATCACGGAGTAATATTAATAGGAGTTGAAGGTCCAATGGGAGAAAACTACGAAACTGTGATCTAAATTTTTAGTAAATATTGAGGGCGCCACTTGTCATTCCTTCTTACCTCGGCGCGGATATACTGTTGTTTTCAAAAGAATTTTGCTGGAGTACGTTTAAATTTTTTTATTTTAAGCAATTTAATTTCTTTGTAAGTTATTAAAACGGCATAATTCAGATGTTTCAAATAAATGCTTCGTTCCTAGTTGTAAAACGGGCTATGATAGTGATAAGAAAAAGAAAAAAAAGCCCTAGGAGAAAAATAAAGTCCCAGTTCGTGTTTTCTGCACCTAAGTAAGTTTTTTTTTTTTCTTTACAAAATTTCATCCATTCGCCTTCCTCCCAATTGTTTGTTTTAGCTAGCTTCGGTTCATAAGAATCGTCATTTTTTAAAAGCTTTCTTTCAAAGTAAAATTAGTATAAAATGGCTCTTAAAAAAAAACATGTTGGTTAGAATACTCTATTTAATGAAACTTGCTTTCAATCGAAATTTTTTCAGCTTGATATTATTTTTAAAAAAATAATTAAAACGAGACATTTCCCCATTGAATAACATTGCGGAAGCTGGAGAGAAGGAAGGATTGCACGCTGGCGCCATCTGTAAACATTAGAAAACAACATCACAAAATTTCAGCGTTACCTTCTTCTCCTGTCTTTTTACTCCGTGGTATACATTTATAGTCTTTGTTTACATTTAGGTCTTTGTTTACATGAGGGGTCTTTTTACATTTAAAGTCTGTTTTTAATTAAGGTCTTTCTTTCCTTTTAGATCTCTGTTTATTATTGTAGACTTTGTTTCCATGTAGGTTCTTTGTTTCCATGTATAGTCTTTGTTAACATTTAGGTCTTTGTCTACATTTATGTCTTGGTTTACATTTAGGGTCTTTGTTTACATTTAGTGTCTCTGTTTACATTTAGTGTCTCTGTTTATATTTCATGCCTCTGCACATTTAGGGAATTTTTATATTTAGGGTCATTGTTGACTTTTAGATCTTTTTTTATATTTGTAGTGTTTGTTTACATTTATAGCCTTTGTTTACATTTAGGTCTTCGATACATTCACGGCTTTGTTTACATTTAGAGTCTTTGTTTACATTCACCTCTTGCTTTACATATGGGGTCTGTTTACATTTAGGTCTTTGTTAACATTCACGTATTTGTTTACATTTAGGGTCTTTGTTTACATTCACGTCTTTGTTTACATATGGGGTCTGTTTACATTAAAAGTCTGTTTTTATTTAAGGCCTTTCCTTTATTTTAGATTTATGTTTATAATTGTAGTCTTTGTTTACATTTGTAGCTTTTGTTTACATTTAGGTCTTCGATACATTCACATCTTTGTTTACATTTAGAGACTTTGTTTGCATTCAAATCTTCGTTTACATATAGGGTCTGTTTACAATTAGGTCTTTGTTTACATTTAGGAATTTTTAAATTTAGGGTCATTGTTTACTTTTTGATCTTTGTTTACAAGTATAAACTTTTTTCATTAGGTTCTATGTTTATCTATGTTCTTTGTTTACATTTATAGCCTTTATTTATATTTAGGTCTCTGTATACATTTGTAGACTTTGTTAACACTTATGTGATTGATTACATTCACGTCTTTGTTTACATTTAGGGTCTTTGTTTACATTCACGTCTTTGTTAACATTCAGGGTTTTTGTTTACTTATGGGATCTGTTTACTTTTATGTCTTTGTTTACATTTAGTGATTTTTTATATTTATTGTGATTGTTTAATTTTAGAACTTTGTTTGCATTTGTAGTCTTTATTTACATTTGTATTCTTTTTTCATTAGGTTCTTTGTTTATTTATAGCCTTTGTTTACATTTAGATCTTTGTATACATTTATAGTCTTTGTTTACATTTAGGTCTTTGTTTACATATGGGGTCTTTTTACATTTAAAGTCTGTTTTTAATTAAGGTCTTTCTTTCCTTTTAGATCTCTGTTTATTATTGTAGACTTTGTTTCCATGTAGGTTCTTTGTTTCCATGTATAGTCTTTGTTTCCATTTAGGACTTTGTCTACATTTATGTCTTGGTTTACATTTAGGGTCTTTGTTTACATTTAGTGTCTCTGTTTACATTTAGTGTCTCTGTTTATATTTCATGCCTCTGCACATTTAGGGAATTTTTATATTTAGGGTCATTGTTGACTTTTAGATCTTTGTTTATATTTGTAGTCTTTGTTTACATATGTAGCATTTGTTTACATTTAGGTCTTCGATACATTCACGTCTTTGTTTACATTTAGAGACTTTGTTTACATTCAAGTCTTCGTTTACATATGGGGTCTGTTTACAATTAGGTCTTTGTTTACATTTAGGGATTTTAAATTTAGGGTCATTGTTTACTTTTAGATTTTGTTTATATTTGTAGTCTTTGTTTACATCTATAATATTTTTTCATTAGGTTCTCTGTTTAATTAGGTTATTTGTACACATTTATAGTCTTTGTTTACATTTAGATCTTTGTATACATTTATTGTCTTTGTTTATATTTAGGTCTTTGTTTACATTCACGTCTTTGCTTTTAATTAAGGTCTTTCCTTCCTTTTAGATCTCTGTTTATTATTATAGTCATTGTTTACATTTAGTGTCTTTGTTTACATTTTATTCCAGTGTAAACATTTAGGGTCATTGTTGACTTTTAGATCTTTGTTTATATTTGTAGTCTTTATTTACATTTATAACCTTTGTTTACATTTAGGTCTTCGATACATTCACGTCTTTGTTTACATTAAGAGTCTTTGTTTACATGCACGTCTTGCTTTACATATGGGGTCTGTTTACATTTAGGTCTTTGTTAACATTCACGTATTTGTTTACATTTAGGGTCTTTGTTTACATTCACGTCTATGTTTACATATGGGGTCTTTTTACATTAAAAGTCTGTTTTTATTTAAAGCCTTTCTTTTTTTTAGATTTATGTTTATAATTGTAGTCTTTGTTTACATTTGTAGCATTTGTTTACATTTAGGTCTTCGATACATTCACGTCTTTGTTTACATTTAGAGACTTTGTTTACATTGAATTCTTCGATTACATATGGGGTCTGTTTACAATTAGGTCTTTGTTTACATTTAGAATTTTTTTAATTTAGGGTCATTTTTTACTTTTAGATCTTTGTTTACAAGTATAAACTTTTTTCATTAGGTTCTATATTTATCTATGTTCTTTGTTTACATTTATAGCCTTTATTTATATTTAGGTCTCTGTTTTACATTCATAGACTTTGTTAACACTTATGTGATTGTTTACATTCACGTCTTTGTTTACATTTAGCGTCTTTGTTTACATTCCGCAGTGTCTACGCTGCCGGCTGCCAGCCGTAAACGTAGTCTTCCAGGATAACCTGCCGGCTGGTTTGTTTATGTTTTGTACGTCCGTCTTGTTGGCGAATAATATTCTGGCGATGTTGGCTTGGCGTGAATTTGCTCTGTTTTTTGCTTCCCCCCCCCCTATCCCGTTTCCCGCGCTTATGCCATTTGGTTTGGATTTTAAGTAAGGTAAGTGATTGAATTTTTTTCTAGCAATTATTTATTATAATTAATATGATTTTCTTTTTCTGTAATGTACAAATTCGGTTTATTTTGAATGTACTTAAATTTTCTTGCGTTTCGTTTTGAAAATAAATTAATTTTTTTTTTTTTTTTTTTTTAATCTGCATGTGGTTGTTGATTTTTGAATTATTGTTTGAGCATTTTAGTTAGATTCCTTTCCTTAATAGTTTTTTCTTTATTATTATTATTGTATAACTTATTACATATGTTTGATAATGTAAATGTTTTTAAAATAGTTTTAAATAAACCGGGTGGCTGTCTTGTCTTTTGTTTGAAATATACCGGCTGGGTAGCTTTTTTTCCTTCTAGTAGTTTATATTTAAAAAATATTTTTTGTTACATATTAATTTTATTCATAATAATTAGATAAGAATCTTATATCTTATTTAAATTAGTAATGTGTACTAAGTAATTTAATTGTTGAATCCAGCCGGCCGGACGCATAAAAGCATGATATGTTTTATTCATGATGGTTTGGAATAATTCCGCTGTCTGTTTCTCGTTATTTGCATTTAAATAAATTAATAATGTGTTCATTTTCTTAGTAAATAATTATTTGTATGTTCGATAATTTGTTAGAGGTTTGAAATAAACCGGCCGGTTCGGTTATGTATACTCTTATTTCTGATTTGCATGCAGGATATTTTTTTTTATATACAAGATTTTGTTCATTTCACTTAAAATGTGTTTATTTGTTTCTCATGCTTCTACATAGTATTATTTGAATTCTCTGTGCAGTTTTATTTAAATTTGTTCTTGTCCGTTACCAATTAGTTCCTATTTGCTAAATAATATGTGTTAAATTTTACATGCAAACATCCTCAAAGCAGAATATGTCACAGTTTAGAACGTATGTTGCAGAACAAACAGCTTTATTGCATAACAATTGCAGATATTTAGAAATTAGGTATGAAAAAAAATTTGTATTATAGCCTTAAGAGTGGACATTTATTAAAAATCAATCACTGAAACAATTTCTCAAAAATATTTCTAAAGTTGTTAGTTGATTGCATGGAGAATTTTCTATTCAGCCTTGGTTTATATATTCTTTTTTTTCAACAAAAATATCTTTGAATGCTATTTTACTATTATTGTTTTCTTATTATACACATACATTATAGCACATCAAATTCTAAGATTTGTATTTTTATGAGTGTGTCAATAATATATTGTCAAAGTAAATTTGTAAAATGCATGTGTGTCCTGTGGAACATGTTGATTATCTGAAAACTTGTTGCAGAACATTTAAAAGTATTCTGCTTTAGAGGCAAACATAATCCTATTGTGCTTCACTTTTTAACACAGTCAACACAACTCCTATCATAGTTTGTTGAGGGTCTTTTTAGAATATACAATCAATATTTGCACAAAAATTATATATGTTCATATTTGAAACAGTGCGCTTGATGGATAGAAAGTGCCTGGTTCAATCTTAAATAGGTCATGCTCATTGGCCTAGTCGTGTGGAGTTTTCCATGTTTGGGGGTAAAAACAAGCTAGGACTTCTTAGAAACACTTTTGCTTTTCATAGCAAAAATAAAATAACATATAATATGGATATCTCTATCGGTGGCGAATTTAAGGGGGGGGGCTAGGGGGCTGACCCCCCCCCCCCCCCCCCCCCAAAAAAAAAAAAAAAAAAACACTGTCATTCATAATTGAATTTTGCAATTGTAAATTTTTTATTGGTCTAGAATAACACTTTGAAAAATCTTAGCCCCCCCCCCCCCAAAAGTCAAGTTGATCTGCCACTGATCTCTATATTCATTTGAAATAGCTAAATAACTTATATTTTCATGACATGTTTTCGTAGACTTCAGGCTAAAACAACCAAAAAAGAAATATAGAGATTCTTCATTTCATAAAGAAAAAAAAAACTGTCAGAAGCTAAAAAATTCCTTTTTTTTTTTTTTTTTTTTTTTTTTTTTAAGTACTAAAAATAAATGTGAGTGTTACATGTAATGTGCCTTTATCGTTATTTTACATTCATAATCTGTAAAAATACAATTAGAAAAAAAAAAAAAATGCATATGTTCACTTTGAGATTTTACATATTCAGAAAAATGTGAAATATTTTCTGCTTGTGAACTTTTATGATTTGTATTATTTCACATTCAAAATTTGGACTCTAAAATATATTTTATCTTTATATATTTTTATCTTTCTAGTTTAAACTTGATGATTATGAACTTTTCATGAAAATCCCTGCATGTGTCAATTTTTGTATTTCATGCCAGTTGGATTGCATCTTCAGATATAAATTTTATTTTCTGTCTGTTGATGCAATCTTGCTAGCAAATCAAGTATTGCATTATATGATGGAGCTGGATTGGATGATGAATCAATATTCTGTACCCCAGAAAGTCAATCAGCTTAAATAAAAATCTAGGCAGGCAGTGTAAGAAGCCAGAGATAGTAGATGAAGTAAAAGTATTTCATATACATCCTGTAAATCAAGATACCAAGAGAATGACCATAAATAGTAAGTTGCAAAGTTAGAAAAGTAACATTCTTTATTTTAAAAATACACAATAAAAATTCATTCTCTCTCTCTAACATAATCCATTTTAAATGTATATTTATGTATTTATTTCATCAGTTTAATAAAACTCAGTATGAAGGCTTGTATAAACAATTTATCAATTTTATATACATAACTCCAAAAGATTTCTAGAGGTGTATTATAAGAGTCTCTCTTACATTTACAGTTTGAACTCTTTAATCTTAATGCATTTATGTTTTATAGTTTAAATTATAAAGAATATGAACTTTACATGAAAATTCCTGCACATATGAATTTTTATATTTCATGCCAGTTGGATTACATCTTCAGGCATAAAATTTATTTTTCTGTCTATTGATGTAATCTTGCTAGCAAATCAAGTATTGCATTATATGGTGGAGCTGGATTGGATGATGAATCAACATTTGGTATTGAAAAAATCAGTCTGCTTAAATAAAAATGTGAGCAGACAGTGTAAGAAGATGATGAAGCAGAAGCACACCTCATATATCCCGTAAATGAAAATACCAAGAGAATAACCTTAAATGGTAAGTGGCAAATTTGGAGAAATAAATTTTTTTAAATTTAAAATAGCACAATTAAAATTAATTCATTTTATCCCTCTCTCTTTCTAAAATATATATATATATAACTAAGTTTTCAAAAGTTAATCTAAAGCAAATTTGGTGCACTTTTACGAAAACAACTTTCAGCAAAGAAATCATTCACATTGATTATATGCTTCATAAATTAACATGCAAACACAATCTATTTGTTCTCCAATTATTAACATAGTTATAGCACAACTGTTATCATAACATAGTTTGCTAAGGGTCATTTTAGAATACATTCAAATATCGTTAACATGAATCTCAAGGGGGATAAAAAAAAAATTTCATGCTATCAGTAACTAATCTTCATTTTGACGAGGATTGTGGAAGCGGTTCATGTTAAAAGTAATTCAGATTAACAAGGTTCAACTGTATATTATACAGGGTTGGCAGATTTTTGATGCGTGACAGTTAAAGCCGTCATGTCAAAAACCTATATTTATAATTTAATTGTCATATAAAAACTTAATTTAACAAAGTATAGTTTATAAAGATTTTTTGAAAAGTAAATAGATCGATGTTCTTTGAAAAACACATTGTTACAACATTTTGCTTAATATAAAAAACGAAACTTTACGCTTTTAAAATTTTATTATGAATTATTTCTATGATCATTCAAAATATGCTGTGATACTTTTATATATTACGAAATTTATTTATAACTATGCTTAATATAGTGTATGTTAAACTTAGTTATGTGATACTTTAAAAATATAGTTGTTTTTAATAAGATATTGTTTATGAGTATGTTTTAAAAGATAAACACATTAATGTTTTTGGAGAAACATTATTATAACATTTTGATTAATATAAAAACAAAATTTTAGGCTTCTAAAAATTCATGATTTATAAATCATTGATAGATCATTTTGATTGATAAATCATTTTATTTGCAATACCACATTATATATTTCAATTTTTTTAGTATTATGTATTTAACCAGTAAAATAAAAATGCAAGGCCTAATATTTTGTATTTAAATATTTTATAGAGAAATATATCTTGTTCTTTTTTTAATGACTGTTGATATTGCAAGTTTTTAAGAAAAAAGAATAATTCTGAATGTTAAACGAGCTTGAATTGCATCTGAAATTCTTATAATTATTGCGAGACAAGAGAAATATGAATGCTTTCTGGATGTGTATAAATTGTTATAAATTTAATATTTACTCGTACAGATTTAAAAAAAATTTATTAGTCTAAGCTGTAGGTCCCACCAGCAGCCAAGCAGTTCGACACTCAAAGCTGGTAAACGTGAGGTGCCGGGTTCGATCCCAGGGTGCACTCGTCGGCCTAGCCATTCAGAGTTTTTCATGGTTTTCTCCAAAACTTGTATAAATACTGGCTAGGACCCTTTAGAAAGACCCCCACGGAGGGCACTCCCTTTTAGGCCTAAGATCCTAGAGTAGTCAAACAGCCTTACTCCCAAAATACCAAACACTAATAGTCCAAGCAATAAACAGGTACAAATATTTATACAATCAATAATAGCAATAAATAGATAAAAAATTATTAATAAATAAGTAATAAATATAGATTATAAATATAATTATTTTCAAATCCATATTAATCCATATTAAATCCACAATGTTTTACTGAAAGAAAAGAAAAAACAGTATTCCTGTGTTTTCATGGCTTATGTGAAAAAATTCATAAGTAACTTTGGAATTTCAGAATTTCATAAATATTAATATAAATAAACATACAAAATATGTCTATGCATACTTTGTACATATTTCTTAGGTCATAAAACAGCATATCTACCTAAATTTTAATTATCTACAAATTGTTTTAAGATTTTTTAATTTATAAACTGCATAATTTTTAGATATTCACTTGTATATGGCAACTAATTCCTACTTCTAACCAGATTCTAGCTCATTTATAGATTTTCATTTTGAAAATGCAGGTTTGTGACGGTAAGAGGTTTCTGACGGTTTAAACCCTTGTCATGTCAAAAACCCCTTTTTGACGTCTAAAACCCAACCCTGATATTATATATGACCAATATTTACCTAAAAATTGATTTATATATATTCCTGTCTGAAACATAATCCATTTTTAATGTAGATTTTTAAATATTTATTTATTTTGTTATTTAATAATCCTCAATAAGAAGACTTAAAAAACTTTATTAATTTTGTATATTTCCTCCTGCTAGAACCCAAAGAATTACTAAAAAAAAATCAAGTAGAAATATGAATGTTAGATATCATGTTACTTTGCTGTTATGTCTAATATACAATTAATAATTTATTTTTATTATTGCACATGTTCACTCCTTGTTCTGAGATAATTTTTTACAGAGATATATGAATATATATAGAAAAGGTTTGTGTAATTGTTTTGTTTGTACATATAGTTTAGTAATTAATTCCAAAAGATTTCTAGTAGTATTTTATAAAACACTGCCTCTTTGATGTTTTAGTTATATTAATTTAATGTTTATTTGACACTTGAAATTTGAACTCTTAAAACTTAGTGCATTTATATTTCCTGTTTTATAGTTTAAATTATGATGAATATGAATTTTGAAAAAAAAAAGTTTTCCATTTGTGAATTTTCATTCCAGTTCGATTACATTTTTCAGGCATAAAATTAATTTTCTGTCTGTATGCAAGCTTGCTAGCACTTTAAATATAACATTATATGAGACAGATGGATTGAATGAATCAACAATGCTTGTTATTTTAAAAATCTAATCAATTGAAATAAAAATATGTTGACGGTAGACAGTGTGTGAAGACAAAGATTGTACATGATTTAGATGCATTTATCATTTCACATTGCATATTCATTAACCCATAGGTATCAAAATACTAATTAAATGACCTTAAATTAGATGGTAAGTGACAATTAAAAAAAAAAAAAAAAAAAATAGCTGGACTGACTGAAGAAGACTTGTATCCTTGATAATTTATTGTATTTTACCCTACATCATTTAACTTTAAAATTCATTGTAATTTTATCCCTGAAATAAAATACTTTCAGAATTCAAGTTCAGTTTTTATTAAAATAAATAATTAAAAAGTATCTGCTTTAAATCAAGGACTTTAAGGCAATATGTTCTTTATCCTTAATTTGAAATATTTTAAAGGACTGTGTTTGTACTTGAGTTATAAATCAATAAATGGTGTATGCTGCTGGAAAATTCAAAGCTAATTTTTTTCCTTTTACTTTTAGTAGTAATTTATGTCTATGGATGGCAGTACCAACCATTTGTTTAGCTTAGAGACTGGGGGGGGGGGGATTTTATTTCATTTTGTAAATGAAGCTTGTTATATTCTTAACTTTTATTGTTCACATCTAACTTTTTTTTTCTCCGTAAATTGCAATGATAAATTAAAAATATTTTAAAATTTGAAGATGAATTATTATTTAAAATATGCAAAGGAAAAGAAATGTAAAATAAAAGTCAAGGTTTAGTACTCATTTGTAAGCACAGAGGGCGACACTAGACAATTTTCTTTTGGTATTCTTCCACAAATTCATTTTTGTATTTAAAATTTTTATTTATTAGTACAGTCGGTAACAAAAGTCTCCGAACACTAGCAAAAATTCCTATCTAAAAAAAGTACACTTAATACAGTTTTGTCAAATAAATCCTTGTTGAATCCTGTTTTTAGACTGACTAAGAACAGGATTCGACAAGGATTTATTTAACAAAACTGTACTAAGTGTACTTTTTCTGTATAGGAATTTTTGTTAGTGTTCGGAGACTTTTGTTACCGACTGTAATAATAAAATCACTTCGGACTATTCATTTTTCTTAAATCAAAACATAATAATACGTCGTAATGGTTAAATTATTTAAAAAAACGAACTAGGTTTTGTTTTAGATGGTGTTAGGATTGAGGGACAATTGACTGCACTAGACCTGGGAAGAGTGCTCTACACTGGGGTCTTTCTAAGGGGCTCTAGCCCGTATTTACGCAAGTTTCAGTGAAAACCGCGGTAAACTCTGTATGCCTCAGCCGACGAGCGTGACCTGGGATCTTCACATCTACCAAGTTTTTGACGTTTAAAACTGGGTTTTAGAAGCTTGAAACAACTTTAATTAGGTGTGTGTATTTGGTAATAAAGACCAACTGACTACACGAAGGTCCTAGTTCTAGGACTATTAGGGTTATTCTAAATTGTTAGTTGTAGTTACGCATGTTTCGGAGAAAGCGACAAAAACTTAAGACGACTAGGTCTAAGATCGAACCAGGTTCTTCCCCCCTTCTTGCTTCTACAGCAGAATCTGTCAACCACTCGTGAAGCCAACTTAAATTAAAATTTCATTTTTAAATGTTGAAAATTGCATAGTTGTTAAGCATAATACAGAAATACCTCACAATTTTAGCTGAATGCTAATAATTCATAAAAAATGGAAAAAAAAAAAAAAGGTTAGAATAAGCAAAATATAAAACACCAAAATTCTTTAAAAAGTTTTTTTAAAAAATATCACAAGTAAATAAAACAAGATGGTGTTTTGCATTTATTATCAGTTTTATTATAATGCTTTTATTACTGACTTCCTAAAAATTTTCGACTTCCGGTTTTCGACGGATTTACATATTTTGATAGGTCTAGAACACGATTTGACTATTTTTAGAAAATGTTTGTCTGTCTGTGTGTGTGTGTCTGTGAGACAAAAATTTTATGGCAAGTGTATCTCCGGAACTACTGTTCAGAATTATATATAAATTTATAAGTAAATGCATCTTTACCTAATTTAGTGTCTATCAACTTTTGGTGTCAATTGTTCAACAAGTGGCGTTGCTATACAGAAATTTCTGCAATTTAAGAGGATACTATATCTCAGACTCTATTACGTATAACCAATCAAATCTTGATATGTGAGAAGGCCATTATACTGACTTAATTTGAATGCTTATAGGCCAACAGGTGGCGCTGCTATACAGCGATTTCCGAAGTTTAAGGGAAGGCTGTATCTCAGAAACTACTGCCCATAATTCCATATAAATTCGTATGTAGATGCACTTTGACATAAATTAGTGCCTATCAACTTTTGGTGTCAACTTCTCAACAGGTAGAGCTGCTATACAGCGATTTCTGTAATTAAAAGGGAAGCTATATCTCAGGTTCTTCTGCGTATAATCAATCAAAACTTGATACGTGACAAGACCATTATGAAACATTATGTTGATTCAATTTGAATATTTATCGGCTAACAGGTGGCGCTGCTATACAGCAATTTCCGCACTTTAAGGGAAGGCTGTATCTCAGTAACTACTGCCCATAATTCCATATAAATTCGTATGTAGATGCACTTTGACATAAATTAGTGCCTATCAACTTTTGATGGCAACCGCTCAACATGTGGTGCTGCTTCAAACGATTTCCGCACTTTAAGGGAAAGCTATATTTCAGGTTCTATTTCGCGTATCACCAAACTATATGGGAGAGGCCATTATGAGTCATTTTGCTGATTCAATGTGGATGCTTATAGGTCAATAGTCGCTTCTATATTGCAAATTTCATCGATAACGGGAAGGCTATATCTCAACTTCTATGGAATATAACTGTACGAAACTTGATATGTGAGATAACCATTATAAAAACGTATATTTTAAGATGTTATTTATAGACAAACTGTCTGTCTTTGGATATTTCGTATTAGTTTTCACCAAGATGAAGAGCATTTGCATTCACCATGTTAGAAAATTTTAATAAACCATTTGCACTTAGTGAATTTGTATAGGAAAATATAGAGTCTTGTGGTGGCTACAACATACTAGTTTTTTTTTTTCAATTATTTTAATTAAAAGTAGATACAGATTTTTTTTCTCTTCAATTAAAAAGAATTTTCCAACTATCCATTTTAATATTACTTTTTAAAATTATAACTATTTGAAAGTTTTTTTTTTTTTTTTTTTTGTGGCAAACAAAATGTAAGTAAAATTTATCATTTTTACGATTTTTACATGCCAGAAATGAATCTTTGTTTAGGTAATAACAAGACTACCTACAATGATGGGAACATTGCAATTTTTGATGCATGTATATTAATTTTAAAGCAGTTTTTTCATCCTTTTACCCGTTAAATGGTAGATTTTTTAAAAAAAATAAATTTGAATTTGTGTTTTCTATTTTATTATTATTTTTTTTTAGTTGCACATTTTGAAGTTCCTTGAGTCGGAAAATCAGATTTTTAGCGTTTGTTCTGTGTGTGTATCTGTTTATTATCAGCATAACTTAAAAACACATAAAGTCTAGCTCAGTATTTTGAATCTGTATCATACGAGGATGCTGCTTGAAATTTTTTGTTGAAACCAAAAAAAAAACGGGGGGGGGGGGGGGTCCTGCACAGTTACCTCCAAGATAATTCATATTCATCACGTCTGTGGATGTAATACCTTGTAAATACTGTTTAACATCTTTAGACTGCATGAAACAAAAATAAATGAAAATAAATTATACAGACACGACATTATTTCATTATTTAAAACATGAAAAACTGACATTGACAGATTTTAATTTAGTGCCAGAGGCCTACTGCTAAACTTGTTAATATCGACAAATTCTTCTTTAGTTAATTCGTGACGATCTAAATTCCATGATAAAGTTTTCATTAAATCAAACCAATGTGTTTGAGCTGCAGATACTGTAACAAATAACGTTGGAAATCCAAACTGTCTTATAGCCGCAAAACAACGTTTTTTCTCTTTTTCCCAATGAGGGGGAGGTGTGCCTTGGGGGGGACTCATGTCAAAGGTGTGCCTTGGGGGGGAACTCATGTCAAAGTTGTACCTTGGGGGGGACTCATGTCAAAGTTGGGCCTTGGGGGGACTCATGTCAAAGTTGTACCTTGGGGGGGGACTCATGTCAAAGTTGGGCCTTGGGGGGACTCATGTCAAAGTTGGGCCTGGGGGGGTCTCATGTCAAAGTTGTGCCTTGGGGGGGACTCATGTCAAAGTTGTGCCTTGGGGGGTGACTCATGTCAAAGTTGTACCTTGGGGGGGACTCATGTCAAAATTGTACCTTTGGGGGACTCATGTCAAAGTTGGGCCTGGGGGGGTCTCATGTC
This sequence comes from Salticus scenicus, assembly GCA_963930645.1. Taxonomy (NCBI): domain Eukaryota; kingdom Metazoa; phylum Arthropoda; class Arachnida; order Araneae; family Salticidae; genus Salticus; species Salticus scenicus. Next base: position 20,297 of record CAWVNO010001763.1, on the reverse strand, counting down.
AAAGTTGGGCCTTGGGGGGGGGACTCATGTCAAAGTTGTGCCTTGGGGGGACTCATGTCAAAGTTGTACCTTGGGAGAATTTTTTATATTTTTTAAAAACTTGTAACCTTTGTTATGAGTAATCAAATTATCTACAAAATCTTCATTCAATAAATCCCCATTCAATAAACCGACTGAAATAGGCCCTTGGCACTATTAAGAGTTGACGTATAAAAATTCGACAACGCTGTACCGACTGAAATAGGCCTCTAGCACTAATAATAGCATGTTTCGCATAAAATTCAGTTAGTCATTCATCATCATCATTATTTTACAGAGTCTCACAAAGTAATTCGGAGATATTTCGCATGGAAATTGCTCGAAGTACATTTCAAGTAATGCTATATGTTTTCCATACTATACTAAATTTAAACTACATGATTTATATATAATTTATAGACAATAGACAGAGCTACTCAAAATTAAGCGAAAACATTCTTTGTTGAATATAATTGATGAAATTGCTATGCTTTACTATATTTCACCGAATCTAGGAAAACTGCTTATATACATATGGTTAACGAAATATTATTTGAAATCCAATTTTCGAAATTGCGCAGCAGCAGTATACCCCTTTTTTCTCACTTTATCCTCTTAGAAGGGTCCGCCTAGTGATGAAATGCTCTGTCTTTCGTGCTGGCTTCGAATTCCATTAAAGACTTGGATGCTTGTACTGGTTCGGTATCCAACTTGTATGAAGTGGTATACATTCAGTCGAATCAACATAGTTTTTTATAATAGCCAAATTTATCACATGCCAAATGTAGGTCTTTATATACTATAAAAGTTGAGATATTGCTTTTCCGTAAATGGGTTAAATTGCTCGATACCAGCGCCACATGTTAGGCAATATGCACCCAAACGAAATCAACATAGTTTCTCTTCCTTGCTATCATGCGTGTCATGTTTTTTTCTTTCATTAAACACTATAGAAACTGAGCTCTAGCCTCTTATTAAATGAGAGAAATTGCAGCATGGCAGCATACCTGTTGGACGATATACCCCATAAGCTACTTTCTGTTACCATGCATTACTATAAAGACACATTTTTGCAATTTAAGATCAAAGATAGAATGTACTGTATTTGAACAATTTTATTGTACTTTAAAAACGTTTCAAAATGGTTTTAGAAACACTTTTATTTAAATTGCACTTCTGTGTGAAAAGAGCTACTGCCCTTTTTAATTTACTTCAAATTATTCAGAAAAATGTCGGCCATCCTGCTTTATTAAACTTGTTTGACTAATTTTGATTAGCCCTGTATATCGTCCACCAAATTTTATGTACCGTACAATGTATTTAAAACTAACACCAAGAGAAAGAGAGAGAAAAGAGGGACATAACTTGAAATGCTCTTCTTTCCACTTACAAATATAACACAAATCTTTCAGAGCTCTTTTGCATGCCTCTGTAAATTAAAGATAAATTTCAAAATAATTGTATGTGAAACATGGTTTTGTGCATTTAAGAAATATATGTTAATTTTGTTTTGTGTAGTGCTGCCAAACATATAAAGCTGCTGCTGCTGCTGCTGCTGCTGCTACAAGAAATTTCATCCATAGACAATGTATGGCTCCCCTCCCCCCCGCCTTTTTTTTCGGCAATCATATTATATATTGCAATATATTTAATATGAATAAAAAAATACTTATACTGCACATAAAATCTGCTGTTTTGTTTTTTGTTTTTAAGTTTTTTGCGATAGAACATGGAACCTAAACCATAAAAAAATGGCGCCCGGTAAAAATAGCGCCTGCAATTTGGCAACATACGCTAAAAGTAAACAAGAACGAAAACTCATGCGTTTCGCATAGATTACTAATGCTTTCCAGTTATGCGTTCTCGTTGCATTGTTTAACGTTCAATGTACTTTTTCCCTACGTGATCACACAATGGACAGATAGATAGAATAAATAAATTTATGATCCCTCTTAAGCATTGTTGAAAAGTGTTAACAACACTTAACACAAACAGAAGTATATATAGTTCCAGCAATTTCCAATTTTAACCCGTAATGTATCTGAATATTTGAGTGTAGGCCTGTAAATCTGAGCGCTAAACATACCATTCTATATAAAACATTTTTTCCCCTATGTGAATAATAAATGCCAATTTCACTATGATTTGTGTGGTACGAACTTATTTAAATATGATTTATAAAAATGCTTCTCATAGAACGCAATGCATTGGGATTCTTTTGAGAATCCCTGTGCACAAGCTAATGGGGATATTTATATTATTTTAAATGGGGAACACACCACAGTAAACTTGAATAACATATCATTTTGTTGAAATTCTGAAAATATTGACCGGTGCTAGAGCTTGCACAGACGGGCAAAACGACAGACAGACTAATTAAAATCATAATCATTCTTAAACATCGTTAAAAGGCTTCATAAAAACGAAAATGCAATTATAGCCCTTAATGTATCTAAATATGTTTGCGTGTCCCTATAAATCTTAATGCTAATCATACTACATTTTATGGAAAACATTTTTTTATGCGTGTGAAGTATAAATGTCACTTATGCAGCATAAAGTTATTTAAATATTTGACACAAAAATGCTCTTCATAGAACACATTCCATTGGCATTCTTTTGGGTTTCTTGTACACATACATGTTGTGCTATTTATACCATTTTAAAATAACATGTCATTGAAAACTTTAAAAAAATATCATTTTGAAGAAATTCTGAAAACATTTACGGATACTAGAGACGAACAGAATGATAAACTATTTCAAATTTTAATCACTCTAAAACATACACTTAGCCCAGCGTTCCTTCCACTGTTAAAAAGTGTTAAAAACACTTTATCCAACTAAAAATACAAATCAAGCAATTTCCAGTCATAGACATTAATGTACTAGAATATTTTTGTATTGCCTATAATCTTAATGCTAATCATACTACATTATGCAGAACACATTTTTTATATATATAAATAATAATTATCAATTTTATTCTGATTTGCACAAAATAACTATATTAAAATATTATTATAGGAATACCTCTCAGAGAATGCAGTGCTTTGAAATTATTTTGGGTGTCCTGTTACATAAACTAATAGTGGTATTTTGTATAAAAAGACGACTTGGCGCGAGATTATTAAAACTGAGGAAGTCTTCAACCTCTTGAACGCCAAAGGGAAAAAATTGGAAAGCAGACAGCTGTTTCGGTAGCATATAGCGTACCGTCTTCAGCGTATAGATAAAGAGAGAAGTGCTCGTATATAGTCGGCAGCAAAGGTATCGGAGCACTAGCAATAATCCCTGTCTAAAAAAAGTACACTTAATACTACTTTGTTAAATAAATCCTTGTCGAGTCATGTTCTTAGTCAGTCTAAGAACATGATTCGACAAGGATTTATTTAACAAAACAGTTTTAAGTGTTCTTTTTCGACATCGGGATTATTGGCTAGTGTTCGGATGCTTTTGCTGCCGACTGTATATCGGAGACGAATCGAATTCTGATTATCCAACAGAATCAGGGCCAGATTATGGCACGGGCACACGGGGCACTGGCCCAGGGCCTCCAAATTTAGGGGGCCTCATTTCCAAAAATTGAGAAGCAATAGTATAAATTTTTTCATTATATGTCTATTAAAAACAAAATTGATTAATTTTTTCTTTCTATATTTTATTAAAGAGCTTAAAAAATTGTTAAATTTTGTGAATAATTTCCTAAACATTGGATGATCAATATGCTTCAGTTTTCATTTGTCTTGAACATAAAACTAATGATTTTGTTATAGTTTGCTAAAAAAAAAAATGAGGAAATAGAAGGTATAATTGAAGGAAAATTTTTAAAAATGCACTAATTTTATTTATTTCTGTTTTTGAGAATGGGTACTTTTGGAGAGCTCTTTAGAGCAGGGTAAGGGGCCTCCAAATAGCATCAGTGCCCCGGGTCTTCAAATAGCATAGTCGGGACCTGAACAGAATTACATGGAATGTTGGGGTCTGACCAATAGGAATTTTGGAAACAGAAGTTGTGAAAAATTCAGAAGAAATTAAAAGAATGTGGACTGAATGCAAAATTTCTAACAATCAGACACATGCGGTACAGCGAAATCACAATTGACAATCTTTTTAAAGTTTTTATAGAAGTAAAAAGCTTCAATGAAATCGAGTTTTTGAGTGGATTTAGGTCTGCAAATTGTTTTAATTGAATCAAATTTAAAATTACGGTTTTTCTCCTAGCAGTGCTTAGAAATAACCGATTTATTAGTTTCCGGCTTACGAATGTAATTAATATGTTGATCAATACATAACAAATGACCAATGTATGTTAAACCATATATAGACACGAAATACTATAGATGCCACAAGAATTATACAAGGTCTGTTCAAAAAGTATCCGACCTTTGACCAGAAAAATATCTTAGTTCCTTTGCGGGATTGGGATCCTAATCCCCTTCAAAGTAGGTCCCTTGCGCCTCCACACACTTAGTCCAGCATTGGTGTCTAACTCCGTCGTCGCATTCTGCATTATCGTATCTCTACTCTGAAAACGGGGTCCTTTCAATGACATTTTCAATTTCGGGAACAACCAGAAGTCACAAGGAGCCATGACTGGGGAGTAGGGAGATTGGCGAACGACTGGAATTCCATGCTTCGCCAAGAATATTTGAATCAGGTGTGATGAATGTGATGGCACATTGTTATGATGATACTGCCAGTTTTACGCAATCCATGGGTCTGGTCTTTGGCGCTGAACTGCATCACGGAGTCAGCAAAGAACTTCTAGATAGTAGTCTTTTGTCACCGTTTGGCGAAAAACTGACAGATGCATCATGACAATGCGCCATCGCATTCATCCCGTTTTCAGAGTAGAGATGAGATATAGCAGAACGCGACGGCGGTGTTGAACACCATTATAAAAGAAGCCTTTCAAAAGTGTTTTTCGGCAATGAAAGGAACGCTGGGTTATGTATGTGTGTGGAAGCACAAGGGGCCTACTTTGAAGGGGATTAGGATCCCATTCCTGCAGAGTAGATAAGATATTTTTTGTGGTCATCGGTCGGATACTTTTTGAACAGACCTTGTATAGATCTGTAGGATTTTTTAACGAGAAAAGGTGATTTTATTGGAAGGCGAAAAAATCATATTGTTTAAGGTCTTTAGCTATGACATGACTGGATTTTAAAAAATGGAGTAGAACAATGCAGATATTAAGAGACTGATTTAGTTGACCAAGTACGACGGAATTGTATTTTTTGGTAGCTTTATCTAAAATGGAAAGGTTATAACCTCTGTCAATTGTTATGGCTTTCAGATATTTGATTTCAGAGCTTAATAAAACAGAATCGGAACACGATTAACGAAAGCTGCCATTTCTTGAATAGGTGAATGACATGAACGTATGGGAAGGTAGAAAGACTGCAAAAATTTTTTACGATAGACAGCGGTGAGAAATCTTTTTTCAGTGCAAGAGACAAGAGTATCAAGGAATAGAAGTGATCCATTATTTTTTATTTCATTTGTGAATTTGATATTAATGTCTACAGAGTTTATAGTTTGTCTATAATAGAGATATATTTGTACTGTATAGAATAATTAGTTTTTTCTCAGTTATAGATATGTATAATTCTTGGGGAATCTATAGTATTTTCTGTCAATGAGGTTTAATATACATATTGGTCAAACTGAACGCAGTCTTCAATTCCGTCTAAAAGAGCATAATAGTTGCGTCCATAAGCAGGAAACCAATAAATCGGTTATTTCTGAGGAAAACTGGGAGAAAAAGCATAATTTAAAATTTGATTCAACTAAAATACAGTCAGCTGCAAAATTATTCGAGCGCTAACAATAATTCCTATATAAAAAAAAAAGTACGCTTAATACTGTTTTGTTAAATAAATCCTTGTCGAATCATTCTAAGAACATGATTCTAGAAGAATTTGTTTAACAAAACAGTGTTAAGTGTACTTTTTTTGTATAGGAATTATTGCTAGCGTTGGAATATTTTGGCTGCCGATTGCAATATGCAGGCCTAAGTCCACTTAAGAACTCGATTTCTTTGAAGCTTTTTACATCTATAAAAATCTTTAAAATATTGCCATTTGTGATTCCGCTGTACCTCATCTGTCTGATTGTTGGAAATTTCACATTTAGTTCACATTTTCTTAATTTCTTCTACATTTTTCACAACTTGTGTTTCCCAAATTCCTATTGGTCAATCCTTCACATTTCACGTGATTCTATTGGTTGATCAGAATTCGATTGCTTTCCTGTCTATATGAGAACTTCTCTCTAATTTCTTCAGCTAAATGTTACCGAAACAATTGTCTGCTTTCCAATTTTTCCTTTTGGCGTTCAAGACGTTGAAGATTTCCTTGGTTTTAACAATAGAAGTATTTACCTCATTTTCATTAGGGAATGTCTTCTTGTTAACTGTAATAGTGTACATCAATTTCAAGAAATTCCATCCATAAGTATTTATGGTAGTCAGAGGACGGATAGGAAAACTGACAGACGAAGTCATAAACACTTTTTATTTATGTTGAAAAATGGTTAAAAGAAAATTGGGCTATACCAAAGATCGACAAATTAACTACTAAATAGGAAACGAGGAAATGAAGGCTGAAAATGAGTGACTTTAATATCGCAAAAGAACTGCACAATGGTAATTGGCGACAATCTGGGATTCATCCCCTTTGCGTTATTTCTGAACAGAACATGCAATCATAATTTTGATTCTAATAAGGAAAGCACAGCTGACGTCACGCTCAGGACAAAACACTCTACTCAAGTTAAGACTATTATATAACAGGCTGAATCATTCGCCGCCATTTGTACGTCATGTCCGTCATTGCTAAACTTAAGATTACTATATAATAGTCTTATATAGTCTCATATAATAATCTTATATGGTAGTTCGTCACTGTCAAACCTAAGACCATTATATAATAGTCTTATATAATCTCATATAATAGTCATATACAATAGTCTTAGTTTTAGCAATGACTGACAAATGGCGGCGAATGATTCATCCTGTTTTATAGTAGTCTTAACTCAGGTAAGGCTAGAACTCCTACATTGATAGGCTGACGCATCCGCCATTTTCTAGCCCACAAGACCGGATGACGATTTATTATTGTTGGTTTTTCGGCAATAGATTGCACGCAAAACTCCAGAATAGAGCACCGCCTGTTTATATTTTCTTCTAATCCAGAAAGAAGGAAAAAGTGGATTATAAATTGCAGATGAAGCTCGCGGATACCCTGAGCAGAAGCTGATACCCTGAGCAACTTTGTAGCGAAAGATTTTTCTTATTTTATTTAATTTTCAAAGTTGTTTGACAAATTTAATATGAATGTACTGTTTTTTTAAGTTATTGTTTTTAAATTCTTTTAAAATTACATTTATTTTAACGTGAAGGGTTACAGTTTTGAGAATGTTGGCGATGTTCTTAAAATTGCCAACTTGTTTGTTTCGTGATAAGAAGTTCTAGCTCACTTGATCTGTATAGAAGCTGAAAGGCGATAACAACGCTAATCAGGTAACCTAGCTTTTTCTACCGCCAACACTTTCCCAGACGGGCTAGAAAATGGCGGACACAGCGCCAGCTCTTATCATATAGTCTTAGGTAAGACTACTATATAATAGTAGTCTTATACTCAGGGCAAAACACTGGTATTTCTACCAATAGAGTTGGCCTTTTGCCACTCGTGAGTGGAAAAGATTGATTAAAAGAGCGTTTGTTTGTAAACATGCGCTTTCCTTATATTCTTTAACCACATTTCTTGCGACTATGGAAGTCTCTGCGCAAGTGCGGATTGAACGAGTCCAATGTTAAAATAGGGGTGACTGAGAGAAAACAAGCGATAAGGGAACACCGAATAACTGGATGTTTGCCAAATAACAATCTCTCGGCCAATTTTGCATTCCCTCCAAAAATTTGGACTCGTTCTCACTAAGGCTCCTATATATACGAGCTGGCGCATCAGGCATTTTGTTGCCTTAGGGTTGCCACATGTACCCAGCGCGTTTCTCTGATAAACACACGACAAACATTTTTTTTTATCGTCTTACGTTACTTTAGAGTAACTTGTTTTATTATATTTCATAATTTTAGCTAAGTAAACTATGATATGGAAGTTTGTTTAGCGATAAACTGCTATAATCATTCAAGAAGTGATTATAAAGTGTTCACAGACCTTCTATTCTATTACTGTGTATTTGAGTTTTGGCGACATTTTGTAAAAGAAACAGAAACCGCCCTAACAACACAACTTACCCCAGTACATCCATAGGATATCCTCAGAATGAAATGACATCCTGAGAATGTACTGGGGAAAAAATGTGTTTTTAGGAATATTATTGTTGCTTATTGCTCTTATCTTGACCGGATTAGCTTCATATCAAGATTTATTAAAATCATTAGGGAAGCGCTTTCAGACTAAAGAAATCGGGACGTCGGTATGCCTACTCCTTCTGGTCACCTCAATTACGATCCATGCGGAATCATCTGACTGCTCTGAGAAGACAGTTAAAATACATCGAACCCTCACAAATCCAACAGCATAAACAGAAAATTAAATTTCACTCAGCTATATTTAAAAAACGCGTAAATGAAGCCAAACACGCCGCATGGATAAAATTTTGCAACTCGCAGACACAAATCTTTGGCACTGCCCAAAAATTCTACAGCAATAAATTCTTCACTCCCACAGAACTGAAACTCGAACGTCCTCCAGGACAATCCTCTAAAACACAAAATCTAGAATTTCTAACCAAAACCCTTTTCCCACAAACAGCTTATCCACACCACGAAGCACCTTCGTTCTCGGCTCCTTCGGATGTTCCCTTCACGGAGTCTGAGGTTAAAGCCACTCTTTACAGCTTCAACATCAACAAGGCTCCTGGCCCTGATAACATAGATTTCAAAATTCTACGCAACGTGCACAAAACATTACCCCATTTACTCCTGCAATGGGCCAACCTATGTCTCAAACATCAGCACTTCCCCAAAACACTAAGAAGATGCGAAGTGGTGTATTTCTTGAAGCAAGGGAAATTACCCTCTGAACCCTCTTCCTATAGACCGATCTGCCTCCTCCCCACTTTAGGCAAATTAATAGAAAAACTCATAGTAACGAGACTTAACTTCTTTCTTGAATCAAATAATCTGCTACATCCAAACCAATTTGGGTTCAGAGAGGGCAGATCATGTGACCAAGCCTTGCAAGCAATTAAAAGTTCCTGCGCCGTAAGCTGCAAAGCATCAAACTACACCACTATCGTCTCGCTAGACATTAAAGGAGCATTCGACAACGTGGAGTGGCCAAATATCCTTCGCGCCTTACATGATCTTAACTGCCCGGCTAATCTGGCAGGAGTCATCCGCTCGTATCTTTCTCAACGAAAAATCCTTGTGAACTGGGGTGAGGGCTCCACAGCACACCTTCAAACAAAAGGTTGCCCTCAGGGCTCATGCCTTGGCCCGATTCTTTGGAATTTAATTGCTGACGGCATCCTCAAGCGCATGAACTCTGCGGGCTTCAACACATTTGCCTATGCGGATGATTTCTCCCTGATTCTCTCGGGTCGTGTCAGAAAAAACCTGGAGGACCAGGCCCAGGAGGCTTTGTCCCTTCTAAGTAAACTTTTAAAGGAATTTGACCTTAAACTTTCCCCCTCCAAAACTAAAGCCTTAACCTTAGCATTTCCTAAAGCCCTCAAACGTAATCGGAATCCCAAGATGCGCATTGACGGCATCAGTGTCAACCATGTCGATCAAATGAGACTTCTTGGCATAACATTTGATCGCCACCTCAACTGGCTGGCTCACGTTAAAGAACTCAAACTCAAAACACAGAGTATCTACCATAGCTCAACAAGAATGGTGGGAAGAAGGTGGGGTATCTCCACCTCCATCCTAAAGACATGGTATAGGACCATTGTTGAAAAGATTTTAACATATGGAGCCGCCATCTGGGGTGGACACCTGCGATCCGACGCCATAACAGGTCTAAACTCGGCACAAAGACCTTTCCTCTTGCAAATTGCAAGAGGATACAAAACTATCTCCACTGATGTCCTCACTGTGATTACTGGGACTCCCCATGCTCACCTGCAGGTCTCTCAAACGTTCATCAAAACTCAAATTCTACAATTAAAAGACCCCGAACTCACAAATATTATTTTCCCACAAACCTCCATTCAATCCTTGACCTGCAGTTGGGATATTCACCCAGGCAAGGATGTTGCTCCAAGTATAACCAATTGTAACAAAAATAGCTTCCTTCCCTCTGCTCCGGTTGCCATCTACACTGATGGTTCCAAGACGGACACCGGGGTGGCAGCCACTTTCTGCGTGCTAGTACATGGTGTCGCGGGCCATCAGTGGGCATGCAGGCTCGAAGACTTTAACACGGTTTTTCAAGCCGAGATCCACGCTATCGCTGAGGCCATAGAATGGGCCAGCACTTCATACAAAAATCAGTAAGTTAACATCTTTAGCGATAGTCTCTCGGGTCTTCAGGCCATAGCTAGGCATAGGAGCAGACACCCACAGATTCAACACATTAAAAAACTTTTATTAAATTCCGAACTAATTTGCTCCCTGGCACACGTTTCTGCCCACAGGGGTGTTGTTGGCAATGAGCTTGCAGATACATTAGCAAAACAGGCTACTAATTTCCCCACAAAATGCTCATCAATTCCTGCACCCCCTTCTTATGTAAAAAGTAAAATTCACAAAATCATAAAGCTTAAATGGCAAGACCTGTGGAACAGCTCCGAGAAGGGGAGACACACCTTCTCCCTGATTCCACAGGCCAGTGCAAACTTCTGGTCCCTATCTCCCCCTATCACTGCTTTTCTTACCGGCCATGGGCCCTTCCCCTCCTATCTGTACAGATTTCACTGCCGACGATCATCCCTGTGTCCCTGTGGAGAGGAGGGTACTCCACTGCATTACTATTTTTACTGTCCACTAACTGAATCAGACCATCTACGAAATCCAACCCCTCGACCCCCTAACTGGCTAAATGAAATAGTAACTAGAAAACCGTTAATTAAAAAACTTAATAATATCTACTCATACCTTATGAACCTCACTAATTTAACTGACTAATATGAAAATATTCTATTAACGTCCTTCTTCAAATTATTAAACCTTATATTTTTTTTTATTTTTTTTTAACGATGTTATCTTTCTCCGTGGTTGTCTGCGGTGCTGCTGATGATCTTCCATGTCCACCCAATCCCAAACCACAGAAGTTGTAGTCTGTACAATTTCTTCATAAGCCTTTATCACCTGTTCAATTGACCCAAAGTTTGAAGTAGCACATCAAGGACGCCCTCAAGTTTTTCTCTCAACAGATTCTTACCAGAGCTCGGTGAGCGGGGGCTGCTCCCTGTTCAATAAAGAGTAGGAGAATCTGCTTCATTAAATGGAGCTCCGGACTATCATTCACAGCATCAACTTCAGACAGCATGCCAATTGTCGCGTGGGACTGGCTGGGTCCGGCATGCTGGTCAACATTGTTCTGTAAATTTATCTATCTGTCATTAATCATCGCCCCCTGTCGCGTGCAGGCAATAAGAAAAAAGCCTGGCGATGAATTCTGTAATTTTTTTTTTCCTTTTTTTTTTTTTTCTTCTGTTTTTCAATAAACGTCTCGGGACAGCCCACGTGGACTTCGGTCCTAGCATAGCTCAACACCGCTCTTCGAGCGGTGAGCCGGGGCTGCTCCCCTGTTCAATCGAAGGAGAGAAATTTAAACGAGTTGAATAGATTTTACGTCGCACTATATTTACGTATGGGCCAATTGGCGACGGTCTGGGAATCATTGTTAAAGAGTCATATAGTCGGAAACAAATTTATTGAACACTAGCCTACTTAAATTCTACAAAAATTCTTAGCTTACTAATTCCTACTTAAAAGATGGCATCTAATGCTGTTTTGTTAAGTACAATCGGCAGCAAAAGTATCCGAGCACTAGCCTATAATTCCGATGTCAAAAAAGTACACTTAATACTGTTTTGTTAAATAAATCCTTGTCGAGTCATGTTCTTAGTCAGTCTAAGAACATGATTCGACAAGGATTTATTTAACAAAACATTAATAAGATTACTTTTTTTACATAGGAATTTTTACTAGTTCTCGGATGCTTTTGCTGCCGACTGTACGAACGAGGTTTTGTCACATTTTTGACGGTTTTTGCGCCTTCTTTGGGTGATAATCGCTTTCTTGGCAACTGGTTCTTGGAATTTTGCATTTTTTTCAATGGTTTGTTTTCTTACCACCAAAACTCCAATAAGAAAAGGCAAACAGAACAGCTTTCAATCAAAAACAAGGATTAGATTACCTGCTTTCCATTTCAGCTAGTGTAAGTAATTGTTTATGTTTCATTTACACCCAATCAAAATATGAAACAGTGATAACAAAGGTGGAGGAAACTTGCCTTGTTGGAGTTGATTTTTCGAATGAATTGGTAGTATGGTGGGGATGTGATGGTTAAAAGCAAAAAGGTTACTAGTCCGGAGTCTACTCTGATATCTCGTTGATGGTACTAATCATCAATGAACCGATCACTTCATAGGAAACTAAAAAAAGGAAGGTTTAAGTTGAATGGTTTTAACGTTACATTACAATTACACAGTTGTTTGTCTGTGATCCAACCTTGGAGATGATTCGTATACTAAGGTGACCAGACCAGCCGTCCTCATTTTTTGAGGACAGTCCTCAGTTTTCAAATTATGTCTTCTGGTACTCAAAGAAAGTAACATATTCTCATTTGTTCTCAAATGTGAACTCCTGTCCACATTTATTCTTATTTTGTGGATTTTTTCCTTCATTTTATTTATTTTTTTGAAATTTAACACCAGTGATTCCACTGTCCTTATTGTAATTCTTAACACTTTCTATGCACTTCTTCACAGTGTAACAAATCATAATCCACCAGTTCACGAATTTGAATCCCATACAGGGTTTATGGATAAAATGCGGCAAACTCCTAACATCTAGGCTGACGAGCGTGACCTGGATTCTAACACAGCAACAAACCAACTTTGAGAAATTAACCATTTCAGCCCCTTTTGGAGTTTGATGATGTCCTTTCAAAGTGAAAAATCCAAATTTTTCTAGTGCACAAACAATTGTAGAGGTGTCAGACAAATATGTAGACGAGCAACTTATAAAAATGCTTGATTAAGCATTGACTGTATCAGTTTGTACAGGTTGTTTCAAACTCAGAAACACGAAATTATATTTTAATCTCATATAATATTCCGATACTGAAAACAGAGTTAAAGTGAAAATATTGGAAGTTGAAAATCTCCAAAATAAAATTTTCAAAGTAATCAGTGGTTGTTTAATTCTATAGTAATTAATAACATTTACAATAGACTGCATTTGTATTAAAAGATATTTTTTCCCCCGGAAGATTTTAATCTTATCAAAACTATACTTTAAATGGTCAGATGAAAAAATCTGATGTGGATAACACATGACTTCCTTTTACAACCATAGTATTCTTTGACCACATTTCATGAAACCATGGAAGCATCTGCGCATGTGCTAACTCAACGAGTTCAATGCTAAAATAGGGGTGACAGTCATCTAACTCAGAGAAAATGAGCAATAACAGAGCGCGGAATTTCTGGATGTTTTCCAAATTTCATGCTGGCATCCCTTCAACATTTTGGACTTACTGCTAGTTTTAGGATATGTGGCCGCACTGTAAGATGCATATTGTTATCAAAACATTCACATTTTTGTGCGAGGTAACCGATTCGTAAATAAGCAGGCAGGTTCCACTCCAAAAGCATTCCTAAAAAAAAAAAAAAAAAAAAAAAAAAGAAAAACTGCTATTCCAACCATGAAAGTCACGATAATAAGGTTATATATACCGCCGAGAGAAATAAAGTAGTTTTTTCAGGAATAGTATACTCCACGGCTTATTACAGAATCTCTCATTGGCAAATGCGCAGCTTAGAATTCAATGAAAATCATTTGAGTGTAGATGGCCCAGTTTTGTTCTCTTTGGTAAATCTCTTTGGAAACGATAAATTTTACCGAATCAATTAAATCAGTTAAAATCGAGAAAGGGTTTCTGGCTATCCCGAAACAATTATTTCCCGCAAATTTGATCACTAATCTCCCCAAGCTGCCAAATTAGTAACCGGCGTAGACTTTTTGTCTTGGCATCGAATTTGGCGATTCGGCGTTCAGTTTGGTGAATTAGCGACTAAATTTGGCGAATATCTGTAGTTTAGGGTTGTCAAAATTTGGAAGCTAGATAAATAATAATAATTCAATAAGAAGAGAGTTCTAGAATTTTCTTGAAAGATTCATTGATTTATAGCGCAGAACTAAATTTTCCGAAAATTCTATAAATGACTCATAAGACTATAAAAAAAGGAAGAGTGATTGTTGATGATTATAGACTAGAACTTCTTTATATCTTTATGAGATACTTTCCATAAGGTATTACAGTAAAAGCGAAAACAATATTGACTTAGCGTCAAATTAAGCATTCAAATGTGGCGAAAAGTGATAATACGGGATATCGGGATTCACAAAATTTGGAAACTTCTTCAATAGGAGTGTAGTTTTGAAATTATGTAATGATGTATTGGTTTATCGCACAGAACGACAGAAATACCTTGAAATTTCCAAAAACCACTGACATTACTCATGAATTCAAATCCCATGGGCCCTCCGTGGCCGAGTGGTTATGTCACCACACTGCTAATCGCCTTCGAGCGTAGGAGAGGGGGTCGATTCCCGCGCTGGCCCTGGGTGTTTTTTCATTTCTTCGCATTGTAATTCTGTCATGTGGCGAGTGGCGTCTGTAATTATCTGACGAAGATTTACAAGAGGACTACGAGTCAAGCATACAAATCTGATGTATATGCTACCAAATTCCATCTAGACTTCTAAATATTCGGTTGTTCCTAATTTAGCGTAGTTTATGCTCTGTAGTAAATTTAATAATGTTTATTGATTTTTGTAGTAAAAAATGACCATTTCATTGAATTATTCACGAACATTAACTAATTTTTG
This sequence comes from Salticus scenicus, assembly GCA_963930645.1. Taxonomy (NCBI): domain Eukaryota; kingdom Metazoa; phylum Arthropoda; class Arachnida; order Araneae; family Salticidae; genus Salticus; species Salticus scenicus. Next base: position 5,240 of record CAWVNO010001763.1, on the reverse strand, counting down.
TAGCACGAAAAGAGATTTATTCAAGTGTTTGCTAAATATTAATTAAATAAAATGCATAAGTGGACTAGAACCTGCCTGTTTCTTTAAGAATTACTTTCTACACCCTAGAATGTCGACAACGTTTCTATTAATATCATTACAAGCAATATTTATTCGCTGAATATTCAATAAATGAACGGCATTCGTCGACTAGAACCTGCATATGTCTTTAAGAATTCCTTTCTGCACACAAAAATATCAACAACTTTCATAACAATATCATTATAAGCTCTATCTAAGTGCTGAATATTCATTAAAATGCATTCATCGACTAGAACCTGCTTGTGTCTTTAAGAATTTTTTTTTTCTACGCGCTAACATGTCGACAACTTTTATTTTTAATCAATTTCATTGCAAGCTCTATCTACGGACTGAATATTGATTAAATGAAGTGCATTCAATGACTAGAACCTGCTTTTGTCTCACAGAATTAATTTCTACACGCTAAAATGTCGATAACTTTCATAACAATATCATTACGGGCTCTATCAGTGCTAAATTCTTTTGAAATCTCTATGATGGTAGTTCATATATTGCCAAAACTTTTGTATTTTTGGTCATTAGGAATATAATTTTCCTAAATATCTCCAAAACGAAAAGTCACATAAAATCCAAAAAGGAAGATGCACAGCTAGATTTTATAACAAACCAATATATCAATTTGCATCGTTCTACGCCCAACCGTTTTTCAGTTATGCAAGATACACATTCACACGCATACGTACGTACATACAGAGGTCACGAAAAATCGTGTAAAGTCGTTGATATCTCCGAAATGGAAGCTGGTGTAAAACTAGACATGATATTCACACGTATAAATTTACAACATTCTGCGATCCTTCATTTTTGAGGTATGCGAAACACAAAATCCATTTCGCAAATCAAGATTATAATATGTACTTCCTTATATTTTGTATAAGGAAATAAATGCACTCTATAACAAAAAAAGTGACGCACCAAGAAGAAGTGGGGACAAAAATTGGTAGATGGGGTGGAATGGGAGGTCCGAATGGGACAAAAATTGGTAGATGTGATGTACATGTGAAGAAAAATAATTGATTACAGTTTCAGAAAATTTGAATGATTTAATCAAGAGAAAGGGCCTCACAAAGTAAACAAGTCAATAACGCGTTGGTCCACTTCTGGCTCTTATCTACGCAGTTGTGCTTCTGTGAAGTATCGTGCCAAATTCTGTCCAATTGTTGCGTTAGATTGGTGAAATCCCGAGCTGGTTGTAGGACCCCCCTGCTCCAAACGTCCTCAGTGGAAGAGAGATCCGGGGATTGAGCTCAATCCCATTTCACTGAGCCGTCTATTAAGGGTATTTGAAGTCACTGAAGTACCAGTTGCACGTAGGAACGACGATAATGATGAATTGGTGCTTGATTCCATCAAAATCTGTATGTATGTCAATTTGTGTCCAGTTTGCATTACTCCTTCTTGGTGCGTCACTTTTTTTGTTATAAAATATATATTGTATAAATGAAATATAATATAATAAAATAAATAAAAACAATATACAAATATTTTATACTAAACTGGATGTTATTGGATTATTAAATACGTTTTAGAAAAAGAAAAAAAAAGAGAAAAAAAAAAAGACCCTCACATTGTTTATGAATAATTTATAGAGCCAATAATAAACATCTCGGTCTTCGAAAGAAAGGCAGATTTGAACAGAGATTGCGTTATGAAATTCTGACATGAGCCTTTTTTACTTCCATTACCCTACTATCGTAGGTAATGGAACGTACTACCGTAGGTAGTATTGTATTCGGTCTGAAAATTCGATATCGGGTTTTCACCTGATTTACACGTTTTAAGGTCCCCTGAGTCCAAAAATGTGGTTTTTGGCAATTGGTCAGTGTGTATGTATGTGCGTGTGTATGTACAGTCGGTAACAAAAGTGTCCGAACACTGGCAAAAATTCCTATGTAGAAAAAGTACACTTCATACGATTTTGTTAAATAAATCCTTGTCGAATCCTGTTCTTAGTCAGTGTAAGAACATGATCCGATAAGGATTTATTTAACAAAACCGCATGAAGTGTACTTCCTTCACATAGGAATTTTTGCTAGTGTTCGGACACTTTTGTTACAGACTGTATGTGGAGAATCTTCTGGCTATTATAGCTCAGAAACTAATAAAGATAGAGCTACGAAACTTTAGAATTGAAATACGTCTGGTGTACAGATGAAATTTCCAAATTTTGGTGAAAATTGAAAAACTGGAAGTGGGACATCGGAAACCGGAAGTGGGACCGTAAGTCCGTATCTCAAAAACGGCTCTAACGATTTTCTTCAAACTTGCTATATAAACACTCTATTAGATGTCCTTTCGAATGATATAGTTTGTTACTTCAGGAAAATTGATAGGCGTCCTGTATAAATAGCTCAATTTCAGGCCTCGCAAAGGCGTTCCTTTAAAAACGGTTGTACGGATTTTTTTCAAACTCGCCATATTAACTCATTTTTAAATATCCTTTTGTATGTAATTATTGTTTTCCGGTCAATAATTGATTTTTTCTAAAAGTTGGTATCTCAAAAACGGCTCTAACGATTTTCTTTTTAGATCACTTTTATGTTTTCTGATCACATTATCTCTCAAAAATGCATATAATACGTGTAATAGTGGGTAATGGAAGTCGTGTGGCTGTTTCACTCCAGATTTTTTTTTTTTTTTTCGATTATTATTTTTTCTTTTCAGAAATTAGAATTTTGAGACAAAATACTTTGTATTGTACATTAAGTTTTTAAAAATATACAACAGACTTGGAAAAATGTATATTAGATATAATGTACAAATACATTTCAAAATATTGTTAAACATACAATATACAAATGCACATCTAATATACTATAATACAAGTAAAAAAATACTGCACACCACTGCCTGATATCGATGTATGAATAGTTTTCGTAATTACATTTTGGTAGATATTTGTGTGGTGTGGATGATTAAGGCTGACTGACTTCTCGAAGGTTCTAGGCCTGGATCGATTGACCACTGTGAGTGAGGGTCTTTCAAAGCCCGTAATTTGGCGAATTTCGGAAAAAAAACATGGAGAACTCCGAACAACTAGGCTTACAAATGCGATATGGCTTCGAACTAAGCACTTGCCATGTCCCCTTTGATAGTAAAATCTCTCGGCCACTGATGTTTTAGTAGAATTTAGTTCGACTATTTTAATCATGTTATTTGGGTATAAAGTGCACAAGGATGGAAATCAAATTGCACATGCAAAAATTATAGTGATAGACCCCATAAAAGTAATATCTCATGTTATAGTAACTGCTAATGACTTAAATGTGCGAAGCGCTCAAAAATCTGTATTTTGCTTTTTAACTCATGAAACCATCAAGAATAGACACATCCTTATATTAAAATTGCAATAAAATAGGAAACTAATAAAACGAACATTTTTATTCTCTCTCTCTCCCCCCCCCCCCTCCCCAAGAAAATCCGATAGTGAACTTGAATATATATATCAGTTTCAAGAAATTCCATTCAAATTTGGTTTATAGAAATACCTCTCATAGTACGCAATGCTTAGGAATACTTTCGGGTGTCCCTGTATACAAACTAGTGATGGTATTTACTTCATTTTCAATGGGGGAACATCTGATAGTAGACTTGAATAACATATTTCAATTTCATGAAGATTTGTATAAAGTAACAGTATAAAAATACGGTTTTTAGAAATACCTCTCATAGGACACAATGCTTTGGAAAACTTTCGGGTGTCCCTGTATACAAACGAGTAAAGGTGTTCACTCCATTTTTAATAGGGAACATTCGATAGTAAACTTGAATAACATATATCAGTTTCAAGAAATTCCATGAATATTTATGGGAATTAGAGCGCGGACAGACAGACAGACAACTGAAGTCATTAACACTTTTCAACCTTGTTGGAAAGTGTTAAAAATAGTTCGTTTACCGTTTGAGTATGAAAAATTAATGCACTTCCAGTCAGTTTCAAGCATAGTCCCACGGTATTCTATCCTGCGCCCTGCGGAAATTAGCCCTCCTCCGATGAGAGAAACAACAAATATGCAGTTCGTTTGATCACATTTGATCAACATTTTTTTTTTTTTGTTTAATCAATTTAATGTAAAGAGATATAAGCAAGAGATATGCTAATAACACACACACACACACACACAGAGAGATACATACACAGACTAACCACAAAAACATGATTTTCTGTATGATTCGACCTCAAAATGTGTAAATAAAATAACACAGACTCGAAAATCTGATCCAAAAGCAGTACTACTACTACTTTCTCTATCTCTATCATATAAATGAAATGTGTAAGGAAAAAATTTTTTAAAGTAAGGTGAAGGCGAGCGAAGGTCAAGTGGTCAAGTTGTTTGACTGGGTCTTGTCTCTTATCCGATTGGAGAGTTTACTGGAATGCTGACCGATAGATATCTCCCGGGGTGGATTTGGGGTGACGAAAAGAGGATAAAGAAAAAAAAAAAAAAGTTTCTCCGTCTCCGATAATTTGTCCATTCAAAGGAAAATGTTGAAAATAAATCACTTTTAAGAATTACTATTGATTATACTTTATTAGTTATTACTTTATATATATAAATGAAAGCTGTTTAAAAATCATTTAATAAAATATTCTAATAAAAGAAAACAAATTTATTTATTAACTAGTTGGCATAGGTTGACTCTTATTACTCACAAACTTTGAATAAACACCATAAAATGCAATGAACTCGCGACAATTGTTTCGGGTCGAAAAAACACACGACCCTTCATCAGGCGAACAAAGTAAGCAGTTTGTGAGTAATATTTTTTACAACGCCAGTTTTGTGGTGCTTTTTTATTAAATAGGTGGACTCTGCTCAGTTCCCCATCATATTTATGTTCTCATAAATTTCTAGTGCGAGACATATTATAATCATGTTAAAAGAAATGAATTTGACCAAAGCTTGATACAGTGACAGAATGAAATTCCCGCCTAATAGGCTATCCACCGTTCACTTCGATATATTTATCTTATTCTAATCTATTAATTTATTTTATTGGGATCAATTCCGTTGTTTAGTTTTCATGCTACAATTTCCAATGCAATAATCCTCAAAATTCATATTTATATGAAAAATTTACAATTTCGCTAGGTTGATAAAATCGTAAATTACGAATAATTTACGAAATTTTCCTATTACAATATTTGTATTCAATCA
>CAWVNO010001762.1:0-12000 GCA_963930645.1 Salticus scenicus | reverse complement strand
TGTACGATATGGCGAGTTGTATGCATTTTATGAGGAAATACACAGTGAAATTGACAATCAAAAACCCCACACGATAGATAACGATCGATTATTTAGCCTAGAACCTCCAAAAAATGGTGAGTGAGTGGATTTTCTGTCGCATAGCGCTTCGCTATGGCAAATGGCGATGGTCTGGGACACATTTTTAAGGGTGGTCCATCACAAATTTTATCCTCCACTAAAAAAAAATGGATATTGTCCATTGTCCAATTTGAAGCTCTACTGCGAAGTTAAAACCTTAAATCCAAATGAAACTCGTTATTTTTTTCTATACAGTTGATTACTCGACTTCTGGCAGAAGTCATTGTGTTACCAAACACCCCGCTTTAATATCCCGAGGACAGTGCTACCAAATGGCTACCACTCCTATTCGATTTATTACTTCGATTTATATTGCAATGCACACTGTAAAAAAAATTCCCGTAAGATTACGGGTAAAGCCCGGCAGCAGAGATTCCAGACAAAGCCCGTTAAAAGAAACGCTTAGACCGTAAATTAAGTATATAATAACCTTAAATTACGTTACACGCCTGTAAAAAACATTTTCCCCTTAAAACCAATTTTTTTTTTTTTTTTTTTTTATGGGCTTTGTCTGAAATCTCTTCTGCCGGGCTTTCCCCGTAATCTTACGGGATTTTTTTTTTTTACAGTGCATGTAGGATCAAAATTATGATTGTTCTGTAGAAATTTTATAGGTAACCCCAGTTCATCATGAATAACCTGCTGCTTAGCTCTAAGAGACGACGTTAAATGTAATCATGAACATGGGGAAAATGTGTAATGACTAAATGTTTATTGTATTTACTGTAAGGACTTTATGTAGTGTACACTAAACCGATTGTCAGAAAAACTTTTATTGAAGGTTAACATTACAATATAAAAAAATACGCTTTTACTAATTATAAATATATATATATTATTCCCATTCAAGGAAAAATAATTCACCGCTGCAGGGGATTTTTCAAACGCACTATAAAAAATATTTGTTTAAAATTATAAATTAAATTCATTATGTATTATATAGCAAGGCTTTGAATACAGTAAGAATTTAAAAATTTATTATGATGCAAAATTTATTTTAAAATGCAAAATAAAGAAATAAAGAAATAAACTCTGATAATTTTGTTTCTTTTTCAGCATCAATTAAAAAAAAAATAATTATAGTACATATTACTTCAATATGCAAATACTTTAAGCTTTTTAAATTGAGAAGATAAAAAAAAAAATATTGTTAAAAGCAAGTTTTCATTCAAACTAACAAATGTGTGCAATGTAATTCTTGAATTATTTAATAAGTATTATTATTATTATTTTTGTATTTTGTTCATTTGTTATTCTCTCTTAAAAAATTTTTTGTTGAATAGTTTATTATTTCTTAATCAACATCAAGTATTACATTTTAAATTTTACATGACATAATACATTTTAAATTGTATATAATATGAAATATAATGGAAACAAGAAATTACTTTAGAAGTTTCAGGTACTGATAAAACATTTTAAAATTTAATACGAACGGAAAAAATTGTAACTTTAAAAATAGAGAAACGGAATTAATATATATTTCAATAACTTTTTGAAATTTATATTTGGAGGTAATAAACTCTTCTTTTTTCCTTTCAATTTTTTATACTTTATTTATACATTCCTTCATAAGTTTTCAAGCGAATATTTCGAGAAGAAATTCAAAAGACGAGATATTGAAAACTGAAAATATTGAATACAACAGATTTTGTTTACAATATTTTTATATTTTGACGTATGCACTGAGATATGTCAATTTTAATTCGATGCTAAATAGTATGAGAGTGAGGAATTTACTTCGAAAAATTTTAAACAAATAGAAAAACATATACACTCATGAATAAATATGCATAAATCCTTTTCGTTATTTATGTTGTCTGTTTATTAGTTGTCCCTCTTAAAAATTTATTTTCTTAAATTGTTTACTATTTCTCATTCAACATTTAATGTCAGATTTTAAATTTGCACTGATATGTGTAATTATTTTTTTTTATGTTAAAGGGTACATGAGTATGAGAAGGGGCTGGGAATTTTAGATCAAAATTGCCCCTTGTGGGGAAATTGATGGAATTATTATTATTATTATTATTTTAATTATTTTTTATTTAGAATTATTTAAAAATGTTTTAAGCACCTTACTTAAGGCATTTCCTGTGACCCCTTGGCTTAATTTGGATTTGTATAAACTTAATTATAGACACATTGGTACTGAAGCAGACTACTTTAAAGAAAATGCGTTATTGTAAAACAAACATGAACAGCTGGGATGCTTGTTTTAGAGATTATATTAGTTTAAAACATGGTCTAAGATTATAGTTTTATTTTATACTTTTCTTATAAGTACATTTCCTAATTTTAAAGTAATAAATTTCCCTTTTTTTTTTTTTTTAGTCTAAAACCATTGATGTTTGTTAAATTTAATACGATTAAAAAAAAATTTCGTAAAAATTATTTATTTATTTATTTATTTTTTAACTTAAGTCTATTAGTTAGTAAATTATAGCCGTATCAATTATTTATTTTATGTCTTTGATGAGAAGTCTTGCACAAAATGAAAATGGTTCGATTGACAATTTTTATTTTTAACCACAATTTTGGAAGCCTTATTTTATTTATTTATTTATTTTTTATCAAAATATGTTTTTTTGTAAAGGTTTTAATGGTTGTTTGAGAATTACTTTACCCCATATTTTTTTTAAATCGATCTGAATAGGATTTATAGTCATACCTTCATAGTACCCCACGTGAAGTAAGTTGGCGGTGATTTTTATTTTATTTCATTTTATTTTTTATTAAAATAAAACCATTTTTTTTTTTTTTTTTTTTTTTTTTTTTTTTTTTTTTATAAAACCATCTCAGTGTAATACATAAGTGAACTGAACAGCTGTAGCAATTTTTACAATGGGAAAACTGTTGAGAGTAAGAGCATAATTTAAAGAAAACTAAAATTTTACCAATTTACTCTATCCTACCCTGCCTATACTGTGAACTTGGCTGCTATTTCCTACAAATCCGCTGTTATAAATTATATATACAGTGGCGGTTCTACATTAAGGGCCAGCGGGCACGGCCCCACCTAAATTTTTTCTCGATTAAAATAGTAATAATAATAATAATAATAATTTTGTTTTTTATAACTATTCAAAAACATATATACAAAATAACTACATCTAAGTTTTTCTTACTCTTCTTTCATTATCGTTTATTTGTCAATTTATTTTTTCAGCTGTCACAAATCACTAATGACTCCCCTTCCTTATCTAAGAGAATAGGGCCGTTACCAGCCGGCCCGAAATTGGCGTGTTTATTTGTACAGTTTATTCTACTAGAAAATCGGGTTGACATATTTGGCGACTAATTGCTTTATCAGTTTAAGCACGCTGTAATTTTCCCGTCGTTGGGCCAGCAGAGTCCTCTGGCCCTTTGGAACAAAACTATAGGGGAAAACACTGTCTGTTATACACGGGTAATATTTGGCGACTTCTGCATCACGCTTTTCTTTTCTTTTTTTTTTTTTTTTTCCTCATTAATTTTTCGGTGAATTTTTTAGAATTATATATGACAGTTTAAAATTTTAGTGTTTAAAAAAATAAATCTGGTAATAGTCAAAAATATTTTCTAGACTAGCATTTGAGATAAAAGCTTGTATAAGAATTTAAGACCTCTTTAACTAAAGTGTTTTGAATTTAAATGAGGGGGGGGGGGAATAAAAATAATATGCGATTTTTCCCCCTTCAGAATAGTGTATTAAAACTTTTATATAAATAAATTGTAAAATTTTTAGATAAATAATTGATGGATTTACATGGATAAATGGATTAAATAGCTGCATAAAATAGTGATTTATTATTATTATTAAAGGATTTTTCTTTTAAATGCGATTTAACAGAAATATCCGCAATATGTTTCTTTATTTTCTTTTCTTTCTTTCTTTCTTTTTTTTTTTTTTTAAGATGGTAGCCCGTTTTATATCTTTATGTATTGAAAGTTAATTTAAATTTTCTAAAATTAAGTGAGAAACATGTTTTTTTTTTTTTTTTTTTTTTTTTTTTTTTAATATGCATCCACATTACATTAATCATGACGTTTTAAATTCCAATAGATAAGAAATATGAATATAACGCTTGGAATTCTATAATTAAAAGATTTAGGGATATAATTAGCGTAAGCTAAATAATATTACATTCTGAGACATTTGAATTTAAATTTTAATGGTGTGCAGTGTTAGGGTTAAAGCCAGTTGACTAAAAGAGGGTCCTAGACCCGAGTGGTGTACTCTCTGTAGAAAGTGTTTCTAAGTGTTACATATCCCTTTTCATTTGAGTTTTGGAGAAAACCATAGTAAACTCCAAATGTATATGTCGACGAAAGCTATCTGGTATCGAACTTGGAAATTTCCATCTACTAGCTTCCAGATATTTAAATTTTGATATTCCATTGATCAGAACATTGCAGAATTTATCAATTGTATTTATAAAACTATTTTTGAGATAATTTTATGCAATGTTTTCCATAGTGTTAAATTCGCCATCATAAATATATATATAAAAAAAAAAATTCCGAAATTTTATATTACATCCCATTTTAATAATGTTTGTTTTCATGTTTGAATAATGAATAGTATTAAAGTTAAATTACGCATCATACGATGGATCGGGCCCCACCTGTGAAAATTTGCACGAGCCGCCACTGTATATATATATATACTAGCAGACCCGGCCACGCGTTGCTGTGGCTAAGTTATACGTTGAATTATATTGCAGCAAGCTAATTAATACAGTCAAATTAATATTTACGAATAAAGACGCAAACGTTGTAGCCAATTTAAAAACCCACAGGATTGAGATTTGAAGCTAAGGTCAAAATTTGAAAGCGATTGATACAAATTTTCGTACAGTTGATATTAAGCACAAATTAGTTTTATTGTAGGCTCTTATAAATTTTAATGGAGAAGTGATATATATTATTTCTTTTGCTACTTAGGATAAAAATGCTAAAATGACTAATATATAAATTAAATTATATTAAAATTCTATTAAAATAAAAGCATAAAAGAAGCAGACGATTTTAAAAATCAGTTTTTATGGATGAGTGAAATATAATATGTCTAAAGCTATTTTAGATTAAAATGCTAAAAAGACTAATATGTAATTTTATTTTTATTAAAATTCTATTAAAATAAAAGTACAAAAGAAGCAGACAATTTTAAAATAAATTTTTATGAAGGAGTGAAATTTAATATACGCCATAATGGATAATTTTACTATAAAATGACCTCATCATTTTAAATATTTTAAAGATGGCAACAACTATAGTTATAAAAAGGAAAACAATATGGCTAAACCAGAAAAATAAGTAAATTTGATAAATATTTTAAAACTTTAAAATAGGACATCTTATGAAATATTAGACATTTAAAGTAAATACATGTATCACTTTAAATAGAAAAAGATTTTGGAAAAGTTTAGTATATTTTAACGAACTGATGAGAAGGTTTTGAGTATGTTAAAGTTTTAATAGTAAATTCAAGTTAATAGAGATGGAAAACATTGAGGATTAAGATAAGAATAATTATAAGATTTAAAAAATAAAATAAAAAAAAAAAAAAAACTTTTTATATACCATGCTTTTAAATCTTAATATAGTAATAATATACTAATTAAAAGGAAATGATAAATATTCTATCATATTTTGAAGTCAAATTTGTTTTCAAATGTCTTAATAAAATATCTGATATAAGATACTAAGATGTTGTAGCGGAATAGATTTCATTTCTGTCATCCTTGGCGAAAAAAAGGATATCGCCAAATTATCTAGCGAACATTAAATTCCTTTCAAAAATCATGGTTATTTCAGCAACTTATATTAAAAGAGTAATGAATAATATGAAACAATATTTCGTACAATACATATTACATGTCATACATACGTACAATGAATAATACATATTACATTTAGTACAATACATATATCTGGCATGTATATTGTCGTGTTACGCTTTTGATCACCAAATGCAAAAAAAAAAAAAAAAAGAGGAAAAACGCCAAGGACGACAGAGTTTTGAATTTTAAAATTACAATTTTGTCAATTTGACAGCAAAATAACTCAATCTAACTCACACGATAACTAATACATATCTATACTATACCCAAATATAAGGATTGAAATCGGGAAATAAATTTTCTCGATTTTTAATAATTTTTTTCAAAAAATCCAATGGGCGATTAACATAGGATATCTTTTTCTTGCCTGCACAGACGGTCAGTGAGTCACACGTCACTTGCGTATAGAACTCATAGATATAGTGTAGTATATATAGAGTGATCATTGGGGAGAAAAAAGTGATTCCTTTTCACTTGGGAAAAGACGACGTTTTTGCCAAAATATGGCCGCCTTTCCCCGAGTGAATACACACGGGAGTACATACGAATATTTTAGCAAATAAAATTTATGAATAATTTATTTACCAAAGGTGAATGAAAAACTCCAGATACAATTTCAAATTCATATATTTTTTTTTTTCAAATACCTCTTAAAGGCGGATAACAACGCTTTGTTTTCGGCATCAAAAATCTTTGTACGATACGCAAGCGAAGTGTGACGCCACTGACCGTCCGTGGATATAAAAAAATTATTTCCTATGTTAAAATTTCCTATGTTAAAATTCCTAAAATTATTTCCTATGTTCCCCATTGATTTTTTTGTAAAAAATTATTAAAAATCCAGGAAAATTATTTCCCGATTTTAATCCCCATATTTGCGTATATATATGTATTAGTTATCATGTGCATGTTTTAGATTGAGTTATTTTGCTGTCAAACTGACAAAATTTTAATTTTAAACTTCAAAACTCTGTTGTACTTGGCGTTTTAGTATTTGGCGATCAAAAATGTATAAGTAAATATACATGCCAGATGTATATTTTATTAATATGCATTGTACGAAATATTGTTTTATATTATTCGTGACTCTCTTGATATAAGTTGTTAAAATAACCATGATTTTTGAAAGGAATTAAATTCGCCAGATAATTTGGCGATTTTTTTTTCTACCAAGGATGACCGATATCAAATCTATTCCGCTGCAACATATTAGTATCTTATGTCAGATACTTTATTTAGACATTTGAAAACAAATTTGACTTCAAATTATGATAGAATATTTACCATTTTCCTTTTAAATAGTATATTAGTTGGATATTTATTGTGTAAATATCACCTTTTGAAATAAAATGTTTATGTTTTCAATCGAATATGGAAGTTTGCATTTTTTTTTCTAGAGTTTTGAAATTTAAAATTCAAATTTTATCAATTTTACAACAAAAACAACTTAATTTAACGCATGCAGATGATAACTAATACATATCTATACCTAAATATGGGGATTAAAATCGGGAAATAATTTTCCTCGATTTTTAATAATTTTTTACCAAAAATCCAATGGGCTTTTAACATTGGAATTATTTTTCTTGCATCCATGAACGACCAGTGACGTCATCACTTCGCTTGCGTATAACATGGAGATGATAGATCTATATATATATATCTATGACAGAACTACATTAGCACTTTATCAATGTGTATAAAATATTTAAATTGATTATGACGTCAATTTTCGTGAGATGCATAATTTAACTTTTTATAATTTTTTAACGTTCACGTTTGATTAAATGTATTTATTTTTATGTCGAAAAAAAATGCACTCTTTTTTTTTTTTTTGGCAACAATTAAACTTATGGAACTCACAGATATTTTGGAGCAACTTTAATAAAGGTCTATAATTAACAAATAATTGCAATAAAACAATATTGTGACAATAAATTGAGATAAAAACTATCCTATCTCTCAAGTTGGACCAAACTGCACACAGTGTGCAAAATTTCATTAAAATCGGTTCCTTAGTTTAGGAGTTTACCCCGGACAAACATCGTGACACGTAATTTATATATATATACATATATATATATATATATATATATATATATATCAGGGCTGCCAACCTCTGGGAGCGCTAAAGTGTAGTTAACAAACAAGAAAAAGTGTAGTTTTAAGGTACAAAGTGTAGCCGCTAAAAAATAAGAAAATGCTTAAAATATATAAGCATAAAATCTTTTGTTTACATTAAGACTTACTTTCTAAAATTTATTGACTTTAACAATCAAACATACAAAATATCACTGCATTCTTTTAAAAATAACATTGCACACAAAATTTTTTCTGGAAATTATTGAAATACCTAACAACAATTAGATACAGTTTAACAGCATTTTGATCAGTCCTTTCATCAGTTGCCATCGAAAACGGCAAATGTTTCATATCGCCAACGATATCAGAACAGGATATTTTAGCAATGCATTTCAATAGGGCCCCCGTCTTTGTTCTACCGCTAGGACACTGTCTGGCGATTTTTGAATCCGGGAACATAGCTCTAAATAAATTTCCAGCATGATTTGCTGTAGAAATTGGAACATTATGTCACTTAGAAATGATGTAAAGAGCATTTCTGTTTTGGTAGTCTTTGATGCTGCATCACTTTTCACATAAAAACTGGATGGCAAAGGCTTTATCGTTGCTTTTTATTTTACTTAAACGCTTGTGTCAGCTTGTTGCAATATGACGCGAACAATCATAAAGTCCACGATGATTTACGCGAAAATTGCTATTACATATTGCACAATATGCCTCATGGGATGAATCTACAGAATGCAAACACGGCCACAGAATCTACAGAATTTGCAATCTACAGATTGTAGCAGAATACTCCGATAGAGATTTTTGATCAGGAATTTTTTTTTCTTCTTTGTATTATCATCATCATCGCACATTTTAACTAAAAATACTATTAAATAAAAAACTAAATAAATTTGTACACTCTTAAGCAAAAAATAAGAATAAATAAATACAGAAAAGCAAGTCTAGCCAACAACAAACGCACAACACCAAAAATCGAAAGTAAACAGATTAGACAAGCTCTAGCGATAGAAAAGGACTTCTCCAAACATCCAATCACCATGCGTACACAGTCACGCTATCGTCACAGTTTATGAGGAGGAAATGAAACAACCTATCAACCTCCGGAGTTTTCAAGCTACTTCATTCATAACAGCGATTTGGAAATACAGTGTGAAATCGTAGTTCGCTCGTTGTAAACAAGATGATGGTGGGGAAAGGAAAAGTGTAGCTTTAAGTATACGATGTGTAGAGTGTAGTAGAAGCAGGCTAAAGTGTAGTTACTACACCAAATGTGTAGTTGTTGGCAGCCCTGATATATGTATATATATATTATTATATTCTAAGCTATCTTGATCTATCGAATACACAAGATCTATTTAGAAGAAATCGGATTGTTAAAATACATATATGTGTGATAATTTTAATGTGCATTATTTCTACTATACATTTCTGACATTTTTCTGTGTTTCAGGAACAGTATAACAGAGTATGAACCAAAACATTTAAATGATTACTATAAGATAAATGATGACATTGATATATATATATATATATAATATTTAAATGTAGCATAATATTCTTCATAACTAGATTAATTTAAATGTGCGTATTAAATATTAATATTTATTTTCAATAGATTTGTCCCTTAATAGAATATGTAAAAGGAATACAATTCAGTCCAGGAAAATATATGTATATGTCTTGACTGCTAGATATTTCTTTTATCTGTGATATTTTCTAAAATTTTCTGATTGAAAAAATAAATAGATAAATAAATAGCAATAAAAATAAAAATAAATAAAATAGAATTAAAAAATAAATAAAATTGATAACTATAACTAAAAAATAAGTAAATAAATAAATAAATAATAATGTAAATAAAATAGAATGATGATTAACAAGTGAATTTATATATGAAAGTAGTAATAATAAAAATAAAAATAAAAAAAGATTACATTAGTTATTTCTAATAAATAAATAATTTATATTTTGAAGAAATATTCTTATTCCGTTTCACTCTTCGTTTCTTTCTCTGTTGACAGTTCTTCATAACTTATCAAGTGGATGTTATTCTGAGATGAAAAATGAATAAAATACTGAAAACTGAATTTTTCTTTTTAGATATTGGGACTCAATAAGTGTGTCAGCCCTACCATGTCAAAAACGAGTAACTGCATAAAATTAGTTTTCAAATTACATTGAAAAATACAAGCAAAATAAGTAGAAAGAAATGGATATAAATGCACATAAATTCTGAAAGTTCAAATGATATTTGCCAGAATATTTTTTAAGAAAGGCTTTTAAATTTTAATGAAATTTATATAATATTTAGAGGTAGGTAGAAGGCCGTAATATAATGTTATGTTGGAAAAGTGTTGGAATTAAAGTTAATTTAATTTGTGTGGGTCCTAGGATTGGTGTATTTTGTAGGGTCATTTATATTAACACTTTCACGTCCATATTTTTTCCTAATTTGAAAAGTAAGTCACGCTTTTGAAACCATTGTTTAACAACAGGATTTTTTTTTTTTTTTTTTTTTTTTTTTAACATTCAACATTTATACTGAGCTGTTAGTTAAATGATACAGTTGTACATATACGCCGACGGTAATAAGGGGTTAAAACTGGATACGTAAAATCCCTTCTTCATTTTCTCGAATGTGACATTTTACTGGAGAACATAAGCAGAAGCCTTAATGTTCATAATGACGCCAGATCGATGTCATTAGAGTGAAATTGTTAACCTAGTTAAATGGTATTTTAATATGTCGTTGATTGCTGTAAAATCAGATGTAATTTCTTATGCATTCCGGAGTGTTGCTAATGCACGAATTCCCCCTTCCCTTTTTTTAATAATAATTTTTTTCTTAATTAATCGCAGTTACATATACTGGAAAGAAATATGCTATAAAAATACGTTGCTTAGAAAAGCGTGCATAACATATTAATGAATAAATTCGAAATATTGTCTTTGACAAGTTGAGGCGATATAGCAGCGTCACCTATTGGCCGATAAGCATCCAAATCAAATTAGCATAATATCTCATAATGGACTTCTCCCGTATCAATTTTTGTTTGATGATACGCAATAAAACCTGAGAAATAGCCTTCCCTTAAATTGCCGAAATCGTTGTGTAGCAAGGCCACCTGTTGAGTAAATGATAGAGACTAATTTTTGTGCAGTTGCATCTACATATAAATTTATGTGCAATTCTGTGTAGTAGTTCCTGAGATATAGCCTTTCTTTAAATTTCAGAAATAGCAGCGCCCCCTTTTGACCTAGAAGCAATTAAATTGAAATAAGCATAATGTCTCATAATGGTCTTTTTATATATCAAGTTTTGATCGATTATACGCCATAGAACCAGGGATATAGCCCCCCATTGAATTGCGGAAATCGCTTAATAGCAGCGCCACCTGTTGAGAGGTTGACGCCAAAAGTTGATAGGCAGTAATGTAGGTGACAGTGCATCTACATATAAATTTATATGTAATTCTGAGCAGTAGTTTCAGAGACACAGTCTCCACAAAACTTTTGCTACACACACAAACAAAGACAGACACACATATTCTAAAAATGGTCAAATCGTTTTCTAGACCTCTCAAACGTGAAAATCCATTGAAAACCGGAAGTCAAAAATTTTTACGAATCCAATACTTCCTTGTATTAAATATAGAAGAAAGTAAAAAAAAAAAAAAAAAAGAAAAAAAGAAGAACCCTTAGAATACAAACATAAACATTATGATGTTACTGTTTTCCATAGTGCAGTAACATTTGAAGGATGTCATGACGTCACACCGATGAAATCGATTGTTGAATTGTGCTTATAATATCTTTGTGATTAAATTTATCATGTTTTATTAAAAATATGATTTATTAAAAGTAAAAAAAAAAAAAAAAAAAAAATCTTAGAATTTGGCACTTTTAAGCTACACAAACTTCAGGTTACTGACAAAACATATGTAAAATAATTGAACGGCATTAA
>CAWVNO010001760.1:0-27307 GCA_963930645.1 Salticus scenicus | reverse complement strand
AAAGCACGAGGGACCTGCCAAAGTTAAACCATTTGGCCAGGAGAGGCCCTTTTATGAAGGCATGTGCTCGATTTCGTCGCCAAATTTTTTTGTCGAATTTTACGCCCTCTCATTTTTAAAAGTCGATTCCACAGCAACTAATAGAGCTTTGCGATCGCAATCACTTCCAGAATGTGCAAAAGATATTCTAGTTTCATAACAGAACAGCAGGGACCTGCCAAAGTTAAACCATTTGGCCAGGAGAGCCCTTTTATGCAGACTTTTGCCATATTTCGATACCCAAAATTTTTGCGATTTTCACAGAATTTTTTTCAAAAGCCGATTCCAAAGCAACTAATAGAGCTTTGCGATCGCAATCACTTCCAGAATCTGTCCCACGAAGTCTACTTTCATGATAAAGCACGAGGGACCTGCCAAAGTTAAACCATTTGGCCAGGAGAGCCCTTTTATGAAGGCATGTGCTCGATTTCGTCGCCAAATTTTTTTGTCGAATTTTACGCCCTCTCATTTTTAAAAGTCGATTCCACAGCAACTAATAGAGCTTTGCGATCGCAATCACTTCCAGAATGTGCAAAAGATATTCTAGTTTCATAACAGAACAGCAGGGACCTGCCAAAGTTAAACCATTTGGCCAGGAGAGCCCTTTTATGCAGACTTTTGCCATATTTCGATACCCAAAATTTTTGCGATTTTCACAGAATTTTTTTCAAAAGCCGATTCCAAAGCAACTAATAGAGCTTTGCGATCGCAATCACTTCCAGAATCTGTCCCACGAAGTCTACTTTCATGATAAAGCACGAGGGACCTGCCAAAGTTAAACCATTTGGCCAGGAGAGCCCTTTTATGAAGGCATGTGCTCGATTTCGTCGCCAAATTTTTTTGTCGAATTTTACGCCCTCTCATTTTTAAAAGTCGATTCCACAGCAACTAATAGAGCTTTGCGATCGCAATCACTTCCAGAATGTGCAAAAGATATTCTAGTTTCATAACAGAACAGCAGGGACCTGCCAAAGTTAAACCATTTGGCCAGGAGAGCCCTTTTATGCAGACTTTTGCCATATTTCGATACCCAAAATTTTTGCGATTTTCACAGAATTTTTTTCAAAAGCCGATTCCAAAGCAACTAATAGAGCTTTGCGATCGCAATCACTTCCAGAATCTGTCCCACGAAGTCTACTTTCATGATAAAGCACGAGGGACCTGCCAAAGTTAAACCATTTGGCCAGGAGAGCCCTTTTATGAAGGCATGTGCTCGATTTCGTCGCCAAATTTTTTTGTCGAATTTTACGCCCTCTCATTTTTAAAAGTCGATTCCACAGCAACTAATAGAGCTTTGCGATCGCAATCACTTCCAGAATGTGCAAAAGATATTCTAGTTTCATAACAGAACAGCAGGGACCTGCCAAAGTTAAACCATTTGGCCAGGAGAGCCCTTTTATGCAGACTTTTGCCATATTTCGATACCCAAAATTTTTGCGATTTTCACAGAATTTTTTTCAAAAGCCGATTCCAAAGCAACTAATAGAGCTTTGCGATCGCAATCACTTCCAGAATCTGTCCCACGAAGTCTACTTTCATGATAAAGCACGAGGGACCTGCCAAAGTTAAACCATTTGGCCAGGAGAGCCCTTTTATGAAGGCATGTGCTCGATTTCGTCGCCAAATTTTTTTGTCGAATTTTACGCCCTCTCATTTTTAAAAGTCGATTCCACAGCAACTAATAGAGCTTTGCGATCGCAATCACTTCCAGAATGTGCAAAAGATATTCTAGTTTCATAACAGAACAGCAGGGACCTGCCAAAGTTAAACCATTTGGCCAGGAGAGCCCTTTTATGCAGACTTTTGCCATATTTCGATACCCAAAATTTTTGCGATTTTCACAGAATTTTTTTCAAAAGCCGATTCCAAAGCAACTAATAGAGCTTTGCGATCGCAATCACTTCCAGAATCTGTCCCACGAAGTCTACTTTCATGATAAAGCACGAGGGACCTGCCAAAGTTAAACCATTTGGCCAGGAGAGCCCTTTTATGAAGGCATGTGCTCGATTTCGTCGCCAAATTTTTTTGTCGAATTTTACGCCCTCTCATTTTTAAAAGTCGATTCCACAGCAACTAATAGAGCTTTGCGATCGCAATCACTTCCAGAATGTGCAAAAGATATTCTAGTTTCATAACAGAACAGCAGGGACCTGCCAAAGTTAAACCATTTGGCCAGGAGAGCCCTTTTATGCAGACTTTTGCCATATTTCGATACCCAAAATTTTTGCGATTTTCACAGAATTTTTTTCAAAAGCCGATTCCAAAGCAACTAATAGAGCTTTGCGATCGCAATCACTTCCAGAATCTGTCCCACGAAGTCTACTTTCATGATAAAGCACGAGGGACCTGCCAAAGTTAAACCATTTGGCCAGGAGAGCCCTTTTATGAAGGCATGTGCTCGATTTCGTCGCCAAATTTTTTTGTCGAATTTTACGCCCTCTCATTTTTAAAAGTCGATTCCACAGCAACTAATAGAGCTTTGCGATCGCAATCACTTCCAGAATGTGCAAAAGATATTCTAGTTTCATAACAGAACAGCAGGGACCTGCCAAAGTTAAACCATTTGGCCAGGAGAGCCCTTTTATGCAGACTTTTGCCATATTTCGATACCCAAAATTTTTGCGATTTTCACAGAATTTTTTTCAAAAGCCGATTCCAAAGCAACTAATAGAGCTTTGCGATCGCAATCACTTCCAGAATCTGTCCCACGAAGTCTACTTTCATGATAAAGCACGAGGGACCTGCCAAAGTTAAACCATTTGGCCAGGAGAGCCCTTTTATGAAGGCATGTGCTCGATTTCGTCGCCAAATTTTTTTGTCGAATTTTACGCCCTCTCATTTTTAAAAGTCGATTCCACAGCAACTAATAGAGCTTTGCGATCGCAATCACTTCCAGAATGTGCAAAAGATATTCTAGTTTCATAACAGAACAGCAGGGACCTGCCAAAGTTAAACCATTTGGCCAGGAGAGCCCTTTTATGCAGACTTTTGCCATATTTCGATACCCAAAATTTTTGCGATTTTCACAGAATTTTTTTCAAAAGCCGATTCCAAAGCAACTAATAGAGCTTTGCGATCGCAATCACTTCCAGAATCTGTCCCACGAAGTCTACTTTCATGATAAAGCACGAGGGACCTGCCAAAGTTAAACCATTTGGCCAGGAGAGCCCTTTTATGAAGGCATGTGCTCGATTTCGTCGCCAAATTTTTTTGTCGAATTTTACGCCCTCTCATTTTTAAAAGTCGATTCCACAGCAACTAATAGAGCTTTGCGATCGCAATCACTTCCAGAATGTGCAAAAGATATTCTAGTTTCATAACAGAACAGCAGGGACCTGCCAAAGTTAAACCATTTGGCCAGGAGAGCCCTTTTATGCAGACTTTTGCCATATTTCGATACCCAAAATTTTTGCGATTTTCACAGAATTTTTTTCAAAAGCCGATTCCAAAGCAACTAATAGAGCTTTGCGATCGCAATCACTTCCAGAATCTGTCCCACGAAGTCTACTTTCATGATAAAGCACGAGGGACCTGCCAAAGTTAAACCATTTGGCCAGGAGAGCCCTTTTATGAAGGCATGTGCTCGATTTCGTCGCCAAATTTTTTTGTCGAATTTTACGCCCTCTCATTTTTAAAAGTCGATTCCACAGCAACTAATAGAGCTTTGCGATCGCAATCACTTCCAGAATGTGCAAAAGATATTCTAGTTTCATAACAGAACAGCAGGGACCTGCCAAAGTTAAACCATTTGGCCAGGAGAGCCCTTTTATGCAGACTTTTGCCATATTTCGATACCCAAAATTTTTGCGATTTTCACAGAATTTTTTTCAAAAGCCGATTCCAAAGCAACTAATAGAGCTTTGCGATCGCAATCACTTCCAGAATCTGTCCCACGAAGTCTACTTTCATGATAAAGCACGAGGGACCTGCCAAAGTTAAACCATTTGGCCAGGAGAGCCCTTTTATGAAGGCATGTGCTCGATTTCGTCGCCAAATTTTTTTGTCGAATTTTACGCCCTCTCATTTTTAAAAGTCGATTCCACAGCAACTAATAGAGCTTTGCGATCGCAATCACTTCCAGAATGTGCAAAAGATATTCTAGTTTCATAACAGAACAGCAGGGACCTGCCAAAGTTAAACCATTTGGCCAGGAGAGCCCTTTTATGCAGACTTTTGCCATATTTCGATACCCAAAATTTTTGCGATTTTCACAGAATTTTTTTCAAAAGCCGATTCCAAAGCAACTAATAGAGCTTTGCGATCGCAATCACTTCCAGAATCTGTCCCACGAAGTCTACTTTCATGATAAAGCACGAGGGACCTGCCAAAGTTAAACCATTTGGCCAGGAGAGCCCTTTTATGAAGGCATGTGCTCGATTTCGTCGCCAAATTTTTTTGTCGAATTTTACGCCCTCTCATTTTTAAAAGTCGATTCCACAGCAACTAATAGAGCTTTGCGATCGCAATCACTTCCAGAATGTGCAAAAGATATTCTAGTTTCATAACAGAACAGCAGGGACCTGCCAAAGTTAAACCATTTGGCCAGGAGAGCCCTTTTATGCAGACTTTTGCCATATTTCGATACCCAAAATTTTTGCGATTTTCACAGAATTTTTTTCAAAAGCCGATTCCAAAGCAACTAATAGAGCTTTGCGATCGCAATCACTTCCAGAATCTGTCCCACGAAGTCTACTTTCATGATAAAGCACGAGGGACCTGCCAAAGTTAAACCATTTGGCCAGGAGAGCCCTTTTATGAAGGCATGTGCTCGATTTCGTCGCCAAATTTTTTTGTCGAATTTTACGCCCTCTCATTTTTAAAAGTCGATTCCACAGCAACTAATAGAGCTTTGCGATCGCAATCACTTCCAGAATGTGCAAAAGATATTCTAGTTTCATAACAGAACAGCAGGGACCTGCCAAAGTTAAACCATTTGGCCAGGAGAGCCCTTTTATGCAGACTTTTGCCATATTTCGATACCCAAAATTTTTGCGATTTTCACAGAATTTTTTTCAAAAGCCGATTCCAAAGCAACTAATAGAGCTTTGCGATCGCAATCACTTCCAGAATCTGTCCCACGAAGTCTACTTTCATGATAAAGCACGAGGGACCTGCCAAAGTTAAACCATTTGGCCAGGAGAGCCCTTTTATGAAGGCATGTGCTCGATTTCGTCGCCAAATTTTTTTGTCGAATTTTACGCCCTCTCATTTTTAAAAGTCGATTCCACAGCAACTAATAGAGCTTTGCGATCGCAATCACTTCCAGAATGTGCAAAAGATATTCTAGTTTCATAACAGAACAGCAGGGACCTGCCAAAGTTAAACCATTTGGCCAGGAGAGCCCTTTTATGCAGACTTTTGCCATATTTCGATACCCAAAATTTTTGCGATTTTCACAGAATTTTTTTCAAAAGCCGATTCCAAAGCAACTAATAGAGCTTTGCGATCGCAATCACTTCCAGAATCTGTCCCACGAAGTCTACTTTCATGATAAAGCACGAGGGACCTGCCAAAGTTAAACCATTTGGCCAGGAGAGCCCTTTTATGAAGGCATGTGCTCGATTTCGTCGCCAAATTTTTTTGTCGAATTTTACGCCCTCTCATTTTTAAAAGTCGATTCCACAGCAACTAATAGAGCTTTGCGATCGCAATCACTTCCAGAATGTGCAAAAGATATTCTAGTTTCATAACAGAACAGCAGGGACCTGCCAAAGTTAAACCATTTGGCCAGGAGAGCCCTTTTATGCAGACTTTTGCCATATTTCGATACCCAAAATTTTTGCGATTTTCACAGAATTTTTTTCAAAAGCCGATTCCAAAGCAACTAATAGAGCTTTGCGATCGCAATCACTTCCAGAATCTGTCCCACGAAGTCTACTTTCATGATAAAGCACGAGGGACCTGCCAAAGTTAAACCATTTGGCCAGGAGAGCCCTTTTATGAAGGCATGTGCTCGATTTCGTCGCCAAATTTTTTTGTCGAATTTTACGCCCTCTCATTTTTAAAAGTCGATTCCACAGCAACTAATAGAGCTTTGCGATCGCAATCACTTCCAGAATGTGCAAAAGATATTCTAGTTTCATAACAGAACAGCAGGGACCTGCCAAAGTTAAACCATTTGGCCAGGAGAGCCCTTTTATGCAGACTTTTGCCATATTTCGATACCCAAAATTTTTGCGATTTTCACAGAATTTTTTTCAAAAGCCGATTCCAAAGCAACTAATAGAGCTTTGCGATCGCAATCACTTCCAGAATCTGTCCCACGAAGTCTACTTTCATGATAAAGCACGAGGGACCTGCCAAAGTTAAACCATTTGGCCAGGAGAGCCCTTTTATGAAGGCATGTGCTCGATTTCGTCGCCAAATTTTTTTGTCGAATTTTACGCCCTCTCATTTTTAAAAGTCGATTCCACAGCAACTAATAGAGCTTTGCGATCGCAATCACTTCCAGAATGTGCAAAAGATATTCTAGTTTCATAACAGAACAGCAGGGACCTGCCAAAGTTAAACCATTTGGCCAGGAGAGCCCTTTTATGCAGACTTTTGCCATATTTCGATACCCAAAATTTTTGCGATTTTCACAGAATTTTTTTCAAAAGCCGATTCCAAAGCAACTAATAGAGCTTTGCGATCGCAATCACTTCCAGAATCTGTCCCACGAAGTCTACTTTCATGATAAAGCACGAGGGACCTGCCAAAGTTAAACCATTTGGCCAGGAGAGCCCTTTTATGAAGGCATGTGCTCGATTTCGTCGCCAAATTTTTTTGTCGAATTTTACGCCCTCTCATTTTTAAAAGTCGATTCCACAGCAACTAATAGAGCTTTGCGATCGCAATCACTTCCAGAATGTGCAAAAGATATTCTAGTTTCATAACAGAACAGCAGGGACCTGCCAAAGTTAAACCATTTGGCCAGGAGAGCCCTTTTATGCAGACTTTTGCCATATTTCGATACCCAAAATTTTTGCGATTTTCACAGAATTTTTTTCAAAAGCCGATTCCAAAGCAACTAATAGAGCTTTGCGATCGCAATCACTTCCAGAATCTGTCCCACGAAGTCTACTTTCATGATAAAGCACGAGGGACCTGCCAAAGTTAAACCATTTGGCCAGGAGAGCCCTTTTATGAAGGCATGTGCTCGATTTCGTCGCCAAATTTTTTTGTCGAATTTTACGCCCTCTCATTTTTAAAAGTCGATTCCACAGCAACTAATAGAGCTTTGCGATCGCAATCACTTCCAGAATGTGCAAAAGATATTCTAGTTTCATAACAGAACAGCAGGGACCTGCCAAAGTTAAACCATTTGGCCAGGAGAGCCCTTTTATGCAGACTTTTGCCATATTTCGATACCCAAAATTTTTGCGATTTTCACAGAATTTTTTTCAAAAGCCGATTCCAAAGCAACTAATAGAGCTTTGCGATCGCAATCACTTCCAGAATCTGTCCCACGAAGTCTACTTTCATGATAAAGCACGAGGGACCTGCCAAAGTTAAACCATTTGGCCAGGAGAGCCCTTTTATGAAGGCATGTGCTCGATTTCGTCGCCAAATTTTTTTGTCGAATTTTACGCCCTCTCATTTTTAAAAGTCGATTCCACAGCAACTAATAGAGCTTTGCGATCGCAATCACTTCCAGAATGTGCAAAAGATATTCTAGTTTCATAACAGAACAGCAGGGACCTGCCAAAGTTAAACCATTTGGCCAGGAGAGCCCTTTTATGCAGACTTTTGCCATATTTCGATACCCAAAATTTTTGCGATTTTCACAGAATTTTTTTCAAAAGCCGATTCCAAAGCAACTAATAGAGCTTTGCGATCGCAATCACTTCCAGAATCTGTCCCACGAAGTCTACTTTCATGATAAAGCACGAGGGACCTGCCAAAGTTAAACCATTTGGCCAGGAGAGCCCTTTTATGAAGGCATGTGCTCGATTTCGTCGCCAAATTTTTTTGTCGAATTTTACGCCCTCTCATTTTTAAAAGTCGATTCCACAGCAACTAATAGAGCTTTGCGATCGCAATCACTTCCAGAATGTGCAAAAGATATTCTAGTTTCATAACAGAACAGCAGGGACCTGCCAAAGTTAAACCATTTGGCCAGGAGAGCCCTTTTATGCAGACTTTTGCCATATTTCGATACCCAAAATTTTTGCGATTTTCACAGAATTTTTTTCAAAAGCCGATTCCAAAGCAACTAATAGAGCTTTGCGATCGCAATCACTTCCAGAATCTGTCCCACGAAGTCTACTTTCATGATAAAGCACGAGGGACCTGCCAAAGTTAAACCATTTGGCCAGGAGAGCCCTTTTATGAAGGCATGTGCTCGATTTCGTCGCCAAATTTTTTTGTCGAATTTTACGCCCTCTCATTTTTAAAAGTCGATTCCACAGCAACTAATAGAGCTTTGCGATCGCAATCACTTCCAGAATGTGCAAAAGATATTCTAGTTTCATAACAGAACAGCAGGGACCTGCCAAAGTTAAACCATTTGGCCAGGAGAGCCCTTTTATGCAGACTTTTGCCATATTTCGATACCCAAAATTTTTGCGATTTTCACAGAATTTTTTTCAAAAGCCGATTCCAAAGCAACTAATAGAGCTTTGCGATCGCAATCACTTCCAGAATCTGTCCCACGAAGTCTACTTTCATGATAAAGCACGAGGGACCTGCCAAAGTTAAACCATTTGGCCAGGAGAGCCCTTTTATGAAGGCATGTGCTCGATTTCGTCGCCAAATTTTTTTGTCGAATTTTACGCCCTCTCATTTTTAAAAGTCGATTCCACAGCAACTAATAGAGCTTTGCGATCGCAATCACTTCCAGAATGTGCAAAAGATATTCTAGTTTCATAACAGAACAGCAGGGACCTGCCAAAGTTAAACCATTTGGCCAGGAGAGCCCTTTTATGCAGACTTTTGCCATATTTCGATACCCAAAATTTTTGCGATTTTCACAGAATTTTTTTCAAAAGCCGATTCCAAAGCAACTAATAGAGCTTTGCGATCGCAATCACTTCCAGAATCTGTCCCACGAAGTCTACTTTCATGATAAAGCACGAGGGACCTGCCAAAGTTAAACCATTTGGCCAGGAGAGCCCTTTTATGAAGGCATGTGCTCGATTTCGTCGCCAAATTTTTTTGTCGAATTTTACGCCCTCTCATTTTTAAAAGTCGATTCCACAGCAACTAATAGAGCTTTGCGATCGCAATCACTTCCAGAATGTGCAAAAGATATTCTAGTTTCATAACAGAACAGCAGGGACCTGCCAAAGTTAAACCATTTGGCCAGGAGAGCCCTTTTATGCAGACTTTTGCCATATTTCGATACCCAAAATTTTTGCGATTTTCACAGAATTTTTTTCAAAAGCCGATTCCAAAGCAACTAATAGAGCTTTGCGATCGCAATCACTTCCAGAATCTGTCCCACGAAGTCTACTTTCATGATAAAGCACGAGGGACCTGCCAAAGTTAAACCATTTGGCCAGGAGAGCCCTTTTATGAAGGCATGTGCTCGATTTCGTCGCCAAATTTTTTTGTCGAATTTTACGCCCTCTCATTTTTAAAAGTCGATTCCACAGCAACTAATAGAGCTTTGCGATCGCAATCACTTCCAGAATGTGCAAAAGATATTCTAGTTTCATAACAGAACAGCAGGGACCTGCCAAAGTTAAACCATTTGGCCAGGAGAGCCCTTTTATGCAGACTTTTGCCATATTTCGATACCCAAAATTTTTGCGATTTTCACAGAATTTTTTTCAAAAGCCGATTCCAAAGCAACTAATAGAGCTTTGCGATCGCAATCACTTCCAGAATCTGTCCCACGAAGTCTACTTTCATGATAAAGCACGAGGGACCTGCCAAAGTTAAACCATTTGGCCAGGAGAGCCCTTTTATGAAGGCATGTGCTCGATTTCGTCGCCAAATTTTTTTGTCGAATTTTACGCCCTCTCATTTTTAAAAGTCGATTCCACAGCAACTAATAGAGCTTTGCGATCGCAATCACTTCCAGAATGTGCAAAAGATATTCTAGTTTCATAACAGAACAGCAGGGACCTGCCAAAGTTAAACCATTTGGCCAGGAGAGCCCTTTTATGCAGACTTTTGCCATATTTCGATACCCAAAATTTTTGCGATTTTCACAGAATTTTTTTCAAAAGCCGATTCCAAAGCAACTAATAGAGCTTTGCGATCGCAATCACTTCCAGAATCTGTCCCACGAAGTCTACTTTCATGATAAAGCACGAGGGACCTGCCAAAGTTAAACCATTTGGCCAGGAGAGCCCTTTTATGAAGGCATGTGCTCGATTTCGTCGCCAAATTTTTTTGTCGAATTTTACGCCCTCTCATTTTTAAAAGTCGATTCCACAGCAACTAATAGAGCTTTGCGATCGCAATCACTTCCAGAATGTGCAAAAGATATTCTAGTTTCATAACAGAACAGCAGGGACCTGCCAAAGTTAAACCATTTGGCCAGGAGAGCCCTTTTATGCAGACTTTTGCCATATTTCGATACCCAAAATTTTTGCGATTTTCACAGAATTTTTTTCAAAAGCCGATTCCAAAGCAACTAATAGAGCTTTGCGATCGCAATCACTTCCAGAATCTGTCCCACGAAGTCTACTTTCATGATAAAGCACGAGGGACCTGCCAAAGTTAAACCATTTGGCCAGGAGAGCCCTTTTATGAAGGCATGTGCTCGATTTCGTCGCCAAATTTTTTTGTCGAATTTTACGCCCTCTCATTTTTAAAAGTCGATTCCACAGCAACTAATAGAGCTTTGCGATCGCAATCACTTCCAGAATGTGCAAAAGATATTCTAGTTTCATAACAGAACAGCAGGGACCTGCCAAAGTTAAACCATTTGGCCAGGAGAGCCCTTTTATGCAGACTTTTGCCATATTTCGATACCCAAAATTTTTGCGATTTTCACAGAATTTTTTTCAAAAGCCGATTCCAAAGCAACTAATAGAGCTTTGCGATCGCAATCACTTCCAGAATCTGTCCCACGAAGTCTACTTTCATGATAAAGCACGAGGGACCTGCCAAAGTTAAACCATTTGGCCAGGAGAGCCCTTTTATGAAGGCATGTGCTCGATTTCGTCGCCAAATTTTTTTGTCGAATTTTACGCCCTCTCATTTTTAAAAGTCGATTCCACAGCAACTAATAGAGCTTTGCGATCGCAATCACTTCCAGAATGTGCAAAAGATATTCTAGTTTCATAACAGAACAGCAGGGACCTGCCAAAGTTAAACCATTTGGCCAGGAGAGCCCTTTTATGCAGACTTTTGCCATATTTCGATACCCAAAATTTTTGCGATTTTCACAGAATTTTTTTCAAAAGCCGATTCCAAAGCAACTAATAGAGCTTTGCGATCGCAATCACTTCCAGAATCTGTCCCACGAAGTCTACTTTCATGATAAAGCACGAGGGACCTGCCAAAGTTAAACCATTTGGCCAGGAGAGCCCTTTTATGAAGGCATGTGCTCGATTTCGTCGCCAAATTTTTTTGTCGAATTTTACGCCCTCTCATTTTTAAAAGTCGATTCCACAGCAACTAATAGAGCTTTGCGATCGCAATCACTTCCAGAATGTGCAAAAGATATTCTAGTTTCATAACAGAACAGCAGGGACCTGCCAAAGTTAAACCATTTGGCCAGGAGAGCCCTTTTATGCAGACTTTTGCCATATTTCGATACCCAAAATTTTTGCGATTTTCACAGAATTTTTTTCAAAAGCCGATTCCAAAGCAACTAATAGAGCTTTGCGATCGCAATCACTTCCAGAATCTGTCCCACGAAGTCTACTTTCATGATAAAGCACGAGGGACCTGCCAAAGTTAAACCATTTGGCCAGGAGAGCCCTTTTATGAAGGCATGTGCTCGATTTCGTCGCCAAATTTTTTTGTCGAATTTTACGCCCTCTCATTTTTAAAAGTCGATTCCACAGCAACTAATAGAGCTTTGCGATCGCAATCACTTCCAGAATGTGCAAAAGATATTCTAGTTTCATAACAGAACAGCAGGGACCTGCCAAAGTTAAACCATTTGGCCAGGAGAGCCCTTTTATGCAGACTTTTGCCATATTTCGATACCCAAAATTTTTGCGATTTTCACAGAATTTTTTTCAAAAGCCGATTCCAAAGCAACTAATAGAGCTTTGCGATCGCAATCACTTCCAGAATCTGTCCCACGAAGTCTACTTTCATGATAAAGCACGAGGGACCTGCCAAAGTTAAACCATTTGGCCAGGAGAGCCCTTTTATGAAGGCATGTGCTCGATTTCGTCGCCAAATTTTTTTGTCGAATTTTACGCCCTCTCATTTTTAAAAGTCGATTCCACAGCAACTAATAGAGCTTTGCGATCGCAATCACTTCCAGAATGTGCAAAAGATATTCTAGTTTCATAACAGAACAGCAGGGACCTGCCAAAGTTAAACCATTTGGCCAGGAGAGCCCTTTTATGCAGACTTTTGCCATATTTCGATACCCAAAATTTTTGCGATTTTCACAGAATTTTTTTCAAAAGCCGATTCCAAAGCAACTAATAGAGCTTTGCGATCGCAATCACTTCCAGAATCTGTCCCACGAAGTCTACTTTCATGATAAAGCACGAGGGACCTGCCAAAGTTAAACCATTTGGCCAGGAGAGCCCTTTTATGAAGGCATGTGCTCGATTTCGTCGCCAAATTTTTTTGTCGAATTTTACGCCCTCTCATTTTTAAAAGTCGATTCCACAGCAACTAATAGAGCTTTGCGATCGCAATCACTTCCAGAATGTGCAAAAGATATTCTAGTTTCATAACAGAACAGCAGGGACCTGCCAAAGTTAAACCATTTGGCCAGGAGAGCCCTTTTATGCAGACTTTTGCCATATTTCGATACCCAAAATTTTTGCGATTTTCACAGAATTTTTTTCAAAAGCCGATTCCAAAGCAACTAATAGAGCTTTGCGATCGCAATCACTTCCAGAATCTGTCCCACGAAGTCTACTTTCATGATAAAGCACGAGGGACCTGCCAAAGTTAAACCATTTGGCCAGGAGAGCCCTTTTATGAAGGCATGTGCTCGATTTCGTCGCCAAATTTTTTTGTCGAATTTTACGCCCTCTCATTTTTAAAAGTCGATTCCACAGCAACTAATAGAGCTTTGCGATCGCAATCACTTCCAGAATGTGCAAAAGATATTCTAGTTTCATAACAGAACAGCAGGGACCTGCCAAAGTTAAACCATTTGGCCAGGAGAGCCCTTTTATGCAGACTTTTGCCATATTTCGATACCCAAAATTTTTGCGATTTTCACAGAATTTTTTTCAAAAGCCGATTCCAAAGCAACTAATAGAGCTTTGCGATCGCAATCACTTCCAGAATCTGTCCCACGAAGTCTACTTTCATGATAAAGCACGAGGGACCTGCCAAAGTTAAACCATTTGGCCAGGAGAGCCCTTTTATGAAGGCATGTGCTCGATTTCGTCGCCAAATTTTTTTGTCGAATTTTACGCCCTCTCATTTTTAAAAGTCGATTCCACAGCAACTAATAGAGCTTTGCGATCGCAATCACTTCCAGAATGTGCAAAAGATATTCTAGTTTCATAACAGAACAGCAGGGACCTGCCAAAGTTAAACCATTTGGCCAGGAGAGCCCTTTTATGCAGACTTTTGCCATATTTCGATACCCAAAATTTTTGCGATTTTCACAGAATTTTTTTCAAAAGCCGATTCCAAAGCAACTAATAGAGCTTTGCGATCGCAATCACTTCCAGAATCTGTCCCACGAAGTCTACTTTCATGATAAAGCACGAGGGACCTGCCAAAGTTAAACCATTTGGCCAGGAGAGCCCTTTTATGAAGGCATGTGCTCGATTTCGTCGCCAAATTTTTTTGTCGAATTTTACGCCCTCTCATTTTTAAAAGTCGATTCCACAGCAACTAATAGAGCTTTGCGATCGCAATCACTTCCAGAATGTGCAAAAGATATTCTAGTTTCATAACAGAACAGCAGGGACCTGCCAAAGTTAAACCATTTGGCCAGGAGAGCCCTTTTATGCAGACTTTTGCCATATTTCGATACCCAAAATTTTTGCGATTTTCACAGAATTTTTTTCAAAAGCCGATTCCAAAGCAACTAATAGAGCTTTGCGATCGCAATCACTTCCAGAATCTGTCCCACGAAGTCTACTTTCATGATAAAGCACGAGGGACCTGCCAAAGTTAAACCATTTGGCCAGGAGAGCCCTTTTATGAAGGCATGTGCTCGATTTCGTCGCCAAATTTTTTTGTCGAATTTTACGCCCTCTCATTTTTAAAAGTCGATTCCACAGCAACTAATAGAGCTTTGCGATCGCAATCACTTCCAGAATGTGCAAAAGATATTCTAGTTTCATAACAGAACAGCAGGGACCTGCCAAAGTTAAACCATTTGGCCAGGAGAGCCCTTTTATGCAGACTTTTGCCATATTTCGATACCCAAAATTTTTGCGATTTTCACAGAATTTTTTTCAAAAGCCGATTCCAAAGCAACTAATAGAGCTTTGCGATCGCAATCACTTCCAGAATCTGTCCCACGAAGTCTACTTTCATGATAAAGCACGAGGGACCTGCCAAAGTTAAACCATTTGGCCAGGAGAGCCCTTTTATGAAGGCATGTGCTCGATTTCGTCGCCAAATTTTTTTGTCGAATTTTACGCCCTCTCATTTTTAAAAGTCGATTCCACAGCAACTAATAGAGCTTTGCGATCGCAATCACTTCCAGAATGTGCAAAAGATATTCTAGTTTCATAACAGAACAGCAGGGACCTGCCAAAGTTAAACCATTTGGCCAGGAGAGCCCTTTTATGCAGACTTTTGCCATATTTCGATACCCAAAATTTTTGCGATTTTCACAGAATTTTTTTCAAAAGCCGATTCCAAAGCAACTAATAGAGCTTTGCGATCGCAATCACTTCCAGAATCTGTCCCACGAAGTCTACTTTCATGATAAAGCACGAGGGACCTGCCAAAGTTAAACCATTTGGCCAGGAGAGCCCTTTTATGAAGGCATGTGCTCGATTTCGTCGCCAAATTTTTTTGTCGAATTTTACGCCCTCTCATTTTTAAAAGTCGATTCCACAGCAACTAATAGAGCTTTGCGATCGCAATCACTTCCAGAATGTGCAAAAGATATTCTAGTTTCATAACAGAACAGCAGGGACCTGCCAAAGTTAAACCATTTGGCCAGGAGAGCCCTTTTATGCAGACTTTTGCCATATTTCGATACCCAAAATTTTTGCGATTTTCACAGAATTTTTTTCAAAAGCCGATTCCAAAGCAACTAATAGAGCTTTGCGATCGCAATCACTTCCAGAATCTGTCCCACGAAGTCTACTTTCATGATAAAGCACGAGGGACCTGCCAAAGTTAAACCATTTGGCCAGGAGAGCCCTTTTATGAAGGCATGTGCTCGATTTCGTCGCCAAATTTTTTTGTCGAATTTTACGCCCTCTCATTTTTAAAAGTCGATTCCACAGCAACTAATAGAGCTTTGCGATCGCAATCACTTCCAGAATGTGCAAAAGATATTCTAGTTTCATAACAGAACAGCAGGGACCTGCCAAAGTTAAACCATTTGGCCAGGAGAGCCCTTTTATGACAGACTTTTGCCATATTTCGATACCCAAAATTTTTGCGATTTTCACAGAATTTTTTTCAAAAGCCGATTCCAAAGCAACTAATAGAGCTTTGCGATCGCAATCACTTCCAGAATCTGTCCCACGAAGTCTACTTTCATGATAAAGCACGAGGGACCTGCCAAAGTTAAACCATTTGGCCAGGAGAGCCCTTTTATGAAGGCATGTGCTCGATTTCGTCGCCAAATTTTTTTGTCGAATTTTACGCCCTCTCATTTTTAAAAGTCGATTCCACAGCAACTAATAGAGCTTTGCGATCGCAATCACTTCCAGAATGTGCAAAAGATATTCTAGTTTCATAACAGAACAGCAGGGACCTGCCAAAGTTAAACCATTTGGCCAGGAGAGCCCTTTTATGCAGACTTTTGCCATATTTCGATACCCAAAATTTTTGCGATTTTCACAGAATTTTTTTCAAAAGCCGATTCCAAAGCAACTAATAGAGCTTTGCGATCGCAATCACTTCCAGAATCTGTCCCACGAAGTCTACTTTCATGATAAAGCACGAGGGACCTGCCAAAGTTAAACCATTTGGCCAGGAGAGCCCTTTTATGAAGGCATGTGCTCGATTTCGTCGCCAAATTTTTTTGTCGAATTTTACGCCCTCTCATTTTTAAAAGTCGATTCCACAGCAACTAATAGAGCTTTGCGATCGCAATCACTTCCAGAATGTGCAAAAGATATTCTAGTTTCATAACAGAACAGCAGGGACCTGCCAAAGTTAAACCATTTGGCCAGGAGAGCCCTTTTATGCAGACTTTTGCCATATTTCGATACCCAAAATTTTTGCGATTTTCACAGAATTTTTTTCAAAAGCCGATTCCAAAGCAACTAATAGAGCTTTGCGATCGCAATCACTTCCAGAATCTGTCCCACGAAGTCTACTTTCATGATAAAGCACGAGGGACCTGCCAAAGTTAAACCATTTGGCCAGGAGAGCCCTTTTATGAAGGCATGTGCTCGATTTCGTCGCCAAATTTTTTTGTCGAATTTTACGCCCTCTCATTTTTAAAAGTCGATTCCACAGCAACTAATAGAGCTTTGCGATCGCAATCACTTCCAGAATGTGCAAAAGATATTCTAGTTTCATAACAGAACAGCAGGGACCTGCCAAAGTTAAACCATTTGGCCAGGAGAGCCCTTTTATGCAGACTTTTGCCATATTTCGATACCCAAAATTTTTGCGATTTTCACAGAATTTTTTTCAAAAGCCGATTCCAAAGCAACTAATAGAGCTTTGCGATCGCAATCACTTCCAGAATCTGTCCCACGAAGTCTACTTTCATGATAAAGCACGAGGGACCTGCCAAAGTTAAACCATTTGGCCAGGAGAGCCCTTTTATGAAGGCATGTGCTCGATTTCGTCGCCAAATTTTTTTGTCGAATTTTACGCCCTCTCATTTTTAAAAGTCGATTCCACAGCAACTAATAGAGCTTTGCGATCGCAATCACTTCCAGAATGTGCAAAAGATATTCTAGTTTCATAACAGAACAGCAGGGACCTGCCAAAGTTAAACCATTTGGCCAGGAGAGCCCTTTTATGCAGACTTTTGCCATATTTCGATACCCAAAATTTTTGCGATTTTCACAGAATTTTTTTCAAAAGCCGATTCCAAAGCAACTAATAGAGCTTTGCGATCGCAATCACTTCCAGAATCTGTCCCACGAAGTCTACTTTCATGATAAAGCACGAGGGACCTGCCAAAGTTAAACCATTTGGCCAGGAGAGCCCTTTTATGAAGGCATGTGCTCGATTTCGTCGCCAAATTTTTTTGTCGAATTTTACGCCCTCTCATTTTTAAAAGTCGATTCCACAGCAACTAATAGAGCTTTGCGATCGCAATCACTTCCAGAATGTGCAAAAGATATTCTAGTTTCATAACAGAACAGCAGGGACCTGCCAAAGTTAAACCATTTGGCCAGGAGAGCCCTTTTATGCAGACTTTTGCCATATTTCGATACCCAAAATTTTTGCGATTTTCACAGAATTTTTTTCAAAAGCCGATTCCAAAGCAACTAATAGAGCTTTGCGATCGCAATCACTTCCAGAATCTGTCCCACGAAGTCTACTTTCATGATAAAGCACGAGGGACCTGCCAAAGTTAAACCATTTGGCCAGGAGAGCCCTTTTATGAAGGCATGTGCTCGATTTCGTCGCCAAATTTTTTTGTCGAATTTTACGCCCTCTCATTTTTAAAAGTCGATTCCACAGCAACTAATAGAGCTTTGCGATCGCAATCACTTCCAGAATGTGCAAAAGATATTCTAGTTTCATAACAGAACAGCAGGGACCTGCCAAAGTTAAACCATTTGGCCAGGAGAGCCCTTTTATGCAGACTTTTGCCATATTTCGATACCCAAAATTTTTGCGATTTTCACAGAATTTTTTTCAAAAGCCGATTCCAAAGCAACTAATAGAGCTTTGCGATCGCAATCACTTCCAGAATCTGTCCCACGAAGTCTACTTTCATGATAAAGCACGAGGGACCTGCCAAAGTTAAACCATTTGGCCAGGAGAGCCCTTTTATGAAGGCATGTGCTCGATTTCGTCGCCAAATTTTTTTGTCGAATTTTACGCCCTCTCATTTTTAAAAGTCGATTCCACAGCAACTAATAGAGCTTTGCGATCGCAATCACTTCCAGAATGTGCAAAAGATATTCTAGTTTCATAACAGAACAGCAGGGACCTGCCAAAGTTAAACCATTTGGCCAGGAGAGCCCTTTTATGCAGACTTTTGCCATATTTCGATACCCAAAATTTTTGCGATTTTCACAGAATTTTTTTCAAAAGCCGATTCCAAAGCAACTAATAGAGCTTTGCGATCGCAATCACTTCCAGAATCTGTCCCACGAAGTCTACTTTCATGATAAAGCACGAGGGACCTGCCAAAGTTAAACCATTTGGCCAGGAGAGCCCTTTTATGAAGGCATGTGCTCGATTTCGTCGCCAAATTTTTTTGTCGAATTTTACGCCCTCTCATTTTTAAAAGTCGATTCCACAGCAACTAATAGAGCTTTGCGATCGCAATCACTTCCAGAATGTGCAAAAGATATTCTAGTTTCATAACAGAACAGCAGGGACCTGCCAAAGTTAAACCATTTGGCCAGGAGAGCCCTTTTATGCAGACTTTTGCCATATTTCGATACCCAAAATTTTTGCGATTTTCACAGAATTTTTTTCAAAAGCCGATTCCAAAGCAACTAATAGAGCTTTGCGATCGCAATCACTTCCAGAATCTGTCCCACGAAGTCTACTTTCATGATAAAGCACGAGGGACCTGCCAAAGTTAAACCATTTGGCCAGGAGAGCCCTTTTATGAAGGCATGTGCTCGATTTCGTCGCCAAATTTTTTTGTCGAATTTTACGCCCTCTCATTTTTAAAAGTCGATTCCACAGCAACTAATAGAGCTTTGCGATCGCAATCACTTCCAGAATGTGCAAAAGATATTCTAGTTTCATAACAGAACAGCAGGGACCTGCCAAAGTTAAACCATTTGGCCAGGAGAGCCCTTTTATGCAGACTTTTGCCATATTTCGATACCCAAAATTTTTGCGATTTTCACAGAATTTTTTTCAAAAGCCGATTCCAAAGCAACTAATAGAGCTTTGCGATCGCAATCACTTCCAGAATCTGTCCCACGAAGTCTACTTTCATGATAAAGCACGAGGGACCTGCCAAAGTTAAACCATTTGGCCAGGAGAGCCCTTTTATGAAGGCATGTGCTCGATTTCGTCGCCAAATTTTTTTGTCGAATTTTACGCCCTCTCATTTTTAAAAGTCGATTCCACAGCAACTAATAGAGCTTTGCGATCGCAATCACTTCCAGAATGTGCAAAAGATATTCTAGTTTCATAACAGAACAGCAGGGACCTGCCAAAGTTAAACCATTTGGCCAGGAGAGCCCTTTTATGCAGACTTTTGCCATATTTCGATACCCAAAATTTTTGCGATTTTCACAGAATTTTTTTCAAAAGCCGATTCCAAAGCAACTAATAGAGCTTTGCGATCGCAATCACTTCCAGAATCTGTCCCACGAAGTCTACTTTCATGATAAAGCACGAGGGACCTGCCAAAGTTAAACCATTTGGCCAGGAGAGCCCTTTTATGAAGGCATGTGCTCGATTTCGTCGCCAAATTTTTTTGTCGAATTTTACGCCCTCTCATTTTTAAAAGTCGATTCCACAGCAACTAATAGAGCTTTGCGATCGCAATCACTTCCAGAATGTGCAAAAGATATTCTAGTTTCATAACAGAACAGCAGGGACCTGCCAAAGTTAAACCATTTGGCCAGGAGAGCCCTTTTATGCAGACTTTTGCCATATTTCGATACCCAAAATTTTTGCGATTTTCACAGAATTTTTTTCAAAAGCCGATTCCAAAGCAACTAATAGAGCTTTGCGATCGCAATCACTTCCAGAATCTGTCCCACGAAGTCTACTTTCATGATAAAGCACGAGGGACCTGCCAAAGTTAAACCATTTGGCCAGGAGAGCCCTTTTATGAAGGCATGTGCTCGATTTCGTCGCCAAATTTTTTTGTCGAATTTTACGCCCTCTCATTTTTAAAAGTCGATTCCACAGCAACTAATAGAGCTTTGCGATCGCAATCACTTCCAGAATGTGCAAAAGATATTCTAGTTTCATAACAGAACAGCAGGGACCTGCCAAAGTTAAACCATTTGGCCAGGAGAGCCCTTTTATGCAGACTTTTGCCATATTTCGATACCCAAAATTTTTGCGATTTTCACAGAATTTTTTTCAAAAGCCGATTCCAAAGCAACTAATAGAGCTTTGCGATCGCAATCACTTCCAGAATCTGTCCCACGAAGTCTACTTTCATGATAAAGCACGAGGGACCTGCCAAAGTTAAACCATTTGGCCAGGAGAGCCCTTTTATGAAGGCATGTGCTCGATTTCGTCGCCAAATTTTTTTGTCGAATTTTACGCCCTCTCATTTTTAAAAGTCGATTCCACAGCAACTAATAGAGCTTTGCGATCGCAATCACTTCCAGAATGTGCAAAAGATATTCTAGTTTCATAACAGAACAGCAGGGACCTGCCAAAGTTAAACCATTTGGCCAGGAGAGCCCTTTTATGCAGACTTTTGCCATATTTCGATACCCAAAATTTTTGCGATTTTCACAGAATTTTTTTCAAAAGCCGATTCCAAAGCAACTAATAGAGCTTTGCGATCGCAATCACTTCCAGAATCTGTCCCACGAAGTCTACTTTCATGATAAAGCACGAGGGACCTGCCAAAGTTAAACCATTTGGCCAGGAGAGCCCTTTTATGAAGGCATGTGCTCGATTTCGTCGCCAAATTTTTTTGTCGAATTTTACGCCCTCTCATTTTTAAAAGTCGATTCCACAGCAACTAATAGAGCTTTGCGATCGCAATCACTTCCAGAATGTGCAAAAGATATTCTAGTTTCATAACAGAACAGCAGGGACCTGCCAAAGTTAAACCATTTGGCCAGGAGAGCCCTTTTATGCAGACTTTTGCCATATTTCGATACCCAAAATTTTTGCGATTTTCACAGAATTTTTTTCAAAAGCCGATTCCAAAGCAACTAATAGAGCTTTGCGATCGCAATCACTTCCAGAATCTGTCCCACGAAGTCTACTTTCATGATAAAGCACGAGGGACCTGCCAAAGTTAAACCATTTGGCCAGGAGAGCCCTTTTATGAAGGCATGTGCTCGATTTCGTCGCCAAATTTTTTTGTCGAATTTTACGCCCTCTCATTTTTAAAAGTCGATTCCACAGCAACTAATAGAGCTTTGCGATCGCAATCACTTCCAGAATGTGCAAAAGATATTCTAGTTTCATAACAGAACAGCAGGGACCTGCCAAAGTTAAACCATTTGGCCAGGAGAGCCCTTTTATGCAGACTTTTGCCATATTTCGATACCCAAAATTTTTGCGATTTTCACAGAATTTTTTTCAAAAGCCGATTCCAAAGCAACTAATAGAGCTTTGCGATCGCAATCACTTCCAGAATCTGTCCCACGAAGTCTACTTTCATGATAAAGCACGAGGGACCTGCCAAAGTTAAACCATTTGGCCAGGAGAGCCCTTTTATGAAGGCATGTGCTCGATTTCGTCGCCAAATTTTTTTGTCGAATTTTACGCCCTCTCATTTTTAAAAGTCGATTCCACAGCAACTAATAGAGCTTTGCGATCGCAATCACTTCCAGAATGTGCAAAAGATATTCTAGTTTCATAACAGAACAGCAGGGACCTGCCAAAGTTAAACCATTTGGCCAGGAGAGCCCTTTTATGCAGACTTTTGCCATATTTCGATACCCAAAATTTTTGCGATTTTCACAGAATTTTTTTCAAAAGCCGATTCCAAAGCAACTAATAGAGCTTTGCGATCGCAATCACTTCCAGAATCTGTCCCACGAAGTCTACTTTCATGATAAAGCACGAGGGACCTGCCAAAGTTAAACCATTTGGCCAGGAGAGCCCTTTTATGAAGGCATGTGCTCGATTTCGTCGCCAAATTTTTTTGTCGAATTTTACGCCCTCTCATTTTTAAAAGTCGATTCCACAGCAACTAATAGAGCTTTGCGATCGCAATCACTTCCAGAATGTGCAAAAGATATTCTAGTTTCATAACAGAACAGCAGGGACCTGCCAAAGTTAAACCATTTGGCCAGGAGAGCCCTTTTATGCAGACTTTTGCCATATTTCGATACCCAAAATTTTTGCGATTTTCACAGAATTTTTTTCAAAAGCCGATTCCAAAGCAACTAATAGAGCTTTGCGATCGCAATCACTTCCAGAATCTGTCCCACGAAGTCTACTTTCATGATAAAGCACGAGGGACCTGCCAAAGTTAAACCATTTGGCCAGGAGAGCCCTTTTATGAAGGCATGTGCTCGATTTCGTCGCCAAATTTTTTTGTCGAATTTTACGCCCTCTCATTTTTAAAAGTCGATTCCACAGCAACTAATAGAGCTTTGCGATCGCAATCACTTCCAGAATGTGCAAAAGATATTCTAGTTTCATAACAGAACAGCAGGGACCTGCCAAAGTTAAACCATTTGGCCAGGAGAGCCCTTTTATGCAGACTTTTGCCATATTTCGATACCCAAAATTTTTGCGATTTTCACAGAATTTTTTCAAAAGCCGATTCCAAAGCAACTAATAGAGCTTTGCGATCGCAATCACTTCCAGAATCTGTCCCACGAAGTCTACTTTCATGATAAAGCACGAGGGACCTGCCAAAGTTAAACCATTTGGCCAGGAGAGCCCTTTTATGAAGGCATGTGCTCGATTTCGTCGCCAAATTTTTTTGTCGAATTTTACGCCCTCTCATTTTTAAAAGTCGATTCCACAGCAACTAATAGAGCTTTGCGATCGCAATCACTTCCAGAATGTGCAAAAGATATTCTAGTTTCATAACAGAACAGCAGGGACCTGCCAAAGTTAAACCATTTGGCCAGGAGAGCCCTTTTATGCAGACTTTTGCCATATTTCGATACCCAAAATTTTTGCGATTTTCACAGAATTTTTTTCAAAAGCCGATTCCAAAGCAACTAATAGAGCTTTGCGATCGCAATCACTTCCAGAATCTGTCCCACGAAGTCTACTTTCATGATAAAGCACGAGGGACCTGCCAAAGTTAAACCATTTGGCCAGGAGAGCCCTTTTATGAAGGCATGTGCTCGATTTCGTCGCCAAATTTTTTTGTCGAATTTTACGCCCTCTCATTTTTAAAAGTCGATTCCACAGCAACTAATAGAGCTTTGCGATCGCAATCACTTCCAGAATGTGCAAAAGATATTCTAGTTTCATAACAGAACAGCAGGGACCTGCCAAAGTTAAACCATTTGGCCAGGAGAGCCCTTTTATGCAGACTTTTGCCATATTTCGATACCCAAAATTTTTGCGATTTTCACAGAATTTTTTTCAAAAGCCGATTCCAAAGCAACTAATAGAGCTTTGCGATCGCAATCACTTCCAGAATCTGTCCCACGAAGTCTACTTTCATGATAAAGCACGAGGGACCTGCCAAAGTTAAACCATTTGGCCAGGAGAGCCCTTTTATGAAGGCATGTGCTCGATTTCGTCGCCAAATTTTTTTGTCGAATTTTACGCCCTCTCATTTTTAAAAGTCGATTCCACAGCAACTAATAGAGCTTTGCGATCGCAATCACTTCCAGAATGTGCAAAAGATATTCTAGTTTCATAACAGAACAGCAGGGACCTGCCAAAGTTAAACCATTTGGCCAGGAGAGCCCTTTTATGCAGACTTTTGCCATATTTCGATACCCAAAATTTTTGCGATTTTCACAGAATTTTTTTCAAAAGCCGATTCCAAAGCAACTAATAGAGCTTTGCGATCGCAATCACTTCCAGAATCTGTCCCACGAAGTCTACTTTCATGATAAAGCACGAGGGACCTGCCAAAGTTAAACCATTTGGCCAGGAGAGCCCTTTTATGAAGGCATGTGCTCGATTTCGTCGCCAAATTTTTTTGTCGAATTTTACGCCCTCTCATTTTTAAAAGTCGATTCCACAGCAACTAATAGAGCTTTGCGATCGCAATCACTTCCAGAATGTGCAAAAGATATTCTAGTTTCATAACAGAACAGCAGGGACCTGCCAAAGTTAAACCATTTGGCCAGGAGAGCCCTTTTATGCAGACTTTTGCCATATTTCGATACCCAAAATTTTTGCGATTTTCACAGAATTTTTTTCAAAAGCCGATTCCAAAGCAACTAATAGAGCTTTGCGATCGCAATCACTTCCAGAATCTGTCCCACGAAGTCTACTTTCATGATAAAGCACGAGGGACCTGCCAAAGTTAAACCATTTGGCCAGGAGAGCCCTTTTATGAAGGCATGTGCTCGATTTCGTCGCCAAATTTTTTTGTCGAATTTTACGCCCTCTCATTTTTAAAAGTCGATTCCACAGCAACTAATAGAGCTTTGCGATCGCAATCACTTCCAGAATGTGCAAAAGATATTCTAGTTTCATAACAGAACAGCAGGGACCTGCCAAAGTTAAACCATTTGGCCAGGAGAGCCCTTTTATGCAGACTTTTGCCATATTTCGATACCCAAAATTTTTGCGATTTTCACAGAATTTTTTTCAAAAGCCGATTCCAAAGCAACTAATAGAGCTTTGCGATCGCAATCACTTCCAGAATCTGTCCCACGAAGTCTACTTTCATGATAAAGCACGAGGGACCTGCCAAAGTTAAAACCATTTGGCCAGGAGAGCCCTTTTATGAAGGCATGTGCTCGATTTCGTCGCCAAATTTTTTTGTCGAATTTTACGCCCTCTCATTTTTAAAAGTCGATTCCACAGCAACTAATAGAGCTTTGCGATCGCAATCACTTCCAGAATGTGCAAAAGATATTCTAGTTTCATAACAGAACAGCAGGGACCTGCCAAAGTTAAACCATTTGGCCAGGAGAGCCCTTTTATGCAGACTTTTGCCATATTTCGATACCCAAAATTTTTGCGATTTTCACAGAATTTTTTTCAAAAGCCGATTCCAAAGCAACTAATAGAGCTTTGCGATCGCAATCACTTCCAGAATCTGTCCCACGAAGTCTACTTTCATGATAAAGCACGAGGGACCTGCCAAAGTTAAACCATTTGGCCAGGAGAGCCCTTTTATGAAGGCATGTGCTCGATTTCGTCGCCAAATTTTTTTGTCGAATTTTACGCCCTCTCATTTTTAAAAGTCGATTCCACAGCAACTAATAGAGCTTTGCGATCGCAATCACTTCCAGAATGTGCAAAAGATATTCTAGTTTCATAACAGAACAGCAGGGACCTGCCAAAGTTAAACCATTTGGCCAGGAGAGCCCTTTTATGCAGACTTTTGCCATATTTCGATACCCAAAATTTTTGCGATTTTCACAGAATTTTTTCAAAAGCCGATTCCAAAGCAACTAATAGAGCTTTGCGATCGCAATCACTTCCAGAATCTGTCCCACGAAGTCTACTTTCATGATAAAGCACGAGGGACCTGCCAAAGTTAAACCATTTGGCCAGGAGAGCCCTTTTATGAAGGCATGTGCTCGATTTCGTCGCCAAATTTTTTTGTCGAATTTTACGCCCTCTCATTTTTAAAAGTCGATTCCACAGCAACTAATAGAGCTTTGCGATCGCAATCACTTCCAGAATGTGCAAAAGATATTCTAGTTTCATAACAGAACAGCAGGGACCTGCCAAAGTTAAACCATTTGGCCAGGAGAGCCCTTTTATGCAGACTTTTGCCATATTTCGATACCCAAAATTTTTGCGATTTTCACAGAATTTTTTTCAAAAGCCGATTCCAAAGCAACTAATAGAGCTTTGCGATCGCAATCACTTCCAGAATCTGTCCCACGAAGTCTACTTTCATGATAAAGCACGAGGGACCTGCCAAAGTTAAACCATTTGGCCAGGAGAGCCCTTTTATGAAGGCATGTGCTCGATTTCGTCGCCAAATTTTTTTGTCGAATTTTACGCCCTCTCATTTTTAAAAGTCGATTCCACAGCAACTAATAGAGCTTTGCGATCGCAATCACTTCCAGAATGTGCAAAAGATATTCTAGTTTCATAACAGAACAGCAGGGACCTGCCAAAGTTAAACCATTTGGCCAGGAGAGCCCTTTTATGCAGACTTTTGCCATATTTCGATACCCAAAATTTTTGCGATTTTCACAGAATTTTTTTCAAAAGCCGATTCCAAAGCAACTAATAGAGCTTTGCGATCGCAATCACTTCCAGAATCTGTCCCACGAAGTCTACTTTCATGATAAAGCACGAGGGACCTGCCAAAGTTAAACCATTTGGCCAGGAGAGCCCTTTTATGAAGGCATGTGCTCGATTTCGTCGCCAAATTTTTTTGTCGAATTTTACGCCCTCTCATTTTTAAAAGTCGATTCCA
Source organism: Salticus scenicus (assembly GCA_963930645.1). Classification (NCBI taxonomy): domain Eukaryota; kingdom Metazoa; phylum Arthropoda; class Arachnida; order Araneae; family Salticidae; genus Salticus; species Salticus scenicus. The sequence goes on along the minus strand of CAWVNO010001760.1, from coordinate 711 downwards.
CAGCAACTAATAGAGCTTTGCGATCGCAATCACTTCCAGAATGTGCAAAAGATATTCTAGTTTCATAACAGAACAGCAGGGACCTGCCAAAGTTAAACCATTTGGCCAGGAGAGCCCTTTTATGCAGACTTTTGCCATATTTCGATACCCAAAATTTTTGCGATTTTCACAGAATTTTTTTCAAAAGCCGATTCCAAAGCAACTAATAGAGCTTTGCGATCGCAATCACTTCCAGAATCTGTCCCACGAAGTCTACTTTCATGATAAAGCACGAGGGACCTGCCAAAGTTAAACCATTTGGCCAGGAGAGCCCTTTTATGAAGGCATGTGCTCGATTCGTCGCCAAATTTTTTTGTCGAATTTTACGCCCTTCTCATTTTTAAAAGTCGATTCCACAGCAACTAATAGAGCTTTGCGATCGCAATCACTTCCAGAATGTGCAAAAGATATTCTAGTTTCATAACAGAACAGCAGGGACCTGCCAAAGTTAAACCATTTGGCCAGGAGAGCCCTTTTATGCAGACTTTTGCCATATTTCGATACCCAAAATTTTTGCGATTTTCACAGAATTTTTTTCAAAGCCGATTCCAAAGCAACTAATAGAGCTTTGCGATCGCAATCACTTCCAGAATCTGTCCCACGAAGTCTACTTTCATGATAAAGCACGAGGGACCTGCCAAAGTTAAACCATTTGGCCAGGAGAGCCCTTTT
>CAWVNO010001759.1:0-30529 GCA_963930645.1 Salticus scenicus | reverse complement strand
CTGCCCCACGAAGTCTACTTTCATAACAGAACAGCAGGGACCTGCCAAAGTTAAACCATTTGGCCAGGAGAGCCCTTTTATGAAGGCATGTGCTCGATATCGTCGCCAAATTTTTTTGGGGAATTTTACGCCCTCTCATTTTCAAAAGTCGATTCCAAAGCAACGAATAGAGCTTTGCGATCGCAATCACTTCCAGAATCTGCAAAAGATATTCTAGTTTCATAACAGAACAGCAGGGACCTGCCAAAGTTAAACCATTTGGCCAGGAGAGCCCTTTTATGCAGACTTTGCCCGATTTCGATACCCAAAATTTTTGCGATTTTCACAGAATTTTTTTCAAAAGCCGATTCCAAAGCAACCAATAGAGCTTTGCGATCGCAATCACTTCCAGAATCTGCCCCACGAAGTCTACTTTCATAACAGAACAGCAGGGACCTGCCAAAGTTAAACCATTTGGCCAGGAGAGCCCTTTTATGAAGGCATGTGCTCGATATCGTCGCCAAATTTTTTTGGGGAATTTTACGCCCTCTCATTTTCAAAAGTCGATTCCAAAGCAACGAATAGAGCTTTGCGATCGCAATCACTTCCAGAATCTGCAAAAGATATTCTAGTTTCATAACAGAACAGCAGGGACCTGCCAAAGTTAAACCATTTGGCCAGGAGAGCCCTTTTATGCAGACTTTGCCCGATTTCGATACCCAAAATTTTTGCGATTTTCACAGAATTTTTTTCAAAAGCCGATTCCAAAGCAACCAATAGAGCTTTGCGATCGCAATCACTTCCAGAATCTGCCCCACGAAGTCTACTTTCATAACAGAACAGCAGGGACCTGCCAAAGTTAAACCATTTGGCCAGGAGAGCCCTTTTATGAAGGCATGTGCTCGATATCGTCGCCAAATTTTTTTGGGGAATTTTACGCCCTCTCATTTTCAAAAGTCGATTCCAAAGCAACGAATAGAGCTTTGCGATCGCAATCACTTCCAGAATCTGCAAAAGATATTCTAGTTTCATAACAGAACAGCAGGGACCTGCCAAAGTTAAACCATTTGGCCAGGAGAGCCCTTTTATGCAGACTTTGCCCGATTTCGATACCCAAAATTTTTGCGATTTTCACAGAATTTTTTTCAAAAGCCGATTCCAAAGCAACCAATAGAGCTTTGCGATCGCAATCACTTCCAGAATCTGCCCCACGAAGTCTACTTTCATAACAGAACAGCAGGGACCTGCCAAAGTTAAACCATTTGGCCAGGAGAGCCCTTTTATGAAGGCATGTGCTCGATATCGTCGCCAAATTTTTTTGGGGAATTTTACGCCCTCTCATTTTCAAAAGTCGATTCCAAAGCAACGAATAGAGCTTTGCGATCGCAATCACTTCCAGAATCTGCAAAAGATATTCTAGTTTCATAACAGAACAGCAGGGACCTGCCAAAGTTAAACCATTTGGCCAGGAGAGCCCTTTTATGCAGACTTTGCCCGATTTCGATACCCAAAATTTTTGCGATTTTCACAGAATTTTTTTCAAAAGCCGATTCCAAAGCAACCAATAGAGCTTTGCGATCGCAATCACTTCCAGAATCTGCCCCACGAAGTCTACTTTCATAACAGAACAGCAGGGACCTGCCAAAGTTAAACCATTTGGCCAGGAGAGCCCTTTTATGAAGGCATGTGCTCGATATCGTCGCCAAATTTTTTTGGGGAATTTTACGCCCTCTCATTTTCAAAAGTCGATTCCAAAGCAACGAATAGAGCTTTGCGATCGCAATCACTTCCAGAATCTGCAAAAGATATTCTAGTTTCATAAAAGAACAGCAGGGACCTGCCAAAGTTAAACCATTTGGCCAGGAGAGCCCTTTTATGCAGACTTTGCCCGATTTCGATACCCAAAATTTTTGCGATTTTCACAGAATTTTTTTCAAAAGCCGATTCCAAAGCAACCAATAGAGCTTTGCGATCGCAATCACTTCCAGAATCTGCCCCACGAAGTCTACTTTCATAACAGAACAGCAGGGACCTGCCAAAGTTAAACCATTTGGCCAGGAGAGCCCTTTTATGAAGGCATGTGCTCGATATCGTCGCCAAATTTTTTTGGGGAATTTTACGCCCTCTCATTTTCAAAAGTCGATTCCAAAGCAACGAATAGAGCTTTGCGATCGCAATCACTTCCAGAATCTGCAAAAGATATTCTAGTTTCATAACAGAACAGCAGGGACCTGCCAAAGTTAAACCATTTGGCCAGGAGAGCCCTTTTATGCAGACTTTGCCCGATTTCGATACCCAAAATTTTTGCGATTTTCACAGAATTTTTTTCAAAAGCCGATTCCAAAGCAACCAATAGAGCTTTGCGATCGCAATCACTTCCAGAATCTGCCCCACGAAGTCTACTTTCATAACAGAACAGCAGGGACCTGCCAAAGTTAAACCATTTGGCCAGGAGAGCCCTTTTATGAAGGCATGTGCTCGATATCGTCGCCAAATTTTTTTGGGGAATTTTACGCCCTCTCATTTTCAAAAGTCGATTCCAAAGCAACGAATAGAGCTTTGCGATCGCAATCACTTCCAGAATCTGCAAAAGATATTCTAGTTTCATAACAGAACAGCAGGGACCTGCCAAAGTTAAACCATTTGGCCAGGAGAGCCCTTTTATGCAGACTTTGCCCGATTTCGATACCCAAAATTTTTGCGATTTTCACAGAATTTTTTTCAAAAGCCGATTCCAAAGCAACCAATAGAGCTTTGCGATCGCAATCACTTCCAGAATCTGCCCCACGAAGTCTACTTTCATAACAGAACAGCAGGGACCTGCCAAAGTTAAACCATTTGGCCAGGAGAGCCCTTTTATGAAGGCATGTGCTCGATATCGTCGCCAAATTTTTTTGGGGAATTTTACGCCCTCTCATTTTCAAAAGTCGATTCCAAAGCAACGAATAGAGCTTTGCGATCGCAATCACTTCCAGAATCTGCAAAAGATATTCTAGTTTCATAACAGAACAGCAGGGACCTGCCAAAGTTAAACCATTTGGCCAGGAGAGCCCTTTTATGCAGACTTTGCCCGATTTCGATACCCAAAATTTTTGCGATTTTCACAGAATTTTTTTCAAAAGCCGATTCCAAAGCAACCAATAGAGCTTTGCGATCGCAATCACTTCCAGAATCTGCCCCACGAAGTCTACTTTCATAACAGAACAGCAGGGACCTGCCAAAGTTAAACCATTTGGCCAGGAGAGCCCTTTTATGAAGGCATGTGCTCGATATCGTCGCCAAATTTTTTTGGGGAATTTTACGCCCTCTCATTTTCAAAAGTCGATTCCAAAGCAACGAATAGAGCTTTGCGATCGCAATCACTTCCAGAATCTGCAAAAGATATTCTAGTTTCATAACAGAACAGCAGGGACCTGCCAAAGTTAAACCATTTGGCCAGGAGAGCCCTTTTATGCAGACTTTGCCCGATTTCGATACCCAAAATTTTTGCGATTTTCACAGAATTTTTTTCAAAAGCCGATTCCAAAGCAACCAATAGAGCTTTGCGATCGCAATCACTTCCAGAATCTGCCCCACGAAGTCTACTTTCATAACAGAACAGCAGGGACCTGCCAAAGTTAAACCATTTGGCCAGGAGAGCCCTTTTATGAAGGCATGTGCTCGATATCGTCGCCAAATTTTTTTGGGGAATTTTACGCCCTCTCATTTTCAAAAGTCGATTCCAAAGCAACGAATAGAGCTTTGCGATCGCAATCACTTCCAGAATCTGCAAAAGATATTCTAGTTTCATAACAGAACAGCAGGGACCTGCCAAAGTTAAACCATTTGGCCAGGAGAGCCCTTTTATGCAGACTTTGCCCGATTTCGATACCCAAAATTTTTGCGATTTTCACAGAATTTTTTTCAAAAGCCGATTCCAAAGCAACCAATAGAGCTTTGCGATCGCAATCACTTCCAGAATCTGCCCCACGAAGTCTACTTTCATAACAGAACAGCAGGGACCTGCCAAAGTTAAACCATTTGGCCAGGAGAGCCCTTTTATGAAGGCATGTGCTCGATATCGTCGCCAAATTTTTTTGGGGAATTTTACGCCCTCTCATTTTCAAAAGTCGATTCCAAAGCAACGAATAGAGCTTTGCGATCGCAATCACTTCCAGAATCTGCAAAAGATATTCTAGTTTCATAACAGAACAGCAGGGACCTGCCAAAGTTAAACCATTTGGCCAGGAGAGCCCTTTTATGCAGACTTTGCCCGATTTCGATACCCAAAATTTTTGCGATTTTCACAGAATTTTTTTCAAAAGCCGATTCCAAAGCAACCAATAGAGCTTTGCGATCGCAATCACTTCCAGAATCTGCCCCACGAAGTCTACTTTCATAACAGAACAGCAGGGACCTGCCAAAGTTAAACCATTTGGCCAGGAGAGCCCTTTTATGAAGGCATGTGCTCGATATCGTCGCCAAATTTTTTTGGGGAATTTTACGCCCTCTCATTTTCAAAAGTCGATTCCAAAGCAACGAATAGAGCTTTGCGATCGCAATCACTTCCAGAATCTGCAAAAGATATTCTAGTTTCATAACAGAACAGCAGGGACCTGCCAAAGTTAAACCATTTGGCCAGGAGAGCCCTTTTATGCAGACTTTGCCCGATTTCGATACCCAAAATTTTTGCGATTTTCACAGAATTTTTTTCAAAAGCCGATTCCAAAGCAACCAATAGAGCTTTGCGATCGCAATCACTTCCAGAATCTGCCCCACGAAGTCTACTTTCATAACAGAACAGCAGGGACCTGCCAAAGTTAAACCATTTGGCCAGGAGAGCCCTTTTATGAAGGCATGTGCTCGATATCGTCGCCAAATTTTTTTGGGGAATTTTACGCCCTCTCATTTTCAAAAGTCGATTCCAAAGCAACGAATAGAGCTTTGCGATCGCAATCACTTCCAGAATCTGCAAAAGATATTCTAGTTTCATAACAGAACAGCAGGGACCTGCCAAAGTTAAACCATTTGGCCAGGAGAGCCCTTTTATGCAGACTTTGCCCGATTTCGATACCCAAAATTTTTGCGATTTTCACAGAATTTTTTTCAAAAGCCGATTCCAAAGCAACCAATAGAGCTTTGCGATCGCAATCACTTCCAGAATCTGCCCCACGAAGTCTACTTTCATAACAGAACAGCAGGGACCTGCCAAAGTTAAACCATTTGGCCAAGGGAGAGCCCTTTTATGAAGGCATGTGCTCGATATCGTCGCCAAATTTTTTTGGGGAATTTTACGCCCTCTCATTTTCAAAAGTCGATTCCAAAGCAACGAATAGAGCTTTGCGATCGCAATCACTTCCAGAATCTGCAAAAGATATTCTAGTTTCATAACAGAACAGCAGGGACCTGCCAAAGTTAAACCATTTGGCCAGGAGAGCCCTTTTATGCAGACTTTGCCCGATTTCGATACCCAAAATTTTTGCGATTTTCACAGAATTTTTTTCAAAAGCCGATTCCAAAGCAACCAATAGAGCTTTGCGATCGCAATCACTTCCAGAATCTGCCCCACGAAGTCTACTTTCATAACAGAACAGCAGGGACCTGCCAAAGTTAAACCATTTGGCCAGGAGAGCCCTTTTATGAAGGCATGTGCTCGATATCGTCGCCAAATTTTTTTGGGGAATTTTACGCCCTCTCATTTTCAAAAGTCGATTCCAAAGCAACGAATAGAGCTTTGCGATCGCAATCACTTCCAGAATCTGCAAAAGATATTCTAGTTTCATAACAGAACAGCAGGGACCTGCCAAAGTTAAACCATTTGGCCAGGAGAGCCCTTTTATGCAGACTTTGCCCGATTTCGATACCCAAAATTTTTGCGATTTTCACAGAATTTTTTTCAAAAGCCGATTCCAAAGCAACCAATAGAGCTTTGCGATCGCAATCACTTCCAGAATCTGCCCCACGAAGTCTACTTTCATAACAGAACAGCAGGGACCTGCCAAAGTTAAACCATTTGGCCAGGAGAGCCCTTTTATGAAGGCATGTGCTCGATATCGTCGCCAAATTTTTTTGGGGAATTTTACGCCCTCTCATTTTCAAAAGTCGATTCCAAAGCAACGAATAGAGCTTTGCGATCGCAATCACTTCCAGAATCTGCAAAAGATATTCTAGTTTCATAACAGAACAGCAGGGACCTGCCAAAGTTAAACCATTTGGCCAGGAGAGCCCTTTTATGCAGACTTTGCCCGATTTCGATACCCAAAATTTTTGCGATTTTCACAGAATTTTTTTCAAAAGCCGATTCCAAAGCAACCAATAGAGCTTTGCGATCGCAATCACTTCCAGAATCTGCCCCACGAAGTCTACTTTCATAACAGAACAGCAGGGACCTGCCAAAGTTAAACCATTTGGCCAGGAGAGCCCTTTTATGAAGGCATGTGCTCGATATCGTCGCCAAATTTTTTTGGGGAATTTTACGCCCTCTCATTTTCAAAAGTCGATTCCAAAGCAACGAATAGAGCTTTGCGATCGCAATCACTTCCAGAATCTGCAAAAGATATTCTAGTTTCATAACAGAACAGCAGGGACCTGCCAAAGTTAAACCATTTGGCCAGGAGAGCCCTTTTATGCAGACTTTGCCCGATTTCGATACCCAAAATTTTTGCGATTTTCACAGAATTTTTTTCAAAAGCCGATTCCAAAGCAACCAATAGAGCTTTGCGATCGCAATCACTTCCAGAATCTGCCCCACGAAGTCTACTTTCATAACAGAACAGCAGGGACCTGCCAAAGTTAAACCATTTGGCCAGGAGAGCCCTTTTATGAAGGCATGTGCTCGATATCGTCGCCAAATTTTTTTGGGGAATTTTACGCCCTCTCATTTTCAAAAGTCGATTCCAAAGCAACGAATAGAGCTTTGCGATCGCAATCACTTCCAGAATCTGCAAAAGATATTCTAGTTTCATAACAGAACAGCAGGGACATGCCAAAGTTAAACCATTTGGCCAGGAGAGCCCTTTTATGCAGACTTTGCCCGATTTCGATACCCAAAATTTTTGCGATTTTCACAGAATTTTTTTCAAAAGCCGATTCCAAAGCAACCAATAGAGCTTTGCGATCGCAATCACTTCCAGAATCTGCCCCACGAAGTCTACTTTCATAACAGAACAGCAGGGACCTGCCAAAGTTAAACCATTTGGCCAGGAGAGCCCTTTTATGAAGGCATGTGCTCGATATCGTCGCCAAATTTTTTTGGGGAATTTTACGCCCTCTCATTTTCAAAAGTCGATTCCAAAGCAACGAATAGAGCTTTGCGATCGCAATCACTTCCAGAATCTGCAAAAGATATTCTAGTTTCATAACAGAACAGCAGGGACCTGCCAAAGTTAAACCATTTCGCCAGGAGAGCCCTTTTATGCAGACTTTGCCCGATTTCGATACCCAAAATTTTTGCGATTTTCACAGAATTTTTTTCAAAAGCCGATTCCAAAGCAACCAATAGAGCTTTGCGATCGCAATCACTTCCAGAATCTGCCCCACGAAGTCTACTTTCATAACAGAACAGCAGGGACCTGCCAAAGTTAAACCATTTGGCCAGGAGAGCCCTTTTATGAAGGCATGTGCTCGATATCGTCGCCAAATTTTTTTGGGGAATTTTACGCCCTCTCATTTTCAAAAGTCGATTCCAAAGCAACGAATAGAGCTTTGCGATCGCAATCACTTCCAGAATCTGCAAAAGATATTCTAGTTTCATAACAGAACAGCAGGGACCTGCCAAAGTTAAACCATTTGGCCAGGAGAGCCCTTTTATGCAGACTTTGCCCGATTTCGATACCCAAAATTTTTTTCAAAAGCCGATTCCAAAGCAACCAATAGAGCTTTGCGATCGCAATCACTTCCAGAATCTGCCCCACGAAGTCTACTTTCATAACAGAACAGCAGGGACCTGCCAAAGTTAAACCATTTGGCCAGGAGAGCCCTTTTATGAAGGCATGTGCTCGATATCGTCGCCAATTTTTTTTGGGGAATTTTACGCCCTCTCATTTTCAAAAGTCGATTCCAAAGCAACGAATAGAGCTTTGCGATCGCAATCACTTCCAGAATCTGCAAAAGATATTCTAGTTTCATAACAGAACAGCAGGGACATGCCAAAGTTAAACCATTTGGCCAGGAGAGCCCTTTTATGCAGACTTTGCCCGATTTCGATACCCAAAATTTTTGCGATTTTCACAGAATTTTTTTCAAAAGCCGATTCCAAAGCAACCAATAGAGCTTTGCGATCGCAATCACTTCCAGAATCTGCCCCACGAAGTCTACTTTCATAACAGAACAGCAGGGACCTGCCAAAGTTAAACCATTTGGCCAGGAGAGCCCTTTTATGAAGGCATGTGCTCGATATCGTCGCCAAATTTTTTTGGGGAATTTTACGCCCTCTCATTTTCAAAAGTCGATTCCAAAGCAACGAATAGAGCTTTGCGATCGCAATCACTTTCAGAATCTGCAAAAGATATTCTAGTTTCATAACAGAACAGCAGGGACCTGCCAAAGTTAAACCATTTCGCCAGGAGAGCCCTTTTATGCAGACTTTGCCCGATTTCGATACCCAAAATTTTTGCGATTTTCACAGAATTTTTTTCAAAAGCCGATTCCAAAGCAACCAATAGAGCTTTGCGATCGCAATCACTTCCAGAATCTGCCCCACGAAGTCTACTTTCATAACAGAACAGCAGGGACCTGCCAAAGTTAAACCATTTGGCCAGGAGAGCCCTTTTATGAAGGCATGTGCTCGATATCGTCGCCAAATTTTTTTGGGGAATTTTACGCCCTCTCATTTTCAAAAGTCGATTCCAAAGCAACGAATAGAGCTTTGCGATCGCAATCACTTCCAGAATCTGCAAAAGATATTCTAGTTTCATAACAGAACAGCAGGGACCTGCCAAAGTTAAACCATTTGGCCAGGAGAGCCCTTTTATGCAGACTTTGCCCGATTTCGATACCCAAAATTTTTGCGATTTTCACAGAATTTTTTTCAAAAGCCGATTCCAAAGCAACCAATAGAGCTTTGCGATCGCAATCACTTCCAGAATCTGCCCCACGAAGTCTACTTTCATAACAGAACAGCAGGGACCTGCCAAAGTTAAACCATTTGGCCAGGAGAGCCCTTTTATGAAGGCATGTGCTCGATATCGTCGCCAAATTTTTTTGGGGAATTTTACGCCCTCTCATTTTCAAAAGTCGATTCCAAAGCAACGAATAGAGCTTTGCGATCGCAATCACTTCCAGAATCTGCAAAAGATATTCTAGTTTCATAACAGAACAGCAGGGACCTGCCAAAGTTAAACCATTTGGCCAGGAGAGCCCTTTTATGCAGACTTTGCCCGATTTCGATACCCAAAATTTTTGCGATTTTCACAGAATTTTTTTCAAAAGCCGATTCCAAAGCAACCAATAGAGCTTTGCGATCGCAATCACTTCCAGAATCTGCCCCACGAAGTCTACTTTCATAACAGAACAGCAGGGACCTGCCAAAGTTAAACCATTTGGCCAGGAGAGCCGTTTTATGAAGGCATGTGCTCGATATCGTCGCCAATTTTTTTTGGGGAATTTTACGCCCTCTCATTTTCAAAAGTCGATTCCAAAGCAACGAATAGAGCTTTGCGATCGCAATCACTTCCAGAATCTGCAAAAGATATTCTAGTTTCATAACAGAACAGCAGGGACATGCCAAAGTTAAACCATTTGGCCAGGAGAGCCCTTTTATGCAGACTTTGCCCGATTTCGATACCCAAAATTTTTGCGATTTTCACAGAATTTTTTTCAAAAGCCGATTCCAAAGCAACCAATACAGCTTTGCGATCGCAATCACTTCCAGAATCTGCCCCACGAAGTCTACTTTCATAACAGAACAGCAGGGACCTGCCAAAGTTAAACCATTTGGCCAGGAGAGCCCTTTTATGAAGGCATGTGCTCGATATCGTCGCCAAATTTTTTTGGGGAATTTTACGCCCTCTCATTTTCAAAAGTCGATTCCAAAGCAACGAATAGAGCTTTGCGATCGCAATCACTTCCAGAATCTGCAAAAGATATTCTAGTTTCATAACAGAACAGCAGGGACCTGCCAAAGTTAAACCATTTGGCCAGGAGAGCCCTTTTATGCAGACTTTGCCCGATTTCGATACCCAAAATTTTTGCGATTTTCACAGAATTTTTTTCAAAAGCCGATTCCAAAGCAACCAATAGAGCTTTGCGATCGCAATCACTTCCAGAATCTGCCCCACGAAGTCTACTTTCATAACAGAACAGCAGGGACCTGCCAAAGTTAAACCATTTGGCCAGGAGAGCCCTTTTATGAAGGCATGTGCTGGATATCGTCGCCAAATTTTTTTGGGGAATTTTACGCCCTCTCATTTTCAAAAGTCGATTCCAAAGCAACGAATAGAGCTTTGCGATCGCAATCACTTCCAGAATCTGCAAAAGATATTCTAGTTTCATAACAGAACAGCAGGGACCTGCCAAAGTTAAACCATTTGGCCAGGAGAGCCCTTTTATGCAGACATTGCCCGATTTCGATACCCAAAATTTTTGCGATTTTCACAGAATTTTTTTCAAAAGCCGATTCCAAAGCAACCAATAGAGCTTTGCGATCGCAATCACTTCCAGAATCTGCCCCACGAAGTCTACTTTCATAACAGAACAGCAGGGACCTGCCAAAGTTAAACCATTTGGCCAGGAGAGCCCTTTTATGAAGGCATGTGCTCGATATCGTCGCCAAATTTTTTTGGGGAATTTTACGCCCTCTCATTTTCAAAAGTCGATTCCAAAGCAACGAATAGAGCTTTGCGATCGCAATCACTTCCAGAATCTGCAAAAGATATTCTAGTTTCATAACAGAACAGCAGGGACCTGCCAAAGTTAAACCATTTGGCCAGGAGAGCCCTTTTATGCAGACTTTGCCCGATTTCGATACCCAAAATTTTTGCGATTTTCACAGAATTTTTTTCAAAAGCCGATTCCAAAGCAACCAATAGAGCTTTGCGATCGCAATCACTTCCAGAATCTGCCCCACGAAGTCTACTTTCATAACAGAACAGCACGGACCTGCCAAAGTTAAACCATTTGGCCAGGAGAGCCCTTTTATGAAGGCATGTGCTCGATATCGTCGCCAAATTTTTTTGGGGAATTTTACGCCCTCTCATTTTCAAAAGTCGATTCCAAAGCAACGAATAGAGCTTTGCGATCGCAATCACTTCCAGAATCTGCAAAAGATATTCTAGTTTCATAACAGAACAGCAGGGACCTGCCAAAGTTAAACCATTTGGCCAGGAGAGCCCTTTTATGCAGACTTTGCCCGATTTCGATACCCAAAATTTTTGCGATTTTCACAGAATTTTTTTCAAAAGCCGATTCCAAAGCAACCAATAGAGCTTTGCGATCGCAATCACTTCCAGAATCTGCCCCACGAAGTCTACTTTCATAACAGAACAGCAGGGACCTGCCAAAGTTAAACCATTTGGCCAGGAGAGCCCTTTTATGAAGGCATGTGCTCGATATCGTCGCCAAATTTTTTTGGGGAATTTTACGCCCTCTCATTTTCAAAAGTCGATTCCAAAGCAACGAATAGAGCTTTGCGATCGCAATCACTTCCAGAATCTGCAAAAGATATTCTAGTTTCATAACAGAACAGCAGGGACCTGCCAAAGTTAAACCATTTGGCCAGGAGAGCCCTTTTATGCAGACTTTGCCCGATTTCGATACCGAAAATTTTTGCGATTTTCACAGAATTTTTTTCAAAAGCCGATTCCAAAGCAACCAATAGAGCTTTGCGATCGCAATCACTTCCAGAATCTGCCCCACGAAGTCTACTTTCATAACAGAACAGCAGGGACCTGCCAAAGTTAAACCATTTGGCCAGGAGAGCCCTTTTATGAAGGCATGTGCTCGATATCGTCGCCAAATTTTTTTGGGGAATTTTACGCCCTCTCATTTTCAAAAGTCGATTCCAAAGCAACGAATAGAGCTTTGCGATCGCAATCACTTCCAGAATCTGCAAAAGATATTCTAGTTTCATAACAGAACAGCAGGGACCTGCCAAAGTTAAACCATTTGGCCAGGAGAGCCCTTTTATGCAGACTTTGCCCGATTTCGATACCCAAAATTTTTGCGATTTTCACAGAATTTTTTTCAAAAGCCGATTCCAAAGCAACCAATAGAGCTTTGCGATCGCAATCACTTCCAGAATCTGCCCCACGAAGTCTACTTTCATAACAGAACAGCAGGGACCTGCCAAAGTTAAACCATTTGGCCAGGAGAGCCCTTTTATGAAGGCATGTGCTCGATATCGTCGCCAAATTTTTTTGGGCAATTTTACGCCCTCTCATTTTCAAAAGTCGATTCCAAAGCAACGAATAGAGCTTTGCGATCGCAATCACTTCCAGAATCTGCAAAAGATATTCTAGTTTCATAACAGAACAGCAGGGACCTGCCAAAGTTAAACCATTTGGCCAGGAGAGCCCTTTTATGCAGACTTTGCCCGATTTCGATACCCAAAATTTTTGCGATTTTCACAGAATTTTCTTCAAAAGCCGATTCCAAAGCAACCAATAGAGCTTTGCGATCGCAATCACTTCCAGAATCTGCCCCACGAAGTCTACTTTCATAACAGAACAGCAGGGACCTGCCAAAGTTAAACCATTTGGCCAGGAGAGCCCTTTTATGAAGGCATGTGCTCGATATCGTCGCCAAATTTTTTTGGGGAATTTTACGCCCTCTCATTTTCAAAAGTCGATTCCAAAGCAACGAATAGAGCTTTGCGATCGCAATCACTTCCAGAATCTGCAAAAGATATTCTAGTTTCATAACAGAACAGCAGGGACCTGCCAAAGTTAAACCATTTGGCCAGGAGAGCCCTTTTATGCAGACTTTGCCCGATTTCGATACCCAAAATTTTTGCGATTTTCACAGAATTTTTTTCAAAAGCCGATTCCAAAGCAACCAATAGAGCTTTGCGATCGCAATCACTTCCAGAATCTGCCCCACGAAGTCTACTTTCATAACAGAACAGCAGGGACCTGCCAAAGTTAAACCATTTGGCCAGGAGAGCCCTTTTATGAAGGCATGTGCTCGATATCGTCGCCAAATTTTTTTGGGGAATTTTACGCCCTCTCATTTTCAAAAGTCGATTCCAAAGCAACGAATAGAGCTTTGCGATCGCAATCACTTCCAGAATCTGCAAAAGATATTCTAGTTTCATAACAGAACAGCAGGGACCTGCCAAAGTTAAACCATTTGGCCAGGAGAGCCCTTTTATGCAGACTTTGCCCGATTTCGATACCCAAAATTTTTGCGATTTTCACAGAATTTTTTTCAAAAGCCGATTCCAAAGCAACCAATAGAGCTTTGCGATCGCAATCACTTCCAGAATCTGCCCCACGAAGTCTACTTTCATAACAGAACAGCAGGGACCTGCCAAAGTTAAACCATTTGGCCAGGAGAGCCCTTTTATGAAGGCATGTGCTCGATATCGTCGCCAAATTTTTTTGGGGAATTTTACGCCCTCTCATTTTCAAAAGTCGATTCCAAAGCAACGAATAGAGCTTTGCGATCGCAATCACTTCCAGAATCTGCAAAAGATATTCTAGTTTCATAACAGAACAGCAGGGACCTGCCAAAGTTAAACCATTTGGCCAGGAGAGCCCTTTTATGCAGACTTTGCCCGATTTCGATACCCAAAATTTTTGCGATTTTCACAGAATTTTTTTCAAAAGCCGATTCCAAAGCAACCAATAGAGCTTTGCGATCGCAATCACTTCCAGAATCTGCCCCACGAAGTCTACTTTCATAACAGAACAGCAGGGACCTGCCAAAGTTAAACCATTTGGCCAGGAGAGCCCTTTTATGAAGGCATGTGCTCGATATCGTCGCCAAATTTTTTTGGGGAATTTTACGCCCTCTCATTTTCAAAAGTCGATTCCAAAGCAACGAATAGAGCTTTGCGATCGCAATCACTTCCAGAATCTGCAAAAGATATTCTAGTTTCATAACAGAACAGCAGGGACCTGCCAAAGTTAAACCATTTGGCCAGGAGAGCCCTTTTATGCAGACTTTGCCCGATTTCGATACCCAAAATTTTTGCGATTTTCACAGAATTTTTTTCAAAAGCCGATTCCAAAGCAACCAATAGAGCTTTGCGATCGCAATCACTTCCAGAATCTGCCCCACGAAGTCTACTTTCATAACAGAACAGCAGGGACCTGCCAAAGTTAAGCCATTTGGCCAGGAGAGCCCTTTTATGAAGGCATGTGCTCGATATCGTCGCCAAATTTTTTTGGGGAATTTTACGCCCTCTCATTTTCAAAAGTCGATTCCAAAGCAACGAATAGAGCTTTGCGATCGCAATCACTTCCAGAATCTGCAAAAGATATTCTAGTTTCATAACAGAACAGCAGGGACCTGCCAAAGTTAAACCATTTGGCCAGGAGAGCCCTTTTATGCAGACTTTGCCCGATTTCGATACCCAAAATTTTTGCGATTTTCACAGAATTTTTTTCAAAAGCCGATTCCAAAGCAACCAATAGAGCTTTGCGATCGCAATCACTTCCAGAATCTGCCCCACGAAGTCTACTTTCATAACAGAACAGCAGGGACCTGCCAAAGTTAAACCATTTGGCCAGGAGAGCCCTTTTATGAAGGCATGTGCTCGATATCGTCGCCAAATTTTTTTGGGGAATTTTACGCCCTCTCATTTTCAAAAGTCGATTCCAAAGCAACGAATAGAGCTTTGCGATCGCAATCACTTCCAGAATCTGCAAAAGATATTCTAGTTTCATAACAGAACAGCAGGGACCTGCCAAAGTTAAACCATTTGGCCAGGAGAGCCCTTTTATGCAGACTTTGCCCGATTTCGATACCCAAAATTTTTGCGATTTTCACAGAATTTTTTTCAAAAGCCGATTCCAAAGCAACCAATAGAGCTTTGCGATCGCAATCACTTCCAGAATCTGCCCCACGAAGTCTACTTTCATAACAGAACAGCAGGGACCTGCCAAAGTTAAACCATTTGGCCAGGAGAGCCCTTTTATGAAGGCATGTGCTCGATATCGTCGCCAAATTTTTTTGGGGAATTTTACGCCCTCTCATTTTCAAAAGTCGATTCCAAAGCAACGAATAGAGCTTTGCGATCGCAATCACTTCCAGAATCTGCAAAAGATATTCTAGTTTCATAACAGAACAGCAGGGACCTGCCAAAGTTAAACCATTTGGCCAGGAGAGCCCTTTTATGCAGACTTTGCCCGATTTCGATACCCAAAATTTTTGCGATTTTCACAGAATTTTTTTCAAAAGCCGATTCCAAAGCAACCAATAGAGCTTTGCGATCGCAATCACTTCCAGAATCTGCCCCACGAAGTCTACTTTCATAACAGAACAGCAGGGACCTGCCAAAGTTAAACCATTTGGCCAGGAGAGCCCTTTTATGAAGGCATGTGCTCGATATCGTCGCCAAATTTTTTTGGGGAATTTTACGCCCTCTCATTTTCAAAAGTCGATTCCAAAGCAACGAATAGAGCTTTGCGATCGCAATCACTTCCAGAATCTGCAAAAGATATTCTAGTTTCATAACAGAACAGCAGGGACCTGCCAAAGTTAAACCATTTGGCCAGGAGAGCCCTTTTATGCAGACTTTGCCCGATTTCGATACCCAAAATTTTTGCGATTTTCACAGAATTTTTTTCAAAAGCCGATTCCAAAGCAACCAATAGAGCTTTGCGATCGCAATCACTTCCAGAATCTGCCCCACGAAGTCTACTTTCATAACAGAACAGCAGGGACCTGCCAAAGTTAAACCATTTGGCCAGGAGAGCCCTTTTATGAAGGCATGTGCTCGATATCGTCGCCAAATTTTTTGGGGGAATTTTACGCCCTCTCATTTTCAAAAGTCGATTCCAAAGCAACGAATAGAGCTTTGCGATCGCAATCACTTCCAGAATCTGCAAAAGATATTCTAGTTTCATAACAGAACAGCAGGGACCTGCCAAAGTTAAACCATTTGGCCAGGAGAGCCCTTTTATGCAGACTTTGCCCGATTTCGATACCCAAAATTTTTGCGATTTTCACAGAATTTTTTTCAAAAGCCGATTCCAAAGCAACCAATAGAGCTTTGCGATCGCAATCACTTCCAGAATCTGCCCCACGAAGTCTACTTTCATAACAGAACAGCAGGGACCTGCCAAAGTTAAACCATTTGGCCAGGAGAGCCCTTTTATGAAGGCATGTGCTCGATATCGTCGCCAAATTTTTTTGGGGAATTTTACGCCCTCTCATTTTCAAAAGTCGATTCCAAAGCAACGAATAGAGCTTTGCGATCGCAATCACTTCCAGAATCTGCAAAAGATATTCTAGTTTCATAACAGAACAGCAGGGACCTGCCAAAGTTAAACCATTTGGCCAGGAGAGCCCTTTTATGCAGACTTTGCCCGATTTCGATACCCAAAATTTTTGCGATTTTCACAGAATTTTTTTCAAAAGCCGATTCCAAAGCAACCAATAGAGCTTTGCGATCGCAATCACTTCCAGAATCTGCCCCACGAAGTCTACTTTCATAACAGAACAGCAGGGACCTGCCAAAGTTAAACCATTTGGCCAGGAGAGCCCTTTTATGAAGGCATGTGCTCGATATAGTCGCCAAATTTTTTTGGGGAATTTTACGCCCTCTCATTTTCAAAAGTCGATTCCAAAGCAACGAATAGAGCTTTGCGATCGCAATCACTTCCAGAATCTGCAAAAGATATTCTAGTTTCATAACAGAACAGCAGGGACCTGCCAAAGTTAAACCATTTGGCCAGGAGAGCCCTTTTATGCAGACTTTGCCCGATTTCGATACCCAAAATTTTTGCGATTTTCACAGAATTTTTTTCAAAAGCCGATTCCAAAGCAACCAATAGAGCTTTGCGATCGCAATCACTTCCAGAATCTGCCCCACGAAGTCTACTTTCATAACAGAACAGCAGGGACCTGCCAAAGTTAAACCATTTGGCCAGGAGAGCCCTTTTATGAAGGCATGTGCTCGATATCGTCGCCAAATTTTTTTGGGGAATTTTACGCCCTCTCATTTTCAAAAGTCGATTCCAAAGCAACGAATAGAGCTTTGCGATCGCAATCACTTCCAGAATCTGCAAAAGATATTCTAGTTTCATAACAGAACAGCAGGGACCTGCCAAAGTTAAACCATTTGGCCAGGAGAGCCCTTTTATGCAGACTTTGCCCGATTTCGATACCCAAAATTTTTGCGATTTTCACAGAATTTTTTTCAAAAGCCGATTCCAAAGCAACCAATAGAGCTTTGCGATCGCAATCACTTCCAGAATCTGCCCCACGAAGTCTACTTTCATAACAGAACAGCAGGGACCTGCCAAAGTTAAACCATTTGGCCAGGAGAGCCCTTTTATGAAGGCATGTGCTCGATATCGTCGCCAAATTTTTTTGGGGAATTTTACGCCCTCTCATTTTCAAAAGTCGATTCCAAAGCAACGAATAGAGCTTTGCGATCGCAATCACTTCCAGAATCTGCAAAAGATATTCTAGTTTCATAACAGAACAGCAGGGACCTGCCAAAGTTAAACCATTTGGCCAGGAGAGCCCTTTTATGCAGACTTTGCCCGATTTCGATACCCAAAATTTTTGCGATTTTCACAGAATTTTTTTCAAAAGCCGATTCCAAAGCAACCAATAGAGCTTTGCGATCGCAATCACTTCCAGAATCTGCCCCACGAAGTCTACTTTCATAACAGAACAGCAGGGACCTGCCAAAGTTAAACCATTTGGCCAGGAGAGCCCTTTTATGAAGGCATGTGCTCGATATCGTCGCCAAATTTTTTTGGGGAATTTTACGCCCTCTCATTTTCAAAAGTCGATTCCAAAGCAACGAATAGAGCTTTGCGATCGCAATCACTTCCAGAATCTGCAAAAGATATTCTAGTTTCATAACAGAACAGCAGGGACCTGCCAAAGTTAAACCATTTGGCCAGGAGAGCCCTTTTATGCAGACTTTGCCCGATTTCGATACCCAAAATTTTTGCGATTTTCACAGAATTTTTTTCAAAAGCCGATTCCAAAGCAACCAATAGAGCTTTGCGATCGCAATCACTTCCAGAATCTGCCCCACGAAGTCTACTTTCATAACAGAACAGCAGGGACCTGCCAAAGTTAAACCATTTGGCCAGGAGAGCCCTTTTATGAAGGCATGTGCTCGATATCGTCGCCAAATTTTTTTGGGGAATTTTACGCCCTCTCATTTTCAAAAGTCGATTCCAAAGCAACGAATAGAGCTTTGCGATCGCAATCACTTCCAGAATCTGCAAAAGATATTCTAGTTTCATAACAGAACAGCAGGGACCTGCCAAAGTTAAACCATTTGGCCAGGAGAGCCCTTTTATGCAGACTTTGCCCGATTTCGATACCCAAAATTTTTGCGATTTTCACAGAATTTTTTTCAAAAGCCGATTCCAAAGCAACCAATAGAGCTTTGCGATCGCAATCACTTCCAGAATCTGCCCCACGAAGTCTACTTTCATAACAGAACAGCAGGGACCTGCCAAAGTTAAACCATTTGGCCAGGAGAGCCCTTTTATGAAGGCATGTGCTCGATATCGTCGCCAAATTTTTTTGGGGAATTTTACGCCCTCTCATTTTCAAAAGTCGATTCCAAAGCAACGAATAGAGCTTTGCGATCGCAATCACTTCCAGAATCTGCAAAAGATATTCTAGTTTCATAACAGAACAGCAGGGACCTGCCAAAGTTAAACCATTTGGCCAGGAGAGCCCTTTTATGCAGACTTTGCCCGATTTCGATACCCAAAATTTTTGCGATTTTCACAGAATTTTTTTCAAAAGCCGATTCCAAAGCAACCAATAGAGCTTTGCGATCGCAATCACTTCCAGAATCTGCCCCACGAAGTCTACTTTCATAACAGAACAGCAGGGACCTGCCAAAGTTAAACCATTTGGCCAGGAGAGCCCTTTTATGAAGGCATGTGCTCGATATCGTCGCCAAATTTTTTTGGGGAATTTTACGCCCTCTCATTTTCAAAAGTCGATTCCAAAGCAACGAATAGAGCTTTGCGATCGCAATCACTTCCAGAATCTGCAAAAGATATTCTAGTTTCATAACAGAACAGCAGGGACCTGCCAAAGTTAAACCATTTGGCCAGGAGAGCCCTTTTATGCAGACTTTGCCCGATTTCGATACCCAAAATTTTTGCGATTTTCACAGAATTTTTTTCAAAAGCCGATTCCAAAGCAACCAATAGAGCTTTGCGATCGCAATCACTTCCAGAATCTGCCCCACGAAGTCTACTTTCATAACAGAACAGCAGGGACCTGCCAAAGTTAAACCATTTGGCCAGGAGAGCCCTTTTATGAAGGCATGTGCTCGATATCGTCGCCAAATTTTTTTGGGGAATTTTACGCCCTCTCATTTTCAAAAGTCGATTCCAAAGCAACGAATAGAGCTTTGCGATCGCAATCACTTCCAGAATCTGCAAAAGATATTCTAGTTTCATAACAGAACAGCAGGGACCTGCCAAAGTTAAACCATTTGGCCAGGAGAGCCCTTTTATGCAGACTTTGCCCGATTTCGATACCCAAAATTTTTGCGATTTTCACAGAATTTTTTTCAAAAGCCGATTCCAAAGCAACCAATAGAGCTTTGCGATCGCAATCACTTCCAGAATCTGCCCCACGAAGTCTACTTTCATAACAGAACAGCAGGGACCTGCCAAAGTTAAACCATTTGGCCAGGAGAGCCCTTTTATGAAGGCATGTGCTCGATATCGTCGCCAAATTTTTTTGGGGAATTTTACGCCCTCTCATTTTCAAAAGTCGATTCCAAAGCAACGAATAGAGCTTTGCGATCGCAATCACTTCCAGAATCTGCAAAAGATATTCTAGTTTCATAACAGAACAGCAGGGACCTGCCAAAGTTAAACCATTTGGCCAGGAGAGCCCTTTTATGCAGACTTTGCCCGATTTCGATACCCAAAATTTTTGCGATTTTCACAGAATTTTTTTCAAAAGCCGATTCCAAAGCAACCAATAGAGCTTTGCGATCGCAATCACTTCCAGAATCTGCCCCACGAAGTCTACTTTCATAACAGAACAGCAGGGACCTGCCAAAGTTAAACCATTTGGCCAGGAGAGCCCTTTTATGAAGGCATGTGCTCGATATCGTCGCCAAATTTTTTTGGGGAATTTTACGCCCTCTCATTTTCAAAAGTCGATTCCAAAGCAACGAATAGAGCTTTGCGATCGCAATCACTTCCAGAATCTGCAAAAGATATTCTAGTTTCATAACAGAACAGCAGGGACCTGCCAAAGTTAAACCATTTGGCCAGGAGAGCCCTTTTATGCAGACTTTGCCCGATTTCGATACCCAAAATTTTTGCGATTTTCACAGAATTTTTTTCAAAAGCCGATTCCAAAGCAACCAATAGAGCTTTGCGATCGCAATCACTTCCAGAATCTGCCCCACGAAGTCTACTTTCATAACAGAACAGCAGGGACCTGCCAAAGTTAAACCATTTGGCCAGGAGAGCCCTTTTATGAAGGCATGTGCTCGATATCGTCGCCAAATTTT
The DNA here is from genome assembly GCA_963930645.1 of Salticus scenicus. Taxonomy (NCBI): domain Eukaryota; kingdom Metazoa; phylum Arthropoda; class Arachnida; order Araneae; family Salticidae; genus Salticus; species Salticus scenicus. Next base: position 9,945 of record CAWVNO010001759.1, on the reverse strand, counting down.
TTTGGGGAATTTTACGCCCTCTCATTTTCAAAAGTCGATTCCAAAGCAACGAATAGAGCTTTGCGATCGCAATCACTTCCAGAATCTGCAAAAGATATTCTAGTTTCATAACAGAACAGCAGGGACCTGCCAAAGTTAAACCATTTGGCCAGGAGAGCCCTTTTATGCAGACTTTGCCCGATTTCGATACCCAAAATTTTTGCGATTTTCACAGAATTTTTTTCAAAAGCCGATTCCAAAGCAACCAATAGAGCTTTGCGATCGCAATCACTTCCAGAATCTGCCCCACGAAGTCTACTTTCATAACAGAACAGCAGGGACCTGCCAAAGTTAAACCATTTGGCCAGGAGAGCCCTTTTATGAAGGCATGTGCTCGATATCGTCGCCAAATTTTTTTGGGGAATTTTACGCCCTCTCATTTTCAAAAGTCGATTCCAAAGCAACGAATAGAGCTTTGCGATCGCAATCACTTCCAGAATCTGCAAAAGATATTCTAGTTTCATAACAGAACAGCAGGGACCTGCCAAAGTTAAACCATTTGGCCAGGAGAGCCCTTTTATGCAGACTTTGCCCGATTTCGATACCCAAAATTTTTGCGATTTTCACAGAATTTTTTTCAAAAGCCGATTCCAAAGCAACCAATAGAGCTTTGCGATCGCAATCACTTCCAGAATCTGCCCCACGAAGTCTACTTTCATAACAGAACAGCAGGGACCTGCCAAAGTTAAACCATTTGGCCAGGAGAGCCCTTTTATGAAGGCATGTGCTCGATATCGTCGCCAAATTTTTTTGGGGAATTTTACGCCCTCTCATTTTCAAAAGTCGATTCCAAAGCAACGAATAGAGCTTTGCGATCGCAATCACTTCCAGAATCTGCAAAAGATATTCTAGTTTCATAACAGAACAGCAGGGACCTGCCAAAGTTAAACCATTTGGCCAGGAGAGCCCTTTTATGCAGACTTTGCCCGATTTCGATACCCAAAATTTTTGCGATTTTCACAGAATTTTTTTCAAAAGCCGATTCCAAAGCAACCAATAGAGCTTTGCGATCGCAATCACTTCCAGAATCTGCCCCACGAAGTCTACTTTCATAACAGAACAGCAGGGACCTGCCAAAGTTAAACCATTTGGCCAGGAGAGCCCTTTTATGAAGGCATGTGCTCGATATCGTCGCCAAATTTTTTTGGGGAATTTTACGCCCTCTCATTTTCAAAAGTCGATTCCAAAGCAACGAATAGAGCTTTGCGATCGCAATCACTTCCAGAATCTGCAAAAGATATTCTAGTTTCATAACAGAACAGCAGGGACCTGCCAAAGTTAAACCATTTGGCCAGGAGAGCCCTTTTATGCAGACTTTGCCCGATTTCGATACCCAAAATTTTTGCGATTTTCACAGAATTTTTTTCAAAAGCCGATTCCAAAGCAACCAATAGAGCTTTGCGATCGCAATCACTTCCAGAATCTGCCCCACGAAGTCTACTTTCATAACAGAACAGCAGGGACCTGCCAAAGTTAAACCATTTGGCCAGGAGAGCCCTTTTATGAAGGCATGTGCTCGATATCGTCGCCAAATTTTTTTGGGGAATTTTACGCCCTCTCATTTTCAAAAGTCGATTCCAAAGCAACGAATAGAGCTTTGCGATCGCAATCACTTCCAGAATCTGCAAAAGATATTCTAGTTTCATAACAGAACAGCAGGGACCTGCCAAAGTTAAACCATTTGGCCAGGAGAGCCCTTTTATGCAGACTTTGCCCGATTTCGATACCCAAAATTTTTGCGATTTTCACAGAATTTTTTTCAAAAGCCGATTCCAAAGCAACCAATAGAGCTTTGCGATCGCAATCACTTCCAGAATCTGCCCCACGAAGTCTACTTTCATAACAGAACAGCAGGGACCTGCCAAAGTTAAACCATTTGGCCAGGAGAGCCCTTTTATGAAGGCATGTGCTCGATATCGTCGCCAAATTTTTTTGGGGAATTTTACGCCCTCTCATTTTCAAAAGTCGATTCCAAAGCAACGAATAGAGCTTTGCGATCGCAATCACTTCCAGAATCTGCAAAAGATATTCTAGTTTCATAACAGAACAGCAGGGACCTGCCAAAGTTAAACCATTTGGCCAGGAGAGCCCTTTTATGCAGACTTTGCCCGATTTCGATACCCAAAATTTTTGCGATTTTCACAGAATTTTTTTCAAAAGCCGATTCCAAAGCAACCAATAGAGCTTTGCGATCGCAATCACTTCCAGAATCTGCCCCACGAAGTCTACTTTCATAACAGAACAGCAGGGACCTGCCAAAGTTAAACCATTTGGCCAGGAGAGCCCTTTTATGAAGGCATGTGCTCGATATCGTCGCCAAATTTTTTTGGGGAATTTTACGCCCTCTCATTTTCAAAAGTCGATTCCAAAGCAACGAATAGAGCTTTGCGATCGCAATCACTTCCAGAATCTGCAAAAGATATTCTAGTTTCATAACAGAACAGCAGGGACCTGCCAAAGTTAAACCATTTGGCCAGGAGAGCCCTTTTATGCAGACTTTGCCCGATTTCGATACCCAAAATTTTTGCGATTTTCACAGAATTTTTTTCAAAAGCCGATTCCAAAGCAACCAATAGAGCTTTGCGATCGCAATCACTTCCAGAATCTGCCCCACGAAGTCTACTTTCATAACAGAACAGCAGGGACCTGCCAAAGTTAAACCATTTGGCCAGGAGAGCCCTTTTATGAAGGCATGTGCTCGATATCGTCGCCAAATTTTTTTGGGGAATTTTACGCCCTCTCATTTTCAAAAGTCGATTCCAAAGCAACGAATAGAGCTTTGCGATCGCAATCACTTCCAGAATCTGCAAAAGATATTCTAGTTTCATAACAGAACAGCAGGGACCTGCCAAAGTTAAACCATTTGGCCAGGAGAGCCCTTTTATGCAGACTTTGCCCGATTTCGATACCCAAAATTTTTGCGATTTTCACAGAATTTTTTTCAAAAGCCGATTCCAAAGCAACCAATAGAGCTTTGCGATCGCAATCACTTCCAGAATCTGCCCCACGAAGTCTACTTTCATAACAGAACAGCAGGGACCTGCCAAAGTTAAACCATTTGGCCAGGAGAGCCCTTTTATGAAGGCATGTGCTCGATATCGTCGCCAAATTTTTTTGGGGAATTTTACGCCCTCTCATTTTCAAAAGTCGATTCCAAAGCAACGAATAGAGCTTTGCGATCGCAATCACTTCCAGAATCTGCAAAAGATATTCTAGTTTCATAACAGAACAGCAGGGACCTGCCAAAGTTAAACCATTTGGCCAGGAGAGCCCTTTTATGCAGACTTTGCCCGATTTCGATACCCAAAATTTTTGCGATTTTCACAGAATTTTTTTCAAAAGCCGATTCCAAAGCAACCAATAGAGCTTTGCGATCGCAATCACTTCCAGAATCTGCCCCACGAAGTCTACTTTCATAACAGAACAGCAGGGACCTGCCAAAGTTAAACCATTTGGCCAGGAGAGCCCTTTTATGAAGGCATGTGCTCGATATCGTCGCCAAATTTTTTTGGGGAATTTTACGCCCTCTCATTTTCAAAAGTCGATTCCAAAGCAACGAATAGAGCTTTGCGATCGCAATCACTTCCAGAATCTGCAAAAGATATTCTAGTTTCATAACAGAACAGCAGGGACCTGCCAAAGTTAAACCATTTGGCCAGGAGAGCCCTTTTATGCAGACTTTGCCCGATTTCGATACCCAAAATTTTTGCGATTTTCACAGAATTTTTTTCAAAAGCCGATTCCAAAGCAACCAATAGAGCTTTGCGATCGCAATCACTTCCAGAATCTGCCCCACGAAGTCTACTTTCATAACAGAACAGCAGGGACCTGCCAAAGTTAAACCATTTGGCCAGGAGAGCCCTTTTATGAAGGCATGTGCTCGATATCGTCGCCAAATTTTTTTGGGGAATTTTACGCCCTCTCATTTTCAAAAGTCGATTCCAAAGCAACGAATAGAGCTTTGCGATCGCAATCACTTCCAGAATCTGCAAAAGATATTCTAGTTTCATAACAGAACAGCAGGGACCTGCCAAAGTTAAACCATTTGGCCAGGAGAGCCCTTTTATGCAGACTTTGCCCGATTTCGATACCCAAAATTTTTGCGATTTTCACAGAATTTTTTTCAAAAGCCGATTCCAAAGCAACCAATAGAGCTTTGCGATCGCAATCACTTCCAGAATCTGCCCCACGAAGTCTACTTTCATAACAGAACAGCAGGGACCTGCCAAAGTTAAACCATTTGGCCAGGAGAGCCCTTTTATGAAGGCATGTGCTCGATATCGTCGCCAAATTTTTTTGGGGAATTTTACGCCCTCTCATTTTCAAAAGTCGATTCCAAAGCAACGAATAGAGCTTTGCGATCGCAATCACTTCCAGAATCTGCAAAAGATATTCTAGTTTCATAACAGAACAGCAGGGACCTGCCAAAGTTAAACCATTTGGCCAGGAGAGCCCTTTTATGCAGACTTTGCCCGATTTCGATACCCAAAATTTTTGCGATTTTCACAGAATTTTTTTCAAAAGCCGATTCCAAAGCAACCAATAGAGCTTTGCGATCGCAATCACTTCCAGAATCTGCCCCACGAAGTCTACTTTCATAACAGAACAGCAGGGACCTGCCAAAGTTAAACCATTTGGCCAGGAGAGCCCTTTTATGAAGGCATGTGCTCGATATCGTCGCCAAATTTTTTTGGGGAATTTTACGCCCTCTCATTTTCAAAAGTCGATTCCAAAGCAACGAATAGAGCTTTGCGATCGCAATCACTTCCAGAATCTGCAAAAGATATTCTAGTTTCATAACAGAACAGCAGGGACCTGCCAAAGTTAAACCATTTGGCCAGGAGAGCCCTTTTATGCAGACTTTGCCCGATTTCGATACCCAAAATTTTTGCGATTTTCACAGAATTTTTTTCAAAAGCCGATTCCAAAGCAACCAATAGAGCTTTGCGATCGCAATCACTTCCAGAATCTGCCCCACGAAGTCTACTTTCATAACAGAACAGCAGGGACCTGCCAAAGTTAAACCATTTGGCCAGGAGAGCCCTTTTATGAAGGCATGTGCTCGATATCGTCGCCAAATTTTTTTGGGGAATTTTACGCCCTCTCATTTTCAAAAGTCGATTCCAAAGCAACGAATAGAGCTTTGCGATCGCAATCACTTCCAGAATCTGCAAAAGATATTCTAGTTTCATAACAGAACAGCAGGGACCTGCCAAAGTTAAACCATTTGGCCAGGAGAGCCCTTTTATGCAGACTTTGCCCGATTTCGATACCCAAAATTTTTGCGATTTTCACAGAATTTTTTTCAAAAGCCGATTCCAAAGCAACCAATAGAGCTTTGCGATCGCAATCACTTCCAGAATCTGCCCCACGAAGTCTACTTTCATAACAGAACAGCAGGGACCTGCCAAAGTTAAACCATTTGGCCAGGAGAGCCCTTTTATGAAGGCATGTGCTCGATATCGTCGCCAAATTTTTTTGGGGAATTTTACGCCCTCTCATTTTCAAAAGTCGATTCCAAAGCAACGAATAGAGCTTTGCGATCGCAATCACTTCCAGAATCTGCAAAAGATATTCTAGTTTCATAACAGAACAGCAGGGACCTGCCAAAGTTAAACCATTTGGCCAGGAGAGCCCTTTTATGCAGACTTTGCCCGATTTCGATACCCAAAATTTTTGCGATTTTCACAGAATTTTTTTCAAAAGCCGATTCCAAAGCAACCAATAGAGCTTTGCGATCGCAATCACTTCCAGAATCTGCCCCACGAAGTCTACTTTCATAACAGAACAGCAGGGACCTGCCAAAGTTAAACCATTTGGCCAGGAGAGCCCTTTTATGAAGGCATGTGCTCGATATCGTCGCCAAATTTTTTTGGGGAATTTTACGCCCTCTCATTTTCAAAAGTCGATTCCAAAGCAACGAATAGAGCTTTGCGATCGCAATCACTTCCAGAATCTGCAAAAGATATTCTAGTTTCATAACAGAACAGCAGGGACCTGCCAAAGTTAAACCATTTGGCCAGGAGAGCCCTTTTATGCAGACTTTGCCCGATTTCGATACCCAAAATTTTTGCGATTTTCACAGAATTTTTTTCAAAAGCCGATTCCAAAGCAACCAATAGAGCTTTGCGATCGCAATCACTTCCAGAATCTGCCCCACGAAGTCTACTTTCATAACAGAACAGCAGGGACCTGCCAAAGTTAAACCATTTGGCCAGGAGAGCCCTTTTATGAAGGCATGTGCTCGATATCGTCGCCAAATTTTTTTGGGGAATTTTACGCCCTCTCATTTTCAAAAGTCGATTCCAAAGCAACGAATAGAGCTTTGCGATCGCAATCACTTCCAGAATCTGCAAAAGATATTCTAGTTTCATAACAGAACAGCAGGGACCTGCCAAAGTTAAACCATTTGGCCAGGAGAGCCCTTTTATGCAGACTTTGCCCGATTTCGATACCCAAAATTTTTGCGATTTTCACAGAATTTTTTTCAAAAGCCGATTCCAAAGCAACCAATAGAGCTTTGCGATCGCAATCACTTCCAGAATCTGCCCCACGAAGTCTACTTTCATAACAGAACAGCAGGGACCTGCCAAAGTTAAACCATTTGGCCAGGAGAGCCCTTTTATGAAGGCATGTGCTCGATATCGTCGCCAAATTTTTTTGGGGAATTTTACGCCCTCTCATTTTCAAAAGTCGATTCCAAAGCAACGAATAGAGCTTTGCGATCGCAATCACTTCCAGAATCTGCAAAAGATATTCTAGTTTCATAACAGAACAGCAGGGACCTGCCAAAGTTAAACCATTTGGCCAGGAGAGCCCTTTTATGCAGACTTTGCCCGATTTCGATACCCAAAATTTTTGCGATTTTCACAGAATTTTTTTCAAAAGCCGATTCCAAAGCAACCAATAGAGCTTTGCGATCGCAATCACTTCCAGAATCTGCCCCACGAAGTCTACTTTCATAACAGAACAGCAGGGACCTGCCAAAGTTAAACCATTTGGCCAGGAGAGCCCTTTTATGAAGGCATGTGCTCGATATCGTCGCCAAATTTTTTTGGGGAATTTTACGCCCTCTCATTTTCAAAAGTCGATTCCAAAGCAACGAATAGAGCTTTGCGATCGCAATCACTTCCAGAATCTGCAAAAGATATTCTAGTTTCATAACAGAACAGCAGGGACCTGCCAAAGTTAAACCATTTGGCCAGGAGAGCCCTTTTATGCAGACTTTGCCCGATTTCGATACCCAAAATTTTTGCGATTTTCACAGAATTTTTTTCAAAAGCCGATTCCAAAGCAACCAATAGAGCTTTGCGATCGCAATCACTTCCAGAATCTGCCCCACGAAGTCTACTTTCATAACAGAACAGCAGGGACCTGCCAAAGTTAAACCATTTGGCCAGGAGAGCCCTTTTATGAAGGCATGTGCTCGATATCGTCGCCAAATTTTTTTGGGGAATTTTACGCCCTCTCATTTTCAAAAGTCGATTCCAAAGCAACGAATAGAGCTTTGCGATCGCAATCACTTCCAGAATCTGCAAAAGATATTCTAGTTTCATAACAGAACAGCAGGGACCTGCCAAAGTTAAACCATTTGGCCAGGAGAGCCCTTTTATGCAGACTTTGCCCGATTTCGATACCCAAAATTTTTGCGATTTTCACAGAATTTTTTTCAAAAGCCGATTCCAAAGCAACCAATAGAGCTTTGCGATCGCAATCACTTCCAGAATCTGCCCCACGAAGTCTACTTTCATAACAGAACAGCAGGGACCTGCCAAAGTTAAACCATTTGGCCAGGAGAGCCCTTTTATGAAGGCATGTGCTCGATATCGTCGCCAAATTTTTTTGGGGAATTTTACGCCCTCTCATTTTCAAAAGTCGATTCCAAAGCAACGAATAGAGCTTTGCGATCGCAATCACTTCCAGAATCTGCAAAAGATATTCTAGTTTCATAACAGAACAGCAGGGACCTGCCAAAGTTAAACCATTTGGCCAGGAGAGCCCTTTTATGCAGACTTTGCCCGATTTCGATACCCAAAATTTTTGCGATTTTCACAGAATTTTTTTCAAAAGCCGATTCCAAAGCAACCAATAGAGCTTTGCGATCGCAATCACTTCCAGAATCTGCCCCACGAAGTCTACTTTCATAACAGAACAGCAGGGACCTGCCAAAGTTAAACCATTTGGCCAGGAGAGCCCTTTTATGAAGGCATGTGCTCGATATCGTCGCCAAATTTTTTTGGGGAATTTTACGCCCTCTCATTTTCAAAAGTCGATTCCAAAGCAACGAATAGAGCTTTGCGATCGCAATCACTTCCAGAATCTGCAAAAGATATTCTAGTTTCATAACAGAACAGCAGGGACCTGCCAAAGTTAAACCATTTGGCCAGGAGAGCCCTTTTATGCAGACTTTGCCCGATTTCGATACCCAAAATTTTTGCGATTTTCACAGAATTTTTTTCAAAAGCCGATTCCAAAGCAACCAATAGAGCTTTGCGATCGCAATCACTTCCAGAATCTGCCCCACGAAGTCTACTTTCATAACAGAACAGCAGGGACCTGCCAAAGTTAAACCATTTGGCCAGGAGAGCCCTTTTATGAAGGCATGTGCTCGATATCGTCGCCAAATTTTTTTGGGGAATTTTACGCCCTCTCATTTTCAAAAGTCGATTCCAAAGCAACGAATAGAGCTTTGCGATCGCAATCACTTCCAGAATCTGCAAAAGATATTCTAGTTTCATAACAGAACAGCAGGGACCTGCCAAAGTTAAACCATTTGGCCAGGAGAGCCCTTTTATGCAGACTTTGCCCGATTTCGATACCCAAAATTTTTGCGATTTTCACAGAATTTTTTTCAAAAGCCGATTCCAAAGCAACCAATAGAGCTTTGCGATCGCAATCACTTCCAGAATCTGCCCCACGAAGTCTACTTTCATAACAGAACAGCAGGGACCTGCCAAAGTTAAACCATTTGGCCAGGAGAGCCCTTTTATGAAGGCATGTGCTCGATATCGTCGCCAAATTTTTTTGGGGAATTTTACGCCCTCTCATTTTCAAAAGTCGATTCCAAAGCAACGAATAGAGCTTTGCGATCGCAATCACTTCCAGAATCTGCAAAAGATATTCTAGTTTCATAACAGAACAGCAGGGACCTGCCAAAGTTAAACCATTTGGCCAGGAGAGCCCTTTTATGCAGACTTTGCCCGATTTCGATACCCAAAATTTTTGCGATTTTCACAGAATTTTTTTCAAAAGCCGATTCCAAAGCAACCAATAGAGCTTTGCGATCGCAATCACTTCCAGAATCTGCCCCACGAAGTCTACTTTCATAACAGAACAGCAGGGACCTGCCAAAGTTAAACCATTTGGCCAGGAGAGCCCTTTTATGAAGGCATGTGCTCGATATCGTCGCCAAATTTTTTTGGGGAATTTTACGCCCTCTCATTTTCAAAAGTCGATTCCAAAGCAACGAATAGAGCTTTGCGATCGCAATCACTTCCAGAATCTGCAAAAGATATTCTAGTTTCCTAACGGAACAGCAGGGACCTGCCAAAGTTAAACCATTTGGCCAGGAGAGCCCTTTTATGCAGACTTTGCCCGATTTCGATACCCAAAATTTTTGCGATTTTCACAGAATTTTTTTCAAAAGCCGATTCCAAAGCAACCAATAGAGCTTTGCGATCGCAATCACTTCCAGAATCTGCCCCACGAAGTCTACTTTCATAACAGAACAGCAGGGACCTGCCAAAGTTAAACCATTTGGCCAGGAGAGCCCTTTTATGAAGGCATGTGCTCGATATCGTCGCCAAATTTTTTTGGGGAATTTTACGCCCTCTCATTTTCAAAAGTCGATTCCAAAGCAACGAATAGAGCTTTGCGATCGCAATCACTTCCAGAATCTGCAAAAGA